>CM073774.1:101960355-102417615 GCA_037158775.1 Hetaerina titia | reverse complement strand
CTACTGCAGTATGATGAGGTAATAATATATTTTCAACATCACAGCTATAGAGACCTCCTTCCAATTCGTATGCAAGAGCTTCAATCTATAACACAGGCCAACAGTGTTTTTGGTGCCGGAGCTTTTAATGTTGATTTAAAGAACAATTGGGGTGCTGAATCCAATTATGACACTAGTTTTTTCCTATCAGCTATAGTTTTCAAGATATAAATATGTTGTTACTTACGTAAAAAAATCTTCTACATGATGATATGGGAATGTTATATTAATAACACAGGCCAACAGTGGTTTTGGTGCCGGAGATTTTAATGCTGATTTAAAGAACAATTGGGGTGCTGAATCCAATTATGACACTAGTTTTTTCCTATCAGCTATAGTTTTCAAGACATGTTGTTACTTACGTAAAAAAATCTTCTACATGATGATATGGGAATAATATATTGATAATTATCTCATTGGCCTACAATATAGAAATATGAATAAAACTTATTGACAGTTTATTGAAAATAAAAGGAACACCGCAGAGTGGTTATAAATTAGTATACTTATAGATTTATTTAACTTTGAAATTTTTTTCCGGAATATATCAAATATTAAAACAACTAATCGTAAGATGTGCCATATCTAAAATAGTAGAGCTGTTAAATAAAAACCTATATCGTGTTTTCAAATAAAGTGTGTAGAATTACAAAGTCAATAATTTCATTTTATTTCAATAAAAAGTGAGAGTGCACGTCAGTAATAGAAAGATAGTATTGAAATAAAACTTATGTGGGTGTGGAGAAGAATGGAGAAGGTGAAATGGGCCGAAAGGAAAACAAATGAGGAAGTATTAGGGATGGTGGGCGAGGAGAGGAAGAAAGAGGAGAGTTGGGAGAAAGCCTATGGAGGCAGGAAAAATGGATGAAAGACGTATTGAGCGGCAGTGGAATGTTGAAGAAGGTAATAGAGGGGAGAATGTTGGGCAAGCGAGGAAAGGGCAGGAACAGGATAGGGAAGTTGGACGGGATGAAGGGAGGAAAGAAGTACACAGAGATGAAGAGGGACCTGATGTAGATTAGGTTGCTGGATTGGGTTTTGTTTGGAGTTACAAAATGTTTATTCGATAGCTGTGTCCATCCAAAAACCTACCTTAACCGCTAGATTACCTAATAATAATAATTTCTTCTAGTAATGACCGTGTTCTCTTCAGTAACTAATAAATTGCCATTTGCATTTTACGCATAGGGTGTGCCCCAAAAATAAGCCTGCATATAATATCGCCTTTCTCATCTCAAAAGGCACTTTACACACAGAGAGTGTCACGGAATCAGACGTTGAACAGTACGTTTTTTACTTGGAAGTCCTCGAAAGGCTGCGGAAAAGAATGCAACGCGTCAGGAAGGAGATCTTTACCTAGAGGGTACACTACGACAAGGCACCATAGTTCCACACCGCCTTTCTCGTGAAGTACCGACTGCCTGGCCAAGCACAACGCTGCCTCAGACGCCCTACAGCCCCGATGTGACACCGCCGAACTTCTCTTTACTCCCAAGAATAAAAAGGGGCTTGAAAGGCAACCATTTTGGAGCACTCGACATCGTCAAAGAGTCCGTGACGAGGTGCCAGAACACGAGGTTTCCGTCGACGCCTTCCAGGAATTGTAGCGGGACTGGCAGAGGCGCTGGCATCGGTATGTCGAGGCACAAAGTTGTTAATTTGAGGAGTTTTAGTAATTTGTGCTTCAACCTGCCATACATTTTTTCCCAGAGTAATTCAACTCATATTTGGGATATAGACCCCGGCAGCCGAGAGTAAGTAGTGTAAGAAACACAAGAAGGAATTCGCGATTTCATCCTCCCAATATCATCCCCTCCCATTCCTTTCGTTGCGCGTAAGGTTCTTTTTTTGAGAAAGATTTATCCTATTTTGTGGGAAAGATTAATGGGATGTCGTTAATATGAAAATGTATAGTTTTCCGTCCTTCAGAAACGTAGTCACATATATAAACCCCCTTCTCGGCGCTGGTTTACTGTTCTTTAAAGGGATAATATCGAATTCATTCCACAGCCAAAGAAAATGCATGTTAAAATATCTGCGTATTTAGAAATAAACTGCTTGAGGAAATGTTTTCGAAGCCATTCCTCCATTTTGTCTTGCTGGCGCACAAAGAAAAACTGTTAAAGGAGATGAGTTATGTGAGATGTCAGTTATCAAATGCTGTCCTTGTCTTTGGTCACTAAGGGAAAACCCTAAGGGGAAAACAGTGGCTGTTCACATATTTACTTAAATATTTTGACATTTAGGTCCACTCTAGTTACACAAGGATGCAATCTCTAGCCAGCGCTATTCGACGTATGTCTAGGAGAGGCAATAAAAGAAGGACGAGAATTGGTATCGAAGGTGTCAAGGTGAATGGTAAGGAAATCAACACGCTCCTTTTGGCAGATGACGTCCCATTAGTCGCAAAAACGCTCTGGACGAGACTCCTAAAACGAGAACACTCCTATGGAGTTGCAGGCGGACTAGCCAAGAAATTCCTCAGCGTCTAGCGTTTTTTTCTGCGTCGGCCAATTGTAATCGAGCTTTTGGCGTGCCCTTTGAAAACACTGTTCCAAGCTGTTGCCTTGTGGATATGGTACCACTACAGAAAGTAGCGCTGGAAATACCAATCGATGTAAAGCAGAGACCGCTTGTTGATTTCCAAAACTCATATCATAAATCGAAATCGGCGATTAGCGTGATTCAGTTTTTAAGGGCTTCTTAATTGTTGAATCCCGAATAGCTCGAATTCATTTTGTAGGCAAAATATTTTGTTTTCAGGATTGTAAATTGTATTAGCAATGGGTGGAATAACTATCTACCAAATTCCTCCTCAACGGATACATTTAAAAAATAAGGAATGTGATAGCAAATTGCCTTTCACTTGTCCTTTTGGTTTTATTTTATAATTTTATTCGACATTATAATTTTAGCTACTTGTGAAACGTTGTTATGATAAACTCAGTATCCAAAATATTTGAGGAGCTAGACTGGGAATCACTCACTGAGCGAAGGTTAAATTACAGATTAAATCTCTTTTCGCATAAATTGGAAGGACGTCTTTTAGCAGTGATGTTTAAAATGTATTACTAAACCTATCATAGTACCACGTTAGGAGAGATCGTGTAAAAAAATTGGAGAGATTAATTGTAGGACAAATAGATTTAAGATGTCATTTTAAAAAAAAGTAAAGTTTATGTGGAAAAGCAAAGTGGTTTGATCTATGAAAACGTCAAGATGTCATTTTTCCTATGAACTATATGGTATCAGAATAACATTGTCCGACCGCGGTAGGGTCATATTCGGGTCAAAATTTGTATAGTGTGCATTCCAACCCTGCTACACAACCTAGTGGTAGCTTGCAGGGTACTAAAATAAACGTAATAAGAATATATATATATATATATAGTAACTTTCTTGGAAAACCCACGAACGTGCACAATGATGTAAATTCACTAAATAGTCAACACAAACACAGAAACTAAAACATATAAAAGAGGGACTCACTGATTCTCGAATTTTCGGTGGTGCAACCACCTTTCTCAAGAGGAATTAGGAGCAGAACTGAGGCAGAGGAGGGCCCGAAAGCAGTGGTAGGAAGGAGAAAATGTTTCTCCTGGGAAATATATATATATATATATATATATATATCACTATAGGAACCGTTAACGGGAAAAGGATAAGGAAACCATGGGTAACGGATGAGATGATTGCGAAGATGGATGAGAGAAGAAGATGGAAAAATGTAAACACAGAGTTAGGCAAAATGAAGTACAAAGAGTTAAACAATAAATTGAGAAGGGCCACAAATAAAGCAAAAGAAGAATGGTGGAAAACGCAATGCGAGCATATGGAAAGTTTACAGAAGAAGGGTGAAATTGGTGCTCTATACAGCAAGGTTAAGTTATTATCGGGAAGTAAGAAGGCAAGAGCTGTGCTAACAGTTAAAGATAAATGGGGTAAGATAATAGTTGAACCAGGAAAAATCCAAGAGAGATGGAAGGAATATATAGAAACACTGTATGGTAAAGAACTTAGGCCGACAAGGTTAGACATAGAAAAGGAACATGACGTAGAAGAAGATAGCTTAGGTCCAGGCATACTCGACGATGAAATAGAAAGGGCATTAAAGGAGATGAAAGCAAATAAGGCTGTGGGGGTGGACAATATTCCTGTAGAAATGTTGAAATGGTTAGGGAAAGGTGGGAAAAAGGCCATATATGGACTGATTCGTAGTATCTATGAGGAAGGAATCTGGCCGGAAGATTTTGTGAGATCGGTGTTAGTTCCTATTCCAAAAAAGGCAAAGGCTTCGTCATGTGAGGATTACAGAACAATAAGTTTGATATCCCACGCAGCTAAAGTTATTCTCAGGATCATCAACAAAAGGATAGAGAGTAAGGCAAATGATTACTTAGGGGATGATCAGTTTGGGTTCAGAAAAGGAAGAGGTACGCGTGATGCCATTGCAGTAATGAGATCACTAGTCGAGAGGAATATAGAATACAATCAGGACGTTTTTGCCTGTTTTGTAGATTTCGAAAAAGCGTTTGATAGAGTGAATTGGGAAAAATTAATGCGTGTATTGCAGAAAATAGGAATGGATTGGAGGGACAGGAGACTGATCCGCAACCTGTACATGTCTCAGACTGCTCAGGTGCGAGTGGGGAACGGAGAGTCTGGATGGGCAGTGTTAGGAAGAGGTGTAAGGCAGGGTTGCCCATTGTCACCGGTACTGTTCAACGTATATGTAGAGGAAATGATTAAAGAGGCATGGGAAGAACTGGAGGTAGGAATGAAAGTCGGAGGGGAACTCGTAAAATCGGTTAGGTTTGCTGATGACCAAGCATTAGTTGCTCAGTCAGCCAAGGGGTTGCAAGCATTGTTGAGTGAATTGGAGGTTCAGTGCGATAAATATGGGATGAGAATAAATATTAATAAAACAAAGGTTATGCGATTTTCCAGAAAGAAAAAGGCTAAGCTAAATATTAAAATAGGCGGGGAAAAAATAGAGCAGGTAGAGCAGTTTACATATCTCGGAAGTGTTTTGGACCAACACGGTCAAAGTGGTAGGGACGTAAGGAGAAGAATTGCGCTAGGCAAGGAGGCTTTCTCAAGGAGGAGGGAGTTGATGACGGGGACGTTGAGTAGGGATGTTAAGACAAGACTCGTAAAAACTCTGATATGGAGCGTAGCTATGTACGGCGCGGAAACGTGGTCGCTGAAGCAGGAGGATAGACGTAGATTGGAGGCTTTTGAAATGTGGGTGTGGAGAAGAATGGAGAAGGTGAAATGGACCGAAAAGAAAACAAATGAGGAAGTACTGGAAATGGTGGGTGAGGAGAGGGGTTTGTTGAGAGAAATCCTATGGAGGCAGGAAAAATGGATGAAAGGCGTATTGAGCGGTAGTGGAATGTTGAAGAGGGTAATAGAGGGGAGAATGTTGGGCAAGCGAGGTAAGGGTAGGAACAGGATAGGGATGTTGGACGGGATGAAGGGAGGAAAGAAGTACACCGAGATGAAGAGGGACCTGATTTAGATTAGTTTGCTAGGTGGGGAGTCACAAAATGTTTATTTGATAGTTGTGTCCATCCAAAAACCTACCTTAACCGGTAGATTACCTAATAATAATAATATATATATATATATATATGTATGTATGTATGTATGTAAGCATTTTTCGACTCTTCTGACCCTGCGATCATCTAACCTTTATGGTAGGAAGAACACATTAAACACTCGAAAAGCTTGGAAAAAGATTTTTAAAACAAGGTTTTGGATCTTAAAAATAATTTTTGGATTGTTATATACCTAGGTGTTATTTGCGCAGGCGAAGTCCAATTATTTCCAGCTAGAATTCAAAAGCCTGCGTTCGAATTCCGTGCTCTCAATTGCGGTCGATACGGGTTCGGCTCATATTCTCTGTGAATGGAGAAAGGTCCATTCCATCGCCGGAACGGTGGACGCTGTCAACGCGCCTTTGCTCGGCATCACTCCGCCCAATCGTGCCGCGTTCAAAATCGACGATGATACTGATCCCGGAATTACTCGGAACTGCTCGTGTGTTACGGAGCATTTCGATCGATGGGCATCGATTGAAACGGCGTCCATTGTCGTCGCATTCCTCCGATTTCACCGATCTGCTTCTGGTAGCCAAGGACCATGAAGTGCGAAATGTGGCAACAATGGAAGGAAGATTAATTAAGTACTTGTGCTATCGACGGCCATCAATGGAGCCGTGAGGGAAAAGGGGGGGGGAGAGGGCAGCGGAATCATGGCCTTTGATGGGCATTGATTACACACGTAATTAATCTTATTCCCTTTTGGCTAAAGCCCCGGGACCCTATTCAGAATAATGGGGGCCTGTTCGCGCGGAACCCGTACGTACACCTAGTTTGGATGGATCTCATCGCCCGATGGACGTCGAGGGGTATTGTTTTTGGTCACATTCCGGGAGCCTTAGTCGGCCACGAGTTGTGAAATTTGACGGCAAAACTGCCATCGGAGTTTGGATAAGTCCGTAAAATACCACCGCGTCTCGCCAAGCTGCCGTCTTCCGTTATCTCCGCTATCCGTCCCAGTGCACCCGGACCAGCCAGCGCCCTCTCCCGGAACGAAACAACATTATCTCGACGATTCCCCCCCCCCCTCGAGTAGATACCCCGCAATGAAACTTCAAGTGCTCCCCCCACCCCAATCGATTCCCTCGTTCCGCCTCCCCCATCCCTCTCACCCATAGATGCATCAACCTTTTTCCCCCTCTCCCGGGCCCTGCCATCCCCTCGTCCTCCCATTTAAATTTCCTTCCTCCTCATTACGCGGCTTCTCTTTCGTCATTAATCTAACGGAGGGGGGAGGATCGGATGGGCGGTGTGCACCGGGGCTGCTGCAGGCAAGAGCGCCGCCATGCACCACTCGTCCCTCCCCCGTCCTCCCTCCTACCGGCCCCCACCCCTCCTCATGCTCCTCTTTGCCCCCCGCTACCCCCTCGAACTCGTTGCTTTCTTGGACAAAAATCTTTTTTCTCATCCATGTCATTAGAGTCTGTAGTCGGTTTCTCATTTAGTCTGGGAGTTGCGGTGATAGCAGAGGCGGGAGTTTTTGCCATTCGAGTGATAACCCCGAAAAGTAGCCGATGTATATTGTTTTCCATTGATTTTCCATATGTATTTTGCATATAATATGAAGGGATGACAGTTCGTTACACTGTCAATTACTGTCAATTTTCGGCACATTTCTTATCATTTGTGAAAGGTATGCATTTTAGCAAAGGACGCGGAATACCCACACCAATCGCCGTTGATTATGATTTCACGGTGATTTCAATGATACCAAAGTGCGATCATTGATCGCCGGGATAAGGATCGATATTGCTGATCTTAATATCGCGCGGGTTATTGCGTTTGGTCATCCAGTCAGAATTGGAATGAAAAACGCCCGTCACGTGATAATGACTCCCGCACCCAACTCATAAAGAATCTGACGAGTGCCCGCCGTAACAATCCAATGCCTACCTTATCCTGCGGTGAGAAATTTTGATGCCTCACTTGTCGAAACCTCACATTGTAATTGAAGGATATTTGATTGATATTCATTACCTCTCAACCATTCATGAGCCAGGACTCATTTTTTTATATTTTCTACTCAGGATGCCCCTATTGGCTCATGCACATATTAACCCCACTGGTCCATATACTTGCAGGTAAACCTCTCTTTGCTTTTCATCTGGCGTCCCATGTATGCGCCGAACCACCAGAGGTGACCTAACCCGATACGGGAGTCGAAATCGTGACCTTTGGTCAACCACGAGGTCGCATTACCATCTGACTAACAGAGTCGGTGACAACAGAGCGTGCAGTTAAATTTGTCGAACGACGAACTTCAAAGTTGAAGAAAGTGGAAACGAAAATTGATGTGTTCTTTCCTTTGCTACAGTTAGCATCAGGTGTTTTGAGAGTCATGGATGGCGATTGTGGATGGAATTGGGCAGAAATTGATAACTTGAAAAAACATGATCCGTACTCATTTAGGAGTTTCTATTAATCAGCTCGCATCAATTAAAAAATGTCTTTTAAGTTGCCTAGGACATTGATCAATAGAAGTGTTAGCCCCGCAATACATTTTTACTAAAGTCAGGTTAATATTCCATGCAAAGTGTGAATTTTGTATTTATCTCGACTTAGTTTCGCCCCAGAAATCCTGTATCTCTCTCTCCGTGGAACTTTAAAGTGCGATGTGTGGTTGAACATATTAAGGGTACTTTTTTCATCATTATAAACGGGAAACATGTTTTTTTAATGCCGGTATATGAAGTTTTTGACGTCACTATCAATTATTTTAAAACTGCTTCACTTTGGCTGTACCTGCGGAATAAATTTCGTTGTTAACCGCTGTTTTCGTAAATGTTCTCTTTTCCACGTGGCAGTGTTTCCTCAGGGAAGAGGTCACTGGCCTTACCTGTGGGGAGAGATGCGAGATTCCTTTCGTCTCGATGCAATGTCTTCGGCGTTAATGGACCACGGTAGCATCAAATGGTGCTTCTCCCCGCGCCATCTCCTGCTTCTCTTGCCTCCCCCACCTGATTCGATTTCAATCCACGTCCGAGTACGACGACGTTCCGGATGGTGTAATCTGCAGAGGTAGACCGTTAAGGTCCAATGCCCACCCCTCCCCGAGGTTTATTATCCACCAGGTTATTACGTTCCACCTCTGGTTTAAGAAAGGCCACGACCCCCTTAGAAATCCCCAATCTTTACTAAGGTCAACGCAAGGTCTACGCAGTCACAGCGACACCTCCTCGCGCATGCACAGAATATTTTTACTTCGAAGCACCAAGTTTTATTTATTTCGTTAATTTAGTGTAGGATATTGTTTTCGATATGCGTCATCGATGTTGCACCCTAAGGTGTCCTTTGATAGAGGTTTGGTGGCCCCCATTACGAACACCTTGGAGAAAGGGATTAGAAGCCTCTACTTTGATTTGAGACGCTCGTGAAAACACACACACACACACACATGACATCAAAGAAATGTCAGGGATTGCGGCGAAGATAGAATGCGTGGGATCACAACTAGATGGTGTGCCCACTATCGCGGGAAATTCCACGCTGAATGAATTATTCTTAAGTTTCGGACTAGTTGAATGGTCTTATCTATTTTCGTTCCCTATTGGATGGATGTAAAAATCTTCGTGAAATACCCTTCGTTGCGGAGTGTCTTACGAAACTTTTCGACGATCTCTTTCGGAGTGAGTGAAATGGTGTCCAAACGTCATCACATTCCATAGCCAACATTGATTCGCTGGAAGCCATGAGGTGCGAAACGCGACGACAAATGGATGCCTCCTCACCCGAAGCAGCGCAGGGAACAAAAAGTTGAAGCGATGGAGTGTCGCCTCGGTTAGTCGATCTGGCGCCGTCGCCCCCTCGACATCCTTGCGACGGTCGTGAATCTTGAAAGCACTTGGATGCGGGTGCGTGCGGGAATTCGCGGCGCGTGAGCACGCTTTTAAGTCTCCCTCTGCGAGGCAAGGCGCGAGGTTGTGGCGCGGTCGGCCGCGCGGAAAACTAGATTTCGG
The DNA here is from genome assembly GCA_037158775.1 of Hetaerina titia. Taxonomy (NCBI): domain Eukaryota; kingdom Metazoa; phylum Arthropoda; class Insecta; order Odonata; family Calopterygidae; genus Hetaerina; species Hetaerina titia. Next base: position 102,408,017 of record CM073774.1, on the reverse strand, counting down.
AGGGGGGAGGAGAGGTGATGGGAATTCCGAATACAGCCGCGTGGTTGGTCCGGAGGGGGTGGGGTTGTGGGGGTGGGGGTTCTCTTGAATGGACTCCTCTGGGATTGCGGCGAGTTTGGGCTCGCGCAGGAATGTGCGGGAAGTCTCTCATCCCGTTGCCGTGGTGACACTGAAAAGAAACGCCGAAGGAGTCTGCTGGGAGTGTGGTGGCTCGGTCAATAACTTGTAACCGCGTCGTTGAAAATAGCACTCCTGGCCAGGATTGGAAAATCGATCTTTGCCAAATGGTAATGTGGATTCGCTGTGCATCGCAACTGCAAAGAAATGGGAATGCGACAGAACGAATCATTTGTACGTTCTAAAATCTAATCTGACCTTTATTGCGCCCAGAGGAACAAGTTCATTTGACACAGTGTCATTACGTGTAGTTCATTGTGGAATACAGTACCCGGCAATCAAAATCCCCATGATCTGGACCGTGCTCCATGATTCGGCGATGTCGTTAACTTCCTAGTTCCTTTAAACCTCACCGGTGATAGTGTCCGTTGCGCTGATTTGATACATTATCCAACTACTGCTTGCCAGTAGAGAATTTTTTCGGAAAATCACACTTGTAGAAGGCATTATTTACTCGCGTTGTAAACAATGAAATTCACAGTTATCCATCATTTTCATCCCTAATTGATTACGAAATTTGAGATTTTTTTCTATCGAGCACAGAGGAGTTTTAAAAATAATTCAGGTAGAAGTCTCTAGAAAGAGATTTTTTAATGCATTGAATAAAATATTTTTTAAAGCCTTTAATCTTTTTGACTTTATTGTTGAAGTTCCGATTTGAATATAACGCGAAAAAAGTATTTGTAACATATTTAACGAAGCAAGTCCGGTGATGAGCTCCAAATTGAGGGCAATGATAGATTTTCGCGTCAATGGAAAGCGATGAGAACATATAAGAAAGTATTGAATCTATAGATGAAGGAATCATTGCCGAATATTAATAAATGGAAACCGCGCTGTCATTACGTATTTCTATTGACATTTTGAGGAACTTTTTAACAGTCACAGTTACGTATACACCCAGATTTACTACCAGAAAATATGTCATAATTGTTTTAATTTCATTTTTTGTCATTTTAATTCTTACAGTTTCAACTAGATCGCCGCGCAATTGGTCGGGTTGAAATAGTTACTCTGAGCGCATTGACCCATTGACCCCGTTTGAGCGTATGCTTTAACGAGACATTGCTTCGTCTGCCCCTGGGGTGGCGAGGCGACGTCTTCGTCTGCTCACTCATAAGCCTCAGGCGCTGTCCCCTCCTAGGTGGGTTGTCCTTCTCCCAGGGTTTTGTGGCTATGCTTATCATTAGCTCATGTCAAATTTCCTCTCGGAAATGTGTTGAAAAAATGCCGTATCTGAAACGCCATATTGTTCATTCGGAATCCTGTATTTGTCGACGCCGTTGCCATTGGAGAAATAACAAACAAGTGACAAACGAAATGTTTTGTTGATGAAGAAACAGCTCTTATTCCATAAGTGAAACTAAGAAATAGAATTTCTCGAATGTGTTTATGAGCTTATGTATGCAGGATATAAATGTTATCCAGATATCTCGGTTATTTCTGAATAGTAATTACTTAAAAATATTCCCCCATGTATATGTATACACTGTAACGGCCCGCAGACTACTGATGCGGGTCGCACTGCTTTCCCAAGACCAATCCACCACCACTATTCCCGCCCTAAATCACCCCACTTCAGCCGTCCACGCTGGCGGGAAAAATCATTCTACTTAGAAACCTTAAACTGTACTAGGTGCAGACTAATGAAAACCGAACACCCGCCATGACACCCAGTCCTCTAAAAGGTAGAAGCTAACTTCTAACGTATCGATGCTGCTATTGCCATGATAGAAGAGCTGCATATTGAAAACTCACAGGCGCACGCAGTTATCGGTCTTGTTGGTGCGCGGACTGGTTGTTGTAGCGGGTGGTCGCTTTTCATGCGACTTTCCCTCATGATCAAAAAACAATACGAATCTATAATCTTATCCAGGAACTCTACCAACATTTTTGTCAATGGGTTACCTCATTGAAAGAAACGATTGATAATATTTCAGTTCGATGAATAGAAAAGTTTGAGGCGTCAATTTGTGTAAGCGATTCATATCGGAAAAGAAAATACTTTGTTTAGCCACATATATTTTAGCATATTCGACCTAGGTTTCCACTTAAAAAGATGACTTACAAAGGAACCTGATGATGACTTTGCAAATCGGAACCTAGGTCGTGAATTATTAAATATATGTGGAAGAACAAAGTATTTTCTTTTCCGATATTTCAGCTCGCTCGACAATAGTTGAACCATTGGTTTCGGTGAGACTCTCTCTTCCGGAGTAACGCACAGCGGACGAATCGACGGAGTTGGCAGGCCTGGCCGACGAGGGGCGGTCCCCGCGAGTACGGCTGCCCCCAGGGGGACGGAGGATCCCCGCCCGTCGTCTTTCGGGAGGGGTGGGTGGTGTGCAAATACCGAGAAGCCTTCTCCCCCCCCCCCCGCCCGTCTTTCTTCATTGGCGATGTTTGCGATAATGAGATGCCGCGGTCCCCCCCCCCCCCGGAGGCAGGGCTCTCTCGCCCCTTCGCCTTCCCTGCGTGCACCGGGCATGGCCACCAGGGAGAGAGGGGTGTTTTTACCGGGGTGCACGGAGAGGGGGAGGCCGGCGAAGGAATCTGCATTTTCATGAACCGGTCGTGACTCCGCGCGTCGTGTTCGGCGGAAAATAAAAAATAATAAAAAAATGAATACACACGCCCACCGTCGTCCCCCCCACCCTTTTTCCTTCTCGGACCCCTTGTTAATTAAAACTTTTCCTGAGGATTCATTACTCGCCAGCCCTACGGTTTTTTTTGAGTAATTGAGGGCATTTGGTTTTTTTCCCTCTCCCCCCTCGGTTTCCGCGTTGTGCTCGTCCGAAGAGATTTGTTTTATTTTTTAAAGTAATATTTTCTTTTTTTATCTTATTTTCTGTCTTCATTTTCGGGTCCGCAGACGGATGGTCATTATCAAGTCGATTTTTTTTTAAATCCTTCTCTCCGTCGATATTTCCTTGTTTTGGGGAGGAGGGAAAATTATTATCTACTGTTTTCACCGCCGGTCTCATCGTCCGAGATGATTAAATGCATCGAATGAGGATTATTTGCCAATGCATTTCGGATGAGCCGAATAAAAGAAAATGCATATAAATTGATTAAACAAGTTATTCACGAGAGTGCAGTGTCGACGCGTTATCGATCACCTTCCTTCGACTAGTGTAGATTGACGGTTAATATCCAGGCAAGTTTCGCGCTAACACATGCTCAGATTTTCTGATGTTGATATTCTGAGTCATCTCAAAATAAAGAGTTCCATGATCTGAGGTATAAACGCCATTTAACTTTTTTTTAATGCTGAGACTATTGCATTCCTCTTGCTCCTGCCGGAATTCTAAACGGCGGCCAAAAAGGTAATCGGCAACCACAAATCTTGCGCTGTACGGCCCGGTTCCAAATTTTTTATCCTGGCGGAATCTGCTTATCTACACCGAGAAACTCATTACTGCAGTTTGCCAGAGCATTCCGAATCCGGTACCATCGCGTTTAGTCTACTATTTGCCTTTCTTGCTAACGAGACGGATGGTTGGATGTAACTAGTCATATTTTGTTGCTTTCGTAAGATTCTCTTCTGAAGATACTTCTAAGATAAATTGTGCCTTTGTCTTATCTAAATGGATATAGATATTCCCGTCTGATGAATTTTTCGAGTCCATGCCTTATTTCGAATAAATGAGGCCGCATGAAACGAACGGTCTTGAACGTTTGAAATGAGATTTATGATCTCATTTAATTAAGAGCTGTAAATTACTTCGTGCATTGCAATCACAACATTTCCTCCTTAAATGCATTCCACTAATGTTCCACTCCTTAGAATAGCTCTTGAATCTTCATTCCGGAGTAAAATACATTTCCCTCACCTCCTGGTCCTCAACCAGATATTTTATTCACACGTTAAATATTATTTTAAAAAATTTAAATTTAATATTGTTCCGGTTCATCACAGACAGCGGTGCTTTGGGTAGATGATGTTTTTTTCCCAGCATACTCCTTTACAGATGAAAGGACATCGAAACAGTTCGACTATGTTGCGTATCTAATCGGTGATTGCATCTTAATTAAGCCGTCACTGCCAGGCAATGTTTCAAGTGTGCGAATAAATGGGAAATGGCCCTCATTTATATTAGGAAACGTCGAAAGTAAACGAGGAAGTACCTTGAGTTTGTGTGAAGGTACGTTCAAGGGATTTGACTAGCGCCTTTTAAAATATAATTAAACTTCTCTGGTTGATTTGCCCTCCGAAATACTTGTTTTAAGAGCACAAATAGTAAGAGAAAATCACTGAAAAGTTTGAAACTTCTTCACGAATCCGGGATATAGTCTGACGGCTGTAATTAATAATTAACAGATACGACTCCGATTCGTCAACAGATAACTTATCGTGCTGCGTTGCTAATTTAGCGCCGCGTGAAACAAAAAGTGGCTTTCAAATGAAATTATAAATAGATTTTCTTCCTTCATTTAAAAATATTACAATTACTGCAAGAGGATATAAATATGTTCATTCAACGCGAATAACGGAGGAGAAAGCTTCCATTGTGAGAAAACTGTGTTTACCTGAAAAAGAATTTATGAAGGCCATTTTCTACTCGGATATCCGGTGGCCATGTTGATGACCCGTTATAAATAGTATTTCTATTGTCATATACTATTTGACAGTTTCAATTTTTTCAGAGGAGCTCACTAAGTGATTAAAATGCAATTTTGTTTTAGGAAGCTCGTAAAATCTGCCGAAGGTGCAAGAGATGTGGTCGGCTTACTAGAGTTCTTCTTTAAGATAATGCATCTCGTAAAATTTGAGAATTATATTCGACTTAAAATGAATATTGTGTACATTTTATTTTACTGCGTGTCAAAAACAACAACTGCTGGGTTTAGCTCGTATTTTCATCATGTCTCATAAATATGCTGGTGTGTTATCTGTCATTTCTACCTCCAGTTCTTCCCATGCCTCTTTAATCATTTCCTCCATTTATACGTTGAACAGCACCGGTGACAATGGGCAACCCTACCTTTTTCCCTTTTCCTAACACTGCCCATCCGGACTCTCCGCTTCCCACTCGCACCTGAGCAGTCTGGGACACGTACAGGTCGCGGATTAGCCTCCTGGCCCTCCATTCTATTTCGATTTTCTGCAATGTACTTACCTTTTCTAACACTGCCCGTAAAGATTCTCCATCCCCCACTCTCACCTGGGCAGTCTAACACTTGGGCAGGTTGCGGATAAGTCTGTTATCCCTCCAGTATACTCCTAATTTCTGCAATGCATTGGATTACAGGGATTATATATTATTATTATATAAACCTAGTTGCAATTTGGCATTTGTTCCCTTGGCAACGGTCCAGTCTGGTCACTGGCCACTCTTTCTATGCGCATACGTACTTACATGTATACACAAGAAGAACAGATTTGAGACAAAATACTCTTATATATACAATGACACTTTTAGATTACCAACCGCTCCTTTACCATCACATAAGGGTTAAGTTTACACCATACGAGTACATACTACGCAGCGCCCATCGCCACACTCCGACCTTAATCACGCACTTTTCAACGTCATTCACCGTTCAAAATCAAGCACCGTTAACACGTCATTCACTTTTGCAATTCAATTGTCCACATCACGTACAAATTATATTTTAATAAATACTATAGTGTTATTCTCACCGATCAATGAAGTTTATCACCCAATGGCTGCTTCACACTTTTTCTTAAAATATCTAAAATTGGATGGAAAAGTCTCAGACAAACCTCCAGGCAGCTGGTTCCATTCAAAAAAGCACTATTTAAAAAAAGGGTATTTTCTCCTATTTGTCTTTTGCGTTCTTAATCTTTTTTAAACTGTGGTCGTTGTTTTTCTTAAAGTCTGGTTTTTCTATCTCTTTCCTTACACCTACCCACGCTTCGTCACTTTAACAATTCAAAACATCGCGCCCAACCTACTCCTTTTTCTTTTATTTTTCACACTCTCCCATTTTAGTATATCCAACATTTCCGTGACACTGTTATTTTGAACCTTCCTAGTACATATCTTGCTCTTTGAACTTTTTTTATCGTATTAATTTGTCCCAACTCGTATGGATCCCATATTATGGACGAGTATTCTAGGATTGGGCTAATATGTACTTTATATTCTTTTTCTCTTGTGGCTACGCTACTTCCTTTTAAATTTCTCACTACCCAATGAAGTACTTTAAATGCCTTCCTCGACACATTATCTACTTGGACTCCCCACCCATGATCCCCAGTTAAGTAAACGCCTAAATATTCGCAATGACTGCTACAATGGATTCTTCCTCCAAAGAGGGTCTTAATACCCTTTTGTGTTTTCTATTGTTTTAAGCTCAACTTTGTGGAAGTTCATGTTCAATATTTATTTTTTTAAGAACACAATGTATACAATAATAATAAAGGGCAGTGGATGTTTACATTGTGTTCTTAATAAAATAAATATTGATCATTTTGTGTATTCTTTTTATTTGAAAAATTTATATGCTTAGTCTTAATAACATTAATGTCCACATAGTATTTGTAACCCACTCACCAAGGCGATCGATGTCCTTTTGTAGTATTACGCGGTCATTTACACGCTCTGACCGTCCGTATATAACGTAAGTATCAGCAAAAATTCTTATTTGGGAATGTAAATTGTTTGGTAGATCGTTTACGTAAATTAGGAAGAGTAAAGGTCCTAGAACACTGCCTTATGGAACTCCTATAATATATACACATTCAAACACGAAATCCCGCCATATGGCGAACACATATTAATTCACATGGAAATAGATATTAGGAAAGGGGGATAGGAACACATATAAAGGACGGACACTGGAGAGGTGGGGAGACACACATTCACAAGACACAAATACGCATACATCTAACTCTAAGTATTCATTTTCGTGCACGTGAAATTAGTGTAAAGTGTAGTTTTATTTAATTTACATGACTATTAAAACTTTGTGCACATTTTCGCAAACAATACCTCGACCGCTGGTTCCTTGTGAACCAAGCTTTTGTCTGATCGATAATATTGCATAGGTTCAAGACCGGAGGTATTTGCGTTTTTTGTGAAGGCTAGATTTAAATAATTTTTGAAATCTCACGTCAATTGGCCGGAAAATGCCGGGAACGGCTGCAATGCAACACTTAATATGGATATAACATAGATATAGATATGAATATGGAAAGCTAAACATTACAATTTTGAATGGTTAGGTGAGTTCTTATTTTAGTAATCACTTCACTAGAGATTATGAAAGCATAACGGCAATTTATGTTGTACACGCAGAAAAGTGATTTCCATTTTTAAGGATTTTATCGAAATCTTAGGTTTTGTCTAAGTGATAGGCTGAAGTTTAGCAGCGATGTGCAGAATAGGTATCGAAGCACTCGGGCCTATGACGGTTTGTGGGCCTTCTCATGGCATTCCCCGGCGTATATTCCCGCTACTGTAATTTTCCGACTTTTATCAATTGTTTCTAAAAGATGCAATGTTTGCGCTTCAGAGGAATAGCCGGAGGTTTATCATCCATTCGGTTACTCGATTAGATTAAATTTTAGTTAACTGATCTATTCCTAGAGTAACGTGAATGCGAGTTACGTTGTAAAATTCGTGAACACACAAATTTGAGCATCTCAGGAAGTCAATGCAAAGAAATGCTCGTGATGATTGCAGCCGGAGCGTGCGTTTGGTACTACAGTGGGCGGTGTAGTCCTTTCCCCCTCCTTCCACTCCCGTTTGATCGGTTCTGAAGCCGCCCGGTCCACAAAAAAGAGCGAGCGAGGCTCGAGTCGGCGGTGATTGCCGCTGGCTGCCTGCAAGGAAAGAGGCGCCCTTGACCCCTTTCTCCGCCTCGCACCACTCGGCCGAGAGTCACTCTCGATTCTTTTAGGATTTTATCGCATCTCTTCTTTAGGCGGAAGAGGCGGAAGGATCAAGAAAAGTCAGAGAATGTGGATAATAAAGCGAGGCGGTTCATTTTTCTTCCAAGTGGAATCGCGGCCACACGGGGCTTTTGGGGTATAGCATACTAGAAGCCTCACTCCATTTCCATCCTATTACTTTTGCTTTCCTTGCGTCGACTTTACGTAACTTCAACTGTAAGTAACCCTCCAGTTAAGTCGAGAACCGATAGATTCAGGGAAAGTTTAGGACCAAGTGTTGAAGGCAAAAGTTTGCGTTTAGGTAAGATTCATCAGAATCCTCATTTGGTCATGTCTGCAGTTCACTCTTTCGATCCTCTGCAATTATTTTCGGAATAGCATCATGGTGATTTGAAACTAGTAATTAGATTGATTTCCCTCTGAAGTATTCCCCGCAATCATTTAGCTCTTCGCCATTCGCTACATTTATGCATGTTGTTACATTCGTTTTCCCATTGGCACTTCTTACGTAACTTTTCCCTTTGGTGCCTTAAGCAGATGGCTGTGTCTGCTGTGTGTGTATGCCCAGGTTCCGTTTTATAGACATTCACTGACCGAATGCAGACACCCATTTGCAGTCGTATGTCGAAACCGGTAGTGTCGTAAAAAAAAGTGTCGACAATTACTAAGGATTATATATTTGTTTCTATGATAGTAAGAGGATAATGACTATAAATTGGAGTCTATTACTAATAAGATATGTCTGAGAATTGCACACGAAGGAATGAAAAAAAACACAGTTAAAGAAGATCACTTGGCATACTCGGGGACAGCCGTCGGTCGAAGACGCCAAAGGAGGTCGTGTCTAGGAATGCAAACAGCACTGTCAAGGGGTCTCGGAATGCAAAACATACATGAATTCAGTAAATGGCGAGCAGCTTAAGCATTGTAGTGATGTTGTAAAGGGGAAATAGCGCACATTGTTTTTTATGATATGGTACGATTTCACAAATTAATTTCATTAATTGTATCTTCATCGTAATTGCGAAGAGAAAATGTTGTTATCACCGCCGAAAGTTCGCTTGTCACTTTATCCTTGATTGCTAAGCTTATTGATTAAATAATGGACATTTTCCATTATGAGAATTGGTGAAGATCATGGCCTTCAGCAGTGCGCACGATAGCCAGTCTAAAGGGGAGAAATCACCGCAAGATCGTCGCCAATGGAAAACCACTTCCTACTGTCAACTTTTTAATCAATGACCAAATAAGAAGGTTTTAGTTGTTTAGTTACCAGGAATACTCTCGAAATCTATTGCCATGTCTCCTTGTAGTAAATCTTACGAGAGGGGTAAACAAACATCCATGCCTCAGCAAAGTTTGGGTCCCTAGCTATAAAACCCTTCTTATCACGAATGAAGTAACTAATTTACTTAGCTAGACCTCATTCACATTTAATTTCAATACCTTTTTATTCTGTTCTGTTTTTATGATAATAAAAAAAGCATACTTCCTCAGAGGTGGGCCAAATAATTTGGTGTTGTATCAGCAGTAAATCATAGTTTTCGTTTCGAGTTTTGAAATATTCTGATATCGCATTTTCTGGCAACTACGTGTTTTGACACAAAAAACGATTCCTGAAAGCTCTTAAACTCGGTTGATGTTATAAAATAAATGTTTTCTTTTCAAATATATTTTTGAACCGTTGAGCCTCCAGTCTATATCCAAGTGTACATTCATTTTATTGGCAGATCGGATTGTATTCATTTTCTGTCCATAAGCCTTTCATAATGGGAAAAGTTTTTTTTTTGAGGTGTGAGAGGGGAATGGAAAAGTTTCGGAATTGTGTCAGTTTATTTATATCCTCAAAGTATTTTGTCCGATAATTTTTGATGAAGTGTGTTCCCTATGTCGTTTTTGTATTTCCTTTTTGTGATAACCATTGCAATAATAAATTCTTTGTGGGTTCGAATTTAAGTGGCGTAGTGAATCAAACGAAGTCGTGGTGTTCCTTCCATCGTGGAATTATTTGAAGTGCATTATTCAAAATGCCGTTTGTATACAATCAACTCTGTGTGAGATCACAAAATGAAACTCGCGTCCCGACTGAATCTGGAAATGGGTAAATACTACTGAAATCATTGTTGGATGTTTCGAAAAGATAGGCTAATGAAAATTGGATGACTGTGCCTTCCCTGAAATGTAGACCACTCTGTTTTTAAGTTTTTTTCGGCCATTTGGGCAGATCTGTTCTTTCCCCGAAGCCATATCCTTCCGAGCCGAGTCGATGCTATTTGTTTTCCAACTTCCATTTCACGCAGATGCGTCACGCCTTTGCTTCGCTATCCGCGATTTTCATCCTAGGGGAGTGGGCCAATCGATGAGAGTTCATATTTTTGTATTCCAAGCGAGAGATCGGGAGGTCCGGTTGAGTGGAGCCCGTAGGTATCGCCAATGGAGTGCCGTCGTAGAAATTGATATCGGGTCAGGGGTCGGATTTCCCAGCACATGGCCTGCTCCATATTACTTTTGCGCATTTTATTTTGTAAAGGGTCGAGCGAATCGGTATAGCGTTTTGTAGTTTGCGCCACCGAGCAAGATGAGGGTAGAGTGCAGGGCGAGCTATAAAAATTCTGTACAATATGAACATGCTCTTGTATTGGCCGTGGCGTTTGCCACCCACTGGTCGAGTCTGGGTTCGTTCCAAAAATGAAGTTAATTTTTAGCTTTTAAAACGATCGTATTGACGCAGTGGTTATCTATTTTATTTCTGCATGAATGCATTTCATTCAACATTTCCTTCGACATAAAATTATGCAAGAATAATTGTTTATGATTCAATTGTAGGATCTTTTTACTGTAGTTTAACCTGTGTTGTCATTTCTTATTGTTTATATTTTATCATAGATGTCATGATAACCCAGCGGGTAGGGTGTTTTGCTTATTAATGTAGGGTCCCGGGTTCAAAACCGAGTGATGCATATTCATTCAACCTTTTCTAGGCGTGCCCATTCCTGGTCTCCCAGCACTAGTGTGTGGATTTCATTCACCGTAGATGTGATCTATACCATTAAATATCAGAAGAACCTTCTGGTTGATTAGTATGGTGGCGTGGAATTTAGCTGGTGCTCAGGACGAAAAGCTCTTGAATGACCTCGTTTTGAGCGCTTAAGAATTTTCTTTTTATTTGTAAACGGCGTCATTTAAGGAATTTAGATGAATGAATTGAACCACTAATAATCCTCTTATTGCGTACAGTGACTGAGATTCAATGATTTGCACCGTGCGATTCGGGTACATGCATCATACGACGGAGATCTATGGATCCTGGACAAAACAAGTCCGCTTTTGATCCATACATCATTGAGCTTTTCGTTACCGGACACTCCGATTTCGGGTAAAAAAAATCACTGGAACTTTGGGAACAAAACATTTTTTTTTATTTTTGAAAATTCATTGCGTCCCTGGCCTCGCTCCGCGTTCTCATTTGCAATGCGAATATACTATATGTATGTATATTCCTCCTCTGCGAATGGCGAATTTCGGCGCAGTTTCTCTCCCCTTACGTGTTTTATGCCGCTCGAGTTTGGTTTTGATTTTTTTTTCGAAATATTTGGGCGCGAGTGAGATCTTTAGACGTGCGCCGCCATTCATTGGCTCCTCTCAAGGCCGGCGGGAGGGCACTTTTATTTCGGGAGTGCATTCCAGCCGAGAGACTCCTCCCGGAGAGAATTCTACTGAAGCGGCTCTTTGCTTCACTCTGCATCATGCAAATCCACAAGGAATACAGTCATCTTGGAGATTACCACTCGGCCGTTTCATGCCGAGTTGGTGGCGCCCCCCTCCCATCACCCCGTCCAAATGAATCCACACCATTTGCAGTTCGTTGGTATTGACCCGCCGGCGGATACCTCTATTGTTAAAACCACTTAGGAATGAGTATTCGTTCGAGTTCTGTATCTCCCGAGACTGCGAACGGAGCCTACCTATCCTCGACTCGCCCCGGGTTTTGTCTATCCCTATTTCGATTCATTCTGCAAACCCATTCAGTCTCGCACTTCTTTTATTATTTGTAGTTTAGCCTGTATTAATGCGAGGCTCTGCGATGCACGTGTGGGCGTATTCATCCCGTTTGGCCTCTATGAAACGAAATAGATTGAAGTTCGCGACCCCTTTTGCCAAAATGTTTGGCGTAGCTCACTTAAATTTTTCATTCGAGTAATGTCATCTGATTTCTGAAAATCTTTCGACAACTTACCTTTAAAACATTTGAGTTGAATATAGATTTTAGGTCGTGATCAATGTAAATGGCATAAAAAATAAATGACTCATTTTATATTATAAAAGAATCAAGATCAAAAGAGATCGATAGATATTAAGATATTTAAATGATTAAGAGGGACTGCGATGGGGGTTGCGGAAGCTTCACGTACCGATTTGATCATCGCGAAATTTGACTTTCCATGGGACAAGACTATTTCCCAGCAACCGTGAGGTGGCAGAGCATTAAGGAGAAGAAAATGAGCGAACAAGAAGTGGAATTCCGGTGCGGCAATTCCTTACTCACTGCAAATTAAGTTTTTCTGCTGCCGCATTGTCTTCGGAATGAACGTTTTGGGGACTCGCATTATTTTCCGTATAAATAGGCCCATCATTTTGGAAGTGCTATGTCAGAATCGCTACATTGCTATTCATTCCCTGTGGCTTTTTATGCTCTCAATTGGATTCTTCTCTCCAGAATTCATGCTCAACCTTTTACCGTACCAGGTCAGTAAATGCAGGACATGCTTCGAATCAGCGGTCTTATTTGCTATTTTATTGATGACAGGTTACGTCTTCTTCCGCTTCCCAATCTCCATGCTTGGCGATCATTCAAAATCCGTCGTCTAGTCCTCTCTCTTGTCGTCTCCTTATTTCTCTACTCAATCCAGGGTTTCCTCTCTCTCCTACCTCTCCTTCGACTTCCATTTGGGCAACAATCGACAATTTGCTTAGGGATTCTCTCACTTTCAACCCATCGTGCGCGTCCATATCATCTTAATTACTCTGTTTTTACGTATTTTACTATGGTGATGTTTAGCTCGATAATTTTTCCCAATTCTTTCGTTCCTTTCCCTTTGTTTTTTGTTTTTACACCCGACACTCTCCAAAATGACATCTCAATAGTCAATAATAAACTTTCGGAATGTTTTATTGGCCATACTTCACGTACTTTTTATGATGGTATCGTAAATTCTATGTTTGTTTTCTCTAGAGATATTGACTGGTCCCACGGTAAACCGTTCAAAAGAGTTATCGCTTTTGAACGGTTTATGCGCCGAACCCACGGTCTATAATCTGAAGGTTCGAGGGAAATTTATTATTAGAAATCAATTTCAATACTCTGGGAAGGGAAAGGTCTTCGCCTTTGATTAGAAATTTTGCTAAGTACCACATCTTTCTGAAGATGTCTTAAGGTTCCTTAAAGTCCTCTTAGATACCAACGGCCATGCCAAGCCTGTATTCACAGATTTAAAAGATTTAGTTGCCACGATGCCGTTCTTTACCCCGCCCAGAGTGTGTAAGTTAGAATTTAAAAGCAAGAATGTGGGGGGGGGAAGGGGGTGGTGACGCGGGTTCTTTGGGGCTGTGTTCGGCACGACCGATTTCGTGCGTAGAGCGGGGGTAACAGCGATAGAGGAAAACATCTGGGAAGTGTTCTCGATTGGCGGGAGAGATGAAAGGTGGGAGGAGGTGGGGGGCGGAGGGTGTGCGAGGGGAATTGATTGTTGGCTCAGCTCCACCCCACCCTTGAAAAGGGGCCGGCCCTGACTGAGCCCGTGTTCACGACTAGAATGGTTTCTCAAGAGATGAATGGCCTTGGAGTACGTTGCACTGGGAGAGGGCGCTCCCCTCGTCCCCGCCCGCCCCACCGGCTGTGTTCGGCCAAGGCGGGAGATGGGACCCCCGCTGAAAAATTAACCCCAAGGCGAGGAAAGGAACCCTTGCTCCTTCGGCCCTGCTAACAGCCCTAAAAAACGACCAACCGAATCTCATTTTCTGCATTGCAAGGCCCGAATTTTGGCGGAAGTAAGGAAAGCATAGGCATTTAATCGTTGATCTATCTAGCTTTAAATACCAGGTACAAGAATATGAAGATGTGGGATCTGTAGAATGGACGAGAATTTGCTGAGAAATAGCGGGAATATCGAAGTCAGTTCAATCTGGGATGTTTGTGCTGAAATGTTAAGAATAATGTGGAGTCTAGCGTAGTCGAAGGTTGTAGAGGACGCTTCATGTTGGGGGTGGTCACGCATTCCAATAACGCATCTGCGGTTCATTTTTTTTACGAAACACATTACTAATTATGTCTTGTATCTCCAAGCTGTTATATATACACTTAATTCATTATCTTAGTAATCTACCCTAGGATCATCTTATCTATGCATCTAATGCTCATCCCTCTTTTTCTTCCCAAATTTCTTTCCTCTTAAATTGTGGTCTCCTGTTAAGTCAAGTTGCTTATTACATTGACGTCCTTACTCTTCTTATTTACATGGGGTAGTATTAATGTCAATGGCTTTTAATCATTCACCTGAGCTGTCACCGTTCCTTCACCTATCCTATTACATCACCACTTTTCGTGTTTTCCAATTTCCTCCCATTGCGGTTTTATTTTCTATTACTGTGATCGATCTACAGTAGGTTATCTATTCTCTTATTTTCGCCGAGAATGCGATGATCGTTGTTATTACGGTATGAAAACGACAAAAAGTGGAATGCATGATTCGCAGTAATGATAGGGGTAGCGGTTTCATTATCAAATTTACATTGTTAATATAGCTTACATAACATTCTTACCTGGGAAAAAATTGATTTTTTCTAACATATTATTGTTAAAGAAAAATAGGTAATACGTATATTATGAATAATAATAATAATGAAGGATCCTAAGGTGACTTTCTAGCGTGACTGTGTACGGGACGTATGTTTCAATCGCGTTGAAATGAACTTCTTCAGGACCGTTGCCATTGTTTCCGCTGATATGGCCGTCTTCTCTTTCGTTTACAGTGGTGTGCAGTGTCAATGGCCATCGAAAATCTGCTTTGAGTCTGTGCATTACAACTAATAGTGTTGGTAATTATTATTTTCTGTTTCTTCGTTCGGGCTCTAGTGAAACGTATCCTCAATGAGAGAAATGTCCGAAAGAATATTCCGAAAATTTAGTTATTGTAATAAATCCACACCTTAAGAAACTCCATGCGATGCGAATGAAACCTTAAACCTTCATTTGCTCCTCACAAAGCCGCAGTAACCATTCACCTCAGTAGCAATATCGGCTCACTGCGAAAGCGACGATCGATGCAATGGAAATGCTTGACCTAGAAAAATTGTTGATGGTGAGGAAGAGGTGTGAGCAATCCTCAGAATCATATTTTTGCAAATCATCAGTGGAGTACATTATAGAGTTAAGGGAGGATTTCCTTTGAAAAATAATAATTCAAAGTAACTGCGGTCAATATTGCAACAGTACGTTTTCCGCAAACGCACACTGTTCCCTAATGTGCGAAATTTTGCTGAGTAATAAATTATTCTCTCAAAAAATCTCTTTCAATTTTTCTCAGAGGAATAAAAAAAATCCCTTTAACTCGTGAACCCTATCAGGCCGGTAATTTGGGATCGCATCATGCTCACGATGACATTTTAGAAAACACTTCCGCTATTACTTGATTATGGTGAAGCTACGCAGATCTGATCAATGGAAACTGATGATAACTTACACCTACTCCATTTTTAGGTGCTCGTAAACTATTTCCAAAGGCATTAATTTTGGCGTAGGAATCCATCTGTCTTTTTTCAAACAGAACAATATGAATAATGAAAATGTAGAAGGCCGCCCTCTGCGACGAGATGGTTCATTATGATTTTTTAGTTTATTTACGTGGGGTGATGACCTAGATTGTAATGTAAATGCTATGTGTTTGCTATTGTAATGTACATGGCATGCTATTTGTTCTTCCAGATTTTGGAACTCCATTTAAGTTACTTTACTACCACCTCCTTAACTCCCTTAAAGAGAGAAGAACATTTGACCAACTGATCCGTGTGACCCGTCCTCCAAGCGCCTCCGATCCGGCCTGCCACGGGCAAAACACCGCCGATCTCTTGCCTCTATCTTGCTAATGCAATGGCGTGGCTTGGAATGTGCACTCGGAGAGGTCGGGAGTTAACTTTATGGGTCCAATTGGGTTCCTTTGTGGTTGCCAGCGGTCTGCTACTCATCTGCCGCTGCTCCCCTCTTCAGGCACAGGGCGGGGGCGGGTGCAGGGGAGGAAGTGGAGCCCGTGGAGGTGTTGGTGCACGCTGGTTCAGGGTGCGTGCTTTTGCTCTGGGCATGCGTGGGCGTATCACGTCACTTGCAGAAACGAACTTCATTCCGTACGGTCGTGTGTTCCAAATTTGTGACAAGGGATGAGGGTTGGGTGAGGGGTTAAAGGGGTTGCCGCTAGCGTTTTTTGTTGGCCCGGGAGCCAGGGGGGGATGCCGACCCTTATCGGGGTTGGCGGCCATTCTGGAAATATCCCTGTGGCTCCCTGGAGCAAGTGGGAACGTGGACCGTGGGCCATTTCTATCGGGTCACATTTTCTTGGCGTGATTTCACGTAGTTAGAAATTCACTGAGCTATATTTGGGAAACAAAAGCAATGAAGTGCTTGACCGCTCTCCGAGATCTCACGCTGTGTACTGTTGCACCCATAAAAAATATTTTCGTGAAAAGATAACATTCATGCCCCGAGAGAGAAACGAATCCGCGGATTTCCAGTTATCCCAGTGCTTTTCCATGCATCACTCCGTGCTTCTGTTTGGCCTAGGGATGGGTACTGAAATCCTTCCCGATTCTCATTGCTTTTAGGCCTGCCTCATCTTTCGCTATTTATCCTGACTTCGGTTGAATCGGTATTAGTGTAAGTATACGAGGGATCGTTATGTTTAATTGATATTTGGCAATGAATAGTTAGAATTCTGGTGAATAATCGATCTTCTAGTTTGTTAAAAGTATAGTATATCCTTGAAGATATTTATGTGCGGTATTTTTATTCCAAAGAATTGAAGGACTTAATTGGACGAATAATAACTCAATCGGTGCATTTAGATCTACCTAAAGAGGCTGGATCGTGACCGCACGAGTCAATGTTTTACATCATTTCGTATAGATAAGTGATGAATGCAACACCCATTCATGCGTAGTTCGTAAACGTATGTGATCTGAATGCACAAATGTGAAATACTGTGAGGTAAATTTTTTATTCTTGTTCCAAAATACATTCTGCACGTTTTGACGGGCCAATAAAAAAATGGCGATTTCGGCTGTGTCTTTTCATAAATAAATATCAGTCTAAAAATATGGGAAGAGCCTGCTATATGTTAAGACTACTCGTATAATAACCTTTAATATAATTTCGCACAAGTTTTTCGGGAGGTCAACGTGTACTTCTGCACCATTAATGCACACTCATTCTCTTGGTATTCCTTCACCGCCGTAATATCAAGCGTAATTTCTTGGATTTTCGATGCCAATTTCTATGAAACAGTACGGGAAGACCCTGTTTGGTCGTCGTTCAGAGAGTGTATTTAGGGCTACAGGCTTTCGAAAAAATTTTATCAAATTATCATATAGTTGACATCATGATTCAAGCTCCTAATATTCTCTCCAGCTAAAGCGTATTAAAGGATATCACAATTATTTTTATATACGATTAATATATTTTCCATTTAAAATAACAAAAGATTATCAAATTACCATTTCTGTAGGAACATCATCTTTTAATGTTCAAAACCTCATTGAAGATCAATCCTTTCACTCGCACGGTAGTATTTATTTCATCATGAAATAGTTTTTTATGGAGTATGTTAAATAAAAGCGAACTCGGTAATTTCAAACCTTCCTGGTGTGCATAGCAATAACTCTAACGAGAAGGCTTAAATCCAGCTGGTGCGTAGTTACAATGTGAACTCGGAGAGAGAAGAAAAATCAGGCGGAAGTAGTAGTTTAATTGTAATAGTCCTCTTTATTAACATTCTGGTATCATTTACGAGAATCTGTACTTTACAGTTGACTCTAGTTTAGTCTATGTACTAGGGAAAACTCTGACTAATAATTTATGCTTAAGCATATTGTTATGCTTTCTGAAAAGTTCGCCCTCCAAATTATTATGTTCTTTCCGTCCACATCTCTCTAGTACCCTCCCCTCGAGCGAGATGAGAAGGCGAGACAATACTGCAAAAGTCACTTATTAATTGCAATCATTTTATCGTATAAACATAGCACATATTTTTATACTTTTACGAGTTATAAGGAACATCGGAAATGGAAGGAAAATAATATTTCGATGGCATGATGGGTAATTTGTTTCGCCAAAATGTGCCATAACGTGAATTGGAAATTAAATCCGCTGGAAATAATGTTGGCTATTTATATCTCACCCAATCTCTTTTGGGAAAATAATCTCTTCGTTAGGAAAAAAATTCATATTTATCACTCGCGGTACTCAAGGCGTGACCCGTACTACTCAATAGAGAATGGGAAGTGAAGAAGGGAGTATTTCCGCAAGGGGTTGCAATATTTTCCAAACCATACATACCTTTTTTAAATAGCAAAAAAGTTGTGCAAATTACTCGAGCATTATATTCCAGCATAAAAGCATGGATTAAGCATTGTTATTTTTCAGAGGTGAAATGAATGCAGCAACGATTAAAACTTTATTTTTGTACTCACGCTGTACTTAGGAAAACAAAAAGGACGAGATTGGAAGAGAGAGAAGGAAAGACGCACCCTTCAATTTCCCATTGGCGATTTGGGAGGGAAAGGAACACGAGAAATATGAAAGCGTACACATCTGCATCTGCGTTATACCCTACCGGACGCTAAGGCGTTGCGCTTGGTATCTCCGGGCCAAACTGCTGGAGGTTGAAATTTGAAATTCAAAATCTCTTACCGAGCCTTTATTTCATTGGCCTGAAAGGGTTTATCCGTTAGAATTACAATTGGTTGACTGTATCCCACCATTCTCTCCAATCCAATTCTAACTTTCTCATTCCTGATCTTTTTTTTATTCATTACCCGCTTTCCTGCGTATTTAATCCTTTGTCTTCTACTGTGGGAATTTCCTTTGTTTTCCATCCATTATGGTCCCAACTAATCGATAGCGCTTTAAGACATGATTATCCAATTCATCTGGTTCTTCTTCTCCACATACCCCTCTACTCTTCCCTTGCTCTTTCCTCGTCAGCTCTACTTTGTACTTATTCCTGTCTTTTTTTTAACTTTTCATTTGACTTTCGAACTATTTCTCTATTACTAGTTGTTCAATGGATACTATTCTTATCCCACCTGCTTCCTATTTGATTAATATATCTAATCCATAGTGTATAAAATCCGCATAAACGTTTTCAAGGACTGTTTTCTTTAGTTTTATACTTTAAGATATAGTATTTTTTACGTTCTCATCTCTGTGGTCAGAAAGATTTCTACCTCAGGGACCGAATGGACTATCCACTTTAAGTGACAGGAAAATCAGCTGAATGTCAATAGCTTGATGTCTATTTCTTCGAAAACTTCCTCCTCCTTACCAGTGAGGGGATGTTCTCAGAATAAAATTCCTTTTAAAAACTAAGGGGAAACATTTGCAAATAAATTCTCCAATTTCGAACGCTGCATGAAAAGGAATGAGAGTTGGAGTTAAATGGTTGTGAGGCATATTTGATGTCCTTGTTGTAAAGTTGAACAAAGTTTAAGGGATGTTATTTTGTTGAAATTGATGGCGATGGTCAAGTGGTAGGATTTTTGGTCATGAGTTGATAGTGAAAATCATTTATTCCCGATGAATTTCATGGAGCAGACTTGATACTAAGCGAGAGGAGTGAGTGATGCTGATGATGGGTGAGGAATTGCGAGCGAGTGTCTCCTACGATTTGCCCTGGGTTCCAATGAAAGTTGGCGTTTATTGATGTAGTTTATTGTACATCAGTGGATGACGAAAGTGAAAGACTAAAGGATTAATCATGGGAGATATAAAGAAAATTTTAGAGTGGTTTTACCTTGGTGATGAATTGTTAATAATTTTTTATTTCGAGAGGCATGAATGGTGGGGCTTGTTGTTCTGAATGCCTTTGAAAACGTGGTAAAGACACCCTCGGGACAATGATAACTGGAAATTTGGAGGATGCTGAAAAATTGTTTATTTGCCATGAATATGTGGGTCAAATATTCAGATGGAAAATTCATTACAAAGGTTCGAAAAACACAATAGATTTTGATGCAACAATTTTAAAAAGTGAATGTCATTCGCCTTCACCGGGGTGCGATCTCTCGGTGTTCGGTCGAGTACTTCATCCAGTCAAGCTACCGAGGTGGTCTCTTACACTTCGAAATGTTGGAGGCTTTGAAAGAACAAGATGTTATGACGAAATACCGTGCATAAAATTGCTAGGAATTCGTGATCGTGCGCGTTGAGCCACCGTGCACGGGGTTGAAGATTTCTACAGACTAAAGATTACAGATTTCGTTTCAGGCAAATGGTTTGGGATTGAGGGGATAAGTGAGGAATATTAGAGCGAATAAACAGTTGATGATTGAAGTTGAAAAATTGCTTGAGATGAGTTCATTTTAAATACACTCTTAAAGTTAAGCTGAACTCGAAACTGACGGAACGGGAAAAATGTGCAAATATTGAAGTTTTTACCAACTATGGCGAATTCTGAATGAAATTATCACTGAATGCTCGGTCACTGTACGTGACAAAACTTTGGTCGGGTAGAATCAAAGGTGACGGCTGATGGAACGAATAACCGAAAGGCAAAGGGAGACAGGCGCGTATTGGAGGTTGAATGCCGCTAGAGGCGAGGAAGCTATGCAGATAGCGCACTCGTATGTTGAAATATCACACTGTTGAAATAATGCTTTTTTGGGCATGTTTATTGGTACCACGAATTTCCCCATTCTATAGCATTATAAGGTACAAAGACTGAACACATACTCATGTTCATTCCCGCCTGATGATTGAAAAATACTAATAAAAATACGTGCAATAATACTATTTTATCTGCATCTTAACATAAATATACAGAATTTTCACGAAGTAAAACCTGAAGCAGTTGAGTTTGTGCATACGGAAAAAAATAATCTAGCAGCGTGAAAGACGTATAGGTAAAGGCAGAAACAATGCAGTATGAGTATTTTGGAAGGAGTGAGATGTTTCTTTGGAAAGGGAAAAGCAAGGAATGGATGCAAAGGATTGTTTGCAGTCAATAATAGTAGGAAGCAACTAACAGTCTGGAACGAGTGCGAAGTCGGAGACAGTCGGAGGGAGTATTTCCCTGGATGGCTTTCCTGCGGAAGCATGAGTGGTCCACGAAGGTCAAATTCTGATGACTAAGCTTTGGAAGGACATTGACGAAGAGTGGGGGAGGCTCGTTGATTGCAACCGACGACGGCCGGCGAGGTGCATTTCGGCGAATCGGGCCGGGGGGGCGTTCGCCCAAATGAAGCGGAGGAGGTGGCGGCGGCGTCAAATGGATCCGCATTCCGCCTCTTTGCGGTGCGCGACGTCGGAATGCGAGCTGATCTCTCGAGTGACTCGGCGCCGCGCTCCGTCCTCGTGATTTCGGGTGCATTCAGAGGAGCGTTGATTGTCCCTCCAGTTGAGAGGGACAAAGGGCGCGGTAGCCGGGATGGACCATTCCGGCGCCCCTGCCCTGAATTGAGTCGTGCGCGACCCCCTGACTCCTGCAGTCGGCAATGAGGTCGTCAATCTGACCGTAAACCGCATTATCCTTGGCGTCAGAGAACTCTCTCCCTTGATTTCGCAATCAACGGATAGCAATTGACAGGGAAAATTGTCAGATTTAATTTCAGATCATGTCTGTATACGATATTGCGATAAGATGCCCTTTAAACTATGTACGGAATCTGTTGTAAAATAGCCAATTTTTATGGAACTACGCATGATTTTAATGTAATATTTCGGAAAACAGGTTTGTATCAAGAAACATTGTATCCGGTTGTGGATTTACCGGAATCCTACGTACTACCTTGATCAAAAAGTTCCCGGAATTTATTCAGAAAATTAAAAATGCAAGTTTATTCATCTAAATCTATATTGTCCCCTTCAAAGTAATCCCCATCGACTGCAACACACTTATGCCAGCGCTTGATCCAATCCTCGAAACATTTTTTATATTCGGTTTTCGGTATGTCCATCAGTGCTTCCTGCGATTTTTCCATTACTTCCTCTCGGCTGCTAAAACGCGTTCCCCGTAATGGTTTTTTAACTCGATTGAACAGAAAGAAGTCACAGGGAGCCAAATCAGGTGAATTCGGTGGCTGTTGGATGACATTTGTTGCATTTTTCGTCAAAAAATTACGAATAATGATAGCACTGTGCGACGGTGCGTTATCATGGTGCAAAATCCACGAGTTTTCTGCCCACATTTCTGGTCTCTTTCGGCGGATTGCTTCACGCAAACGTCTCATAACGCCCAAATAATACTATTTGTTTACTGTCTGGCCTTCTGGCAAAAATTCATGATGCACTACACCGTTCTAATCCATGAAAACCGTCAGCATTGCCTTCTTTTTTGACTGAAAACGACGTGGTTTTTTTGGTCTCGGCTCATTTGGTGAACGCCATTCACTTGCCTGATGTCTGGATTGCGTGTCGTACTCATAAACCCACGTCTCGTCTCCAGTAGTGATCCTTTTGATGAATGTGGGATCGGATTCAGCCTCGCAAATCATGTCTTTTGCGACGGTCTCTTTTTTGCATGAAATTGAGGTCTTTTGGCACCAACTTTGCTGCTACACGACGGAAACCCAAATCATTAACCACAATGTCTTGGGCGGATCCATAGGCAATGTTCAAGTCCTCCGCAATTTCTCTGATGGTTAATTTGCTGTTATTGACCAACATTTCTTTTACTTTATCAATTTTTTCACCGACTTTCGATGTCGATGGTCTGCCACTGCGTTCATCATCTTCGATTGACTCACGACCACTTCTGAACCGCTCGTGCCACTGGTAAACGACCGTTTTTTTTAGAGAATCGTTGCCGAAACACTTTTCCAACATTTCCAACGTCCGTGCGCCACTAAATCCGTTTTTACGCAAAATTTAATACAAGTTCGTTGTTGCAAATTTAAATCCATTTCTGCAATTGTAAAAAATCGCCAACACACACAGAGATAGATGTACTCTTGGCTACGTAACTTTTGCAAATGTCAAGTTATGACACTAAGATTTAAAGGGAATATCAACAACAGATGTACCAATTCTCAATACAAAACTCAAATCGGAACGAGGGGAGCGCCACACGGTGGTTATTCCGGGAACTTTTTGATCAAGGTAGTATATTCGCTTCATGATGCGACCAATGGGAGACTAAGAGGAATACGCCCTGGTAAATATATAGTCTTCGAGTGAATAAAATTTTGAAGCACATTGATGGATTGATCATGGATCATTGATGGATGGATCGCAACAGAGCCACTCTGTAATTTACGGGTTCCTACGGTCATATTTTTATTTTTAGGGAATTATATAGTGACATTTCCTTATTAAGTGGTGACAGTACTTACTAGTATGCCTTAAAACTTCCTTGTGCTTGTGTATGGTGCTGATTGAATTTGAAATTGAATCAGGAAAAAACTGTTCTGATGGACGTAGAGTTGCTTCCTTCATTACTTAATCCCCTATTCTTATTTCCCTCTTCTCTTTATTCTCCTCTCTTTTTCCCTGCCTTAGTTCTTTTTCCTGCAAATCCCGGAGGATGTGAGGTCATATTTGTGCACCAGAAAGCTAGACAGCGAGCTTCGTTTTCGAATCTCAAAGCAAAGAATTGATTGGTAGTGATAGTGAAACCCGTACCTCAATCTAAAATTTCATGAGTCATTTTGTGGCGTCCTTTTTTAATGTGGGAATAATTTTCAGTTATGATGCGTTACCATGTAACTGTATCTCTAAAGTTCGTCCGAAATAACACAAAACATTTGACGCAGAAAGAAAGATTTTTATGGTAATGATAGCTTATGTTTTAGATCACCTCAGTAATTGTTACATGGTAAATTATGCTCTATTATCCTACAGAATTTGATTTTTTTATAGATCAAATTCAAAACTGTTTCGGATTCGAAAATCGAATTGGATAGAGCAGTCTAAGATTACAAACTCGTGTAAGTAAGAAAATTGGCTGCATTGGTATCCTATTAGCTCTTTGTTTTGTGAAGATAGACTGCATAGAGTTTAAAGCTGCACCTATGAGTATTTTTACCTTTTGTTTTCTCCCTTGCCTTGTTATCTTTCCATCATTCACAAGAAGAGAATGTGAAGTTGAGATCTCCCGCTTACAAGAATTCATGTCAGTCTTTCCGATCCTGACATACATAAAATTTATCCTAAACTTGGGCCGTGCGATAGTGTTGATAAACTATTCTCTCATCCCCCTTACTTCGTAGCTGCTTGCAAATATGCCTCTTCAAAATTGCAGATCGCCATGGCCTCCTTTTGTCGTTTGCCCTTTCATGGTTCCTTCCGTTAAAGGCTTCAGTTATTGTTTATCCCTCCGAATCGTCCGTCCTATCGATGTCTCTCTTTTTTTCATCCGCTCTTTTTTTCCATCGATTGATTTTTCGAAAGAACACTTAATATCTAATATAAGTTTTATGTCACACCATCAATAAGTGTTGCTCTAGAAATATTTCAGTCCATACTTCTAGGTGCGCATCACATTCTAATCGACATTTAAGTTGCATTTGTAATATCTCGCTGAAACGGTTCTACGTTATGTCTTTGTTTTAATTGCTTGTTTTTGTGAGACGTCCTAAGAGGTTGTTTTTTTTCATTCGCCATTCTCTGGGTGAGCGCTTTTCTCAGTGTTCAACTCGTTTGACGTCTCCATTTGAAATCAAACTGACGATTTTTTCAGGCATTAGAACTTCGGAAAAGTGGGGTTGGTGCTTGGAAAAGGACATTCTCCGCATCGAGCGTTATTTGCACGATTTGAGCCAAGGTTTGGCACGGATGGCAGGCGGGGGGAGGGGCACGGAGGCTTGTTGGAGACGGGGATTCACACATGTTTATTCCCTTCGCGGTCAATTTGCCATTTCCACCTGGGTCTCTCGCAGGACGCGTCAGAAACTTCGATACAGTGTCCGATTCGGACCGACGGCCCGCCGTCCCACGTGACGGCCCCCCTGACATTGTCATAAGCGATTGGAGGATTTGTGGAAGGGGGGGGGGGCAGAAGGAAAGGGGAGGCTTGATGAGCGGATGTGACGTTGACAGGTGCAGACTAAGCTGTGGGTTTGAAGGGCGTCGAATCCTCGCCGGAGAGGGGACAGATTGGCGATCGTCGAGCTACAGGGCCGCGCGCGGAGGGCCCCTGCCCCGAATGACGTGTACCCGGCGGGAGAATGCAAAAAAATAATAATCCCATCCGCCGGAGGCAACGCGTCACGTCTGTCCGCGGGCGTCGGTGGGGCGTTGTGCAAATTGGCATGCTGTCCGTCTGTAGCCGGGGGTCGAGCGATGGCGGGTCATTCCCGCGGACACCTGCCGGAGGAAAGACTTTTTTAAGGTTTGGCCAGAGGTGGTTGTTCAGAGAATTAGCGAGAGTGGCGTCGATCTTTATTTACATATCCCTAATAACATGAGGTAGACCGTTTTTGTGGAACTTGTCTCCATAAAGTTTAAATGAAATATTTTCAGCCTGAGTCATTAGCATATTAATATTAGAGATACTCATAATATTTTCCACATACTATAAATTGCACGTCGTTTTTTAGGTTCAATTTCTCATATTTCAACGGACGCCTACTGAAGTCATCCTTTTTTTAAGACTTTATTAATTTATTAATGGAGTACTGACGATTGCTGAGTAAATGATTGATGACGTTGGACTACTGACCCAAGGGCCCGTGTTCGATTCACGGGCCAGTCTCTCTGGGCACCTGTAGCTCCACCCAAGCTATGTGATTTTTCGGGTACCAGATCTTCGTGGGAAAGCATAACCGGCACAAGGAAAGGAACTGCCCCCCCTACCCTAATAAATGAATTTCACACTAGTAGACAAAGACACCAATAAAAGAGAAACTCACTCGGTATCGAATTTCCGGTGGTCCACACCACCTTTTTCAAGGAAAAGATGGACAGAACTGATGACTTCTCTTTTCAGTTCTGTCCTTCTCGTATATTGGATAATAGAGGGCATTGGATTAGCTTCTGAACAGCGCACCGTGACAAATCGAATATCACTGGTGGAAATGAGAAAAAAATCGTACAACACTGTCTTTTAATTAATTTATATTTTTGTTTTACGTTTTTATAGCGTAATGCATTTCCTAAGCGCTACTATGGCGATTTAAGAAGCCCGAATTCTGGATATGCGACCTTCCTTGCGAGAGAAACGTTAGATTGACAACTTCTGGGCAGGAGATTGCAAGAGAATAAATATCGTTTTAACTAACCAATGGTATAGTCTTATCGGCCAATTCCAAATACATGTGCTGCAATAGAACTCGCCTTCAATATGTCAATTTAAAAAACCCACCGCCATACAAATGAGTAATCATGCAGGGATTTCATCCTGATGCTTCCTTCACTTCGGCTACAAATAGGGGGTCTCTCCCCTTCGAGAGTCGTCTCTAAGCCGTGGTCTGGGAGAAAGTGTTGGTGGTGCGAGGAGAAATTTGAGACAATCAGCAGCAAGTATTTCACTAATAATTATAGTGCTATGTAAAATGCTTTTGCGATTTTGTAATAATGAAATCAGTGTAATTATGATTTCATAATAGGAAAATGTAATGTTTACGATCTTTTTTACCTAAAAAACCATATCAGTTGTCTGCGTGTTTGAAAAGTTATTTACTTAGTTGTGCTTGAGGTGAGGATGGTTGCCGATCGCTGGGACTTAAATGGGGAACAAAACTTTTATACTTCCGGATAGCATGCACCCGGGAGGGAGAAAACCCATTGAAATTTAGCGGTCGTAAAGTGAGCCCATTATTTTTGAGCCATGACTTGGCCTGTGACGCCCGCATGAAAGCGACGTTCACCCGGCGCTTAATCTGACAATATGTGCATCCATGCAACCTTCGACGCGGTGGGCACCGGACTTAATCAGTGGGCCGCGGAGATGGCGCTAGCGCGTCACGGCTCCCGAGTAGCTTTATTCCTTTGTGGGAGCTTTGGGTGAAGCGTCGGCGGGTGAACGACGGAATTCGGGTGAGGCGGGTGAACGACGGAATTCGGGTGAGGCGGGTGAAGCGGAGGTCGGCTATTGTTTCGGGCGCGTGCAGGCAAGCAGTGGGACACGCGAATGCCATTTGTCTTTCTCCCGACGCCGGCGTCCACTCATCGGTGCGCGAGGGTTGATCGCATCCTCGTGCTCACGGGAGGGATGATGCACGGCGTGCCGGAGGCGTTCCATCATAACGATTCGGGTTATTCGCTCCATTCTCGGCAGATTTAGTACCGCCCGAATCCGTATGCGTAGACAGTCACTCTCAACTCAACCAGCGCGATCAGGTAATTATTTACTCATAAATAGAAATTCCAACTCCCCATTACTAAGTCCAACCGCGAGTGAAATTCACACATAAGCAGGGTAAGGGGGGCCAGTTCCTTTCCCTGTACCGGTTATGGTTTCCCAGGAAGATCTGGTACCCGAAAAATCACATAGCTTGGCTGAAGCTGCAGATACCCAGAGAGGCTCGCCTGTTAATCGAATCCGGGCCCTCCGGTCAGTAGTCTAACACCCTACCCCAGGACTACCGCGACCCAGCGCAGATATAATAATTGGTAATTTGTTGTCCACTGTGTCCTACTGAGAAATTTTCCCAAAATCATTCTCCTTTTTAGGAATAACCGAAAAAATAGATTCGGGGGCTGTGTATCTTTGCAGTAAAAACTTTTGCGTGAGCAGGGCTGTGGTAGTTCCAAATAACGTTTAGGAAAACGTTTGGAGTTCAAGTTAAAGTCCGAAAGAATTTGGATTTCCACATCGGCATCAAATACCCCGCGATTTATCAAAAAGATGTGAGGCAGGGGGAGTAAGCGTGAGGCGAGTAAGCACAGTAATTGCCCCCAGTGGAAGACGGTGGAAGAGGAATAGCCATGGAGTCGAGCAGAAAAATTTAAAAGTAAGTGATATGAACACCCTTTCTCCAATCCAAACGAGCACTCTTCTTCAAAACCAAAACTCACTCCTATCTACTCCAAAGGTTTTTATCCCCTATTGTTTGAGGCCATCGCTGTATTTGAACATATGAGGGATTGCTAAAAAAAACCGTTTTCCCAATTTTCAGTTTTTAATAACTAATTACATATGTATTGAAGTTAATTTTAAAAATATCGTAGTTTTGTATCAGTAATAAGAACGCAGGCAATTTCCATACAGTAGAGCCTGCCAGTTTATATGCTACGTTATCGATCAATACATAGATGTCCTATCTGTAAGACACTGGTCAAAGACTAGGGTTGTGCGTGGCTTCTTTGGAACTCGGTTGTTGAATTAAAACGATGAGATTGCAATTAAAATGCATCATTGCAATGCTCCTTTACGGAAAAATAACGAAAAGCATAATCATAAGCGGTACGCTTCTTTGTAGAATTCTTAGCGAGATTTTACTTTTTAAATTTTCGAAAGAGTTTTCAGTTTTTTTCTGTTTAATAATTAACAATTTTACCAACCAGGTCTGGTGATATTCCATGTTCATTTCTTCAAAATCTCACTGATAAAATTGTTAATGCCGCCATTTTTTACCTTGGTTTTCCACAAAAAAGTACAACAGGTACTGGGATCGATTCCTAAGAATTGTTAACATTTTTTAGTTTATTTTTCCATTTAGGTCATAAGTAACCAGGTAATTAATAAAAGTTAACAAAACAGCAATTAGAATTTATCAGCAAAAGATAACAAAAATTAGAATTTATGAGAAGAGTACTGGGGAAATGTGATAAAAAGGTCAGAGAGGGATGTTATCTTTCGCCGGTTGGGCCTCGTTTAGAATACGCTGCTAATGTGTATCTGGGATCCTCTCGAAGTTTCGGTTGATTGCCGAATTGAATCGCGTGCAGCGCAGAGGAGCTAGATTTGTAAAACGCTTGTATGATAAACTGAGTAGCGTATCCAGAATATTAGAGCAGAGTAGCTACCATCAAGAGTGAACTTATGCCGTACGAGGCACACTTGTATATTACGATGAATACTAATTGCATTTTGTGAAAAACTATAAGCAGTATTTATGATTATTAAATACTGTATAATCTTGACGCGCACGAAATTTATTTCACGGAGAAATGCTTTCGCGAGTTTCATATCGTTTCTCGTGACCTAATGACCCAGGAACCTCAATAATATCCACATTTTCTTTCTTTTAAAAATATTTTTAATTTTGATCTCATATTTTGCTTCTGCAAGCCATGTAGTCCTAACAAAGCAAATGACGGATTCCGCAATATGACCGTATTTCATGTTTTAAATCCAATTTTAACTTAAAATTTACTGCTAAGATTCGTAATAATGGCATATCTGAAAGTATTTGCGGGCCAAAAAAAATTGAGTTGAGAGTGTAAAATTGTTGAGGAATATCGTAGCAGAAGGTGTGAATTTGCATTTTTATCGCGAAAATAAAAAGTGTGCAATTTTTATTGCATTTGTGTGGTAATTTCAGGAGATTTCAATCCTACCTGCCCGGCTAAGTGGGAGGAATTATTCCATTTTTTTAAATTTGCAGCACACAAAATTGTTCCCGTGGGTATGGATGTGTGCGCGTAACCAATTGGCAGAAATTCTGGAATATACGTGGTATTATCTTGGGTTCTCTAGCATCGAAGAGTAATCATGTTCCATCAAAAAAGAAACTCCTAAGACGTCACTTGCTGCATATGTGAATCCAACACGTGTAACCAGGAGTACTTCACCCATCACGGCGGAGTATTACTAGGGGTAGGGGGGGGGGCTGGTACTCAGCCGCCGACTCGGGTTTCCGCCCCCGTTGCTCACCACCACGCCCCTCTCTCCGCTCAGGAACCCCCTTTCCGGAAAGGGTGAAGGATGAGGGTGTAAACTCCGTCTCGCGGGAACCCACTCGCCTGGGAGCGTCAGCTGGGTGTGTTTTAGCGGCTCACTTTAACTGCGCCTCCCGGCGGAGGGTTGGCCCTTCGAAGGGCCTTGCGCGTGCCTGAGTGGTGGGACGGACGCGGCCCTACTCTGCGTCTCAAGTACGGTGTAGGGCCCTTTTCTCTGCGAACGAAGGAAGGACTCATTTACACAAAGTAAAAAATACCAATAAAATTTTTCCCTAAAAGTTAGTGGAGAGGTGCTTTTGCATTTCTTACTTCAGTGGTTATTTCCACAAAGTTAAATCTGAAAACATGGAAATATTTCCTTTGAAAATTTCCTTTTCCTTCCGATTTTGTTGTGGCTAACTGTATTAAGGTGAAACTGACCGTAGAAAAGTCTCATTGTTACTTCTTATACGCCATTTGGTTTTAATGAGCGATATTTCCATAATGCTGATAGTTAAGTAGTTTGGACTGGAATAAACCCACTGGTCCCTGCAGGAAGGCGTAAATGCTAACTAAATGAAATGCAGATACGACTTCTTATGGAAAATTAGTTTCAGAATTTTCACGATGTGGCACTCTGTGGTGGAAAAAGTAACTTAATACCAAAGTAAATGCATACATTCATTAATAAAAATATTTTTTCAGTGACTGAAGTAGTTTCTGAGAATTTCTGATCTCTACTTTAATTCTAGCCAATATTTTTAAGTGGTAAGCCCTATTTTTTCATGAGTTTAAGCGGAAGAAGGGACTACCTAGTCTGAATCTCAGAACAAATGAAGACGTTTTATTATAATTATTTGAATAACCTCAGAAAGGTTACGTTTTTTAACGAATAACATAATATTAATAATCCAATAAAAAACCATAAACATAGTATTCAACCCGAAGGTCGGTTTGGTAGGGGATGGTAGAGCTCACCCATGCACCAAGCCCGACGGCGTGTGAATATTCACACATCAGGGTAGGGGGGCCAGTTCCTTTCCCTGTGCCGGTTATGGTTTCCCAGGAAGATCTGGTACCCGAAAAATCACATAGCTTAGGTGGAGCTGCAGGTGCCCAAAGTGCCTTGCCCGGGAATCGAACCCGGGACCCTCCGGTCAGTATTGCAACGCTCTACCCCCTGGACCTAATAATCCAATATACAGGTATAATCTCCTAATAATATCCTCTACCTGAAAGTTTCAAATTTTTTGGATTACTCTGAAATTAAATGAAAATGCCCTTATTTGGGTCAAGTTGTTGAAGTTGAAACGAGAAAAGTACGAAAAGCATTTGGTTTAAAAAAGTAATTATCGCTTTTTATCTAAAATGAAAAACATAGTTGAAGTTTTGATTAGAAATGTGTGGATACAAATTGAATGATCTTTTTTTATACTGGTAATATTTTCTTTTGGAACTTTATTATGTCGAATTTGTATCCGTG
Organism: Hetaerina titia; assembly: GCA_037158775.1. NCBI lineage: Eukaryota > Metazoa > Arthropoda > Insecta > Odonata > Calopterygidae > Hetaerina > Hetaerina titia. Next base: position 102,376,475 of record CM073774.1, on the reverse strand, counting down.
CCCTTTTCTGTGGCTCCTCGTTTACTTAATGTGAACATTCTCGTGAAGGCATAAATAAAATATGAAGTCATAAAAATTCAACATAAAACGTGTCATCCAGTCGCTAACGCCTCTGTCGGAGTTAATGGACAAAAGCGGTTTAAAATGAGTTTTTCTAAAGGGTACAATAGCTTTGGAAATAATTGAGTTTCTGAATGAATTTTGCGTGAGATTTACATGAAACTAATTTAACATCGCATATCAGTAGCTCATTATAAAGTGTTCCTTTGAAATATGATGTTCACTTGTTAAATGGTTACGTGTGCATGAGAGATTTGAATCGAGAAAACATATTGGAAATGTTTTATAGTGAACATTCACTATTTTTCCAATAATATTGTATAACCTTATAACTTTCTAAATTAGATTTAAACTTAAAAAAACTAAGGAATTGGTCAAGAGAAGAAAAAGAAGAATATACATGGTGTTGGGAGAGGCACGGTCAATGTACGAAACGACATGCATTCCTTGGTTCGAAAGAAGTAGAAACGTAGAAAACAGTGGACCCACTTAATAAGAGACTCAATGAATTTAATGGAAGTAAGATGAAATGTGATACCGAAATGGATCGGAAATGCATAAATCGAGTGTAAAATATTCAAGAATTGATGCAGGACTAAGTGTAGGCACAAAAGTTGGTAGATATAATACACCAGTGTATGTAAATATAGAGTATATGTAAATATAGACGTTGATTTTGGAGTTGATAATATGTTAGGGCCAGAAATACGAGGTCGCGAGTTTGAAGAAGGATTTTAGGAAACGAAGTTTAACCAGAACTTGTAACGGATTTCCCTCGAGTCATTCAAAATCAGTAAAATGTATGGAAAAGAGTTTTTTTATTGAAATTTTACATCTGTGAGAATAAATTGTGGTCTGAGAAAGCGCTGAAGTCTAGTAGAGAGAGAGAGAGAGTCCTGACCTGATGTATATACTATATGTCTATGAACCGCAAAAACCCACCCATTTTTCTCCCCCATTACCAGGAATGCTCCCCACAGGGGGCCTCATGCTTCTCTCTAACGCTCCCTCCCCACCCACCCTCTGACCTTCTCACCTCCCCGCCCCGCCCCTGAGTGTAGATTTAGATGGATGTCTGTACGATTTGTCACCTGAAGATGACATTGAACGTCGAAACTCGGGTCGTCTCGCAATAAATTTTCAGTGGAATCACAAAGTTACTATTTCTTCATTTCCAATATTCATGTCATCATTTTTTAATGTGTACATTAAAATCCTCGATGGAATCTCCCCACGTGCCTTCAAATTATTCAGTGCTGACATGCACGTAATTCCATTCCATTGAAAAATATTGAATTTCCAAATTCCAATTTTTTTTTAGCATTACTGGGATTTTTAGCGCTTTAAATTGAATTTCAAATTCGTTCTCCACCAGTTTAACTGTGTTTGAATTGCTTGATTAAGTGTGGGTAGGCATACATTTTAATTAATGCAGGAGATAGTTATGTGAATCAGAATATGAGATATCATACGAATTGTTTCAATGCCCTCCCTTTCGGCGCTTTTTTGAAGATCGACGAAAAGGGATTTCCACTCTTCAACGACGGAATGTAGTCTATTCGCTGATCTTGTTACACCTGAACATCACTTGCAGTATTCGCTTCGTTCTACTATACTCTACTTCATTTTCCGAATGCTTTTACCGCTCATATGTTTAAATCAAACATGCGCAAAATGGAGGGAAATGCATCGATTGTATAAAAAGTATCGGGAAAAGTAGATTTATTTCATACATAATGCTGCAATGCCTCTGAATTTTTCAAAGTACATCCCTTGACCCTCGACACACTTTTACCAGCGGTTTTTTTACGACTCGAAGTCTACCTGACAGGCGGATTTCGGAAGGTCCTTAGGTACGCGTGCAAGCTTCTATGACGATACTTAGGGTTCCATCGTGGTGTCCATTGCGGGAGAATTTCACTTTTAGGAAAAGGAAATACTCTGCTTATTTCTTTCAACACCATGCATTTTTTATGCACGATGACCGTTAAAGGTGAGATTTCACTCACTGGAACGGTATATACTTGCGCTTTCCGACAGTCAGTGAACATTTCGCGATCACGCGCACAGTTAACCGGCGGTTGGAATTCAGCGCTTCACCCATGCTGTGCTGCAGGAAAAAAATGTTACCGATATTTATAATGAAAACCTTGTTGCTCGGCATAAGAATAAAATAAAAGGAAAATTATTAATATCGTTGATGAGGAAAATATTCTAACATTCTCAAATTTGGGGTTTAGTTTTCATGCAATTAAGACTCTCTTGTCATTTGAGCATTGTTTTGGAATGTTGTTTGGAATATTGATTGCTATTAAATATTAACAAATAAAAGTTATGAAATGCTATATGAAAATGACAGAAAACGCGGATTTGCATAGAAAATAGATGGGCTTGCATTACGATCACACGTAACAGTTCAAGTACTAGTGTGTCACACTTACCTCCAACTTGTACTTGGGCATAATATTAGGCAAACTGTGTCAATCTTAGAGGAATCCGACTTCATCAGACAGGCTGAGGCATAATATAATGAAAAAATGAAGGAGATCTTCTGCATTGGTTAAAAAAACATGTTAAAAGAGTGGCATGCATATTGAGTCCCGCAAGAAAGCGTTGAAAAAGGAAACATATGCAGAAAATGATAATTTTCAAGATTCATTAACTATTTTACCGAGAAGGAAGTCACTGCGACGGAACTGATTAAGAAACTAGAATGGAAGTCCCTCCAGAGGTATGAGGCCCATATAAAGTCCTTCTCGTAGTTCCACCAGTCTACCACGTCAAAATGCACGGATGAATTTTTGACGAAGCAAACTCCTAGGACACTTCTGGAGCTAAGATACGATTATTGATTTCGGGGACAGAACATTTGGAAAGATACATACACGGCACGAGTTTCCATGTGGTGACGAGAAAATTACTGGTAATTGACAGGTCACAATATACACAATTAGATGTAGATGTTATGACCACTTGGCTAAAATAAGGGGACAATACTTCAAATCGACATATTTATTTCAGTATCTTTTCTTCCCTAGCAGTTAAAAATGGCGTAAGATTAAACACCCTAGCATTTACACTAATTTATGCCTCTTCTTAAATATTACGAACACAGTACATTATATTATTATAGGTACGCAAAATATGTATCAAAAGGTAACTTTTTAAATGCCCCCTAAATGTGTTAATTGCCACGTCGGCCTCCTCTCTCTTTATTTTTTTCGCGCCTCTATTTTTTTTCATGCCGTCCAAAAAGCCTCCTCTCTGTCATCTCTAATTTGCCTAGACTAACCTTTCCATATCTCCTCCGCCCACTTTTTCTCCCTTCTAATTTTGCATAACGCCTTTCTCTCTTCCCTTACCATACGTATATAATCCTTCGAGTTCCTCTTGCTCCAACATATTTCCTCCATTTCTCTCTTCGCCAACATTTCTTATTCCGCTACCATTAATTTTTACTTGTTGCATCAAAAGCCAAGATTGAATCTTTTGCTATACTCAATATCCAAGTTCGAAATATCATTTCCATGACAACTCGGGGGCACCTATCGTTAATTTCCTTCTTCTTGTGAAATGTGTTTTTACCAACACATGTATTTTTCTTATGCCAGCACTACTTCGCCCAATTCACTCTAAAATATATTTGGACATCTCCATATGTTAACTTTGTTCTTTTTTACTTCAATGTACTTCGTTACTGCTTCATGGGAATCTCAAGACATGGTCTTCTGTTCCGTCAATGCATGGTCTCCTAGCGCTCACTATTTGGAAGTGGTCCTCCAAAGGAGATAATATTTATCTGCTTTTATATGCTTATGACCTGACCGCCCAGGCCATACGCCTCGCTGGTGCTTCACATGTCTCGGGCGTTAGCTTACGTGCTCCAATGGCTACGGTTGTCGAGCACTCTCTTGCTACTAACTCGAAAGACAGGCGGTTGATGAGTTCACCCAGTACTAAGCCATATATGGCGTGTGAAATTCACAAGTCAGGATAGGTGATCAGATCCTTTCTCTCCGTCGCCTATGTTTTCACAGGAAGATCTAGTACCCGAAAATAACACAGCTTGTCTGGAGCTGAGGTTGTTCGGGAATCAAACCCAGGCCCTTCGGTTAGCAGTACAACGCTCTACCCCTGGACTAACACGTCCCGTTTTTCATATTGAAGTGCAAATTTCATATGCAAATTATCTTCTGGATGAATAAAAATAATTACACGTCGGATTTAGTGCTTGGACTTGGGTCGCATCTCAAATGTATTTCATTTTTCATATTTTAATATTTTAAATTGTGGAATCCCTCTTTTGTTGGGACTCATTTCGGATAACGTAGACCTAATCCACACTTCCGCCAAAGCGAAATAATGGGATTTTATTTGTTCTCTCGGCTATGTTCGCTATAAGTTCCACTTGCATAGTAGGGTTTAAAATGCAGATCATAATCAAGTATGTTGCTATTGAAATAAAAGGCAAATCACCGACCTCAAACACATTTCTCAATCATCCATCGACGACCAAATTTCATTTCAGGAAGCCTTAATCCGAAACGAAAAATCGTCATTTGTGAATTTTAATTGGCAGTCAAATGATGACAGTCCTGAACGTTAGTAACTCCCGCATCATATTGACAGAGATGACAGGAAATTCTCAGTGAGGTCTCAAACCAGTAAATTTGGTTTCACCGTTCCCATAAATCTCCGGAAACCAAATTGAAAAGTTGTTCGCGTTCAGGCTTTTGTCTCTGGAATAGGCGCCAGTGTCTCTCGGTGCTGTGTCGCAGACGCAAGGAGTTGCAGGCACGGAGTACTATACTTCGGGGCGTTCCGCCTCCCTTCTCTTTTTAAAGGTGGCCGGAGTTTTGCGGGAGTGTGTGGGGAGGGGGAAACCCGGGGGGGGGGGCGCAAAACCGCTGCCGCCGCCAACTCCTGCTCTTCTCCCATCCCCGCGCCGAAGGCCCCCCGCCCCTTCTACATGGGCGGAAGGGGTGTGTGAGGGGCGTAAGAGTTGGGTTTAGTTGAAGAGGCCCGCCCGTGTGGTTAGTTTACTTATTACGAGCGCTTCCCTTTTGTGTGTTTGGATAAGTGCACACACGTTCGCAGTGGGAGGGAAGGCGGGCAAGAGCGGGGGCGATAAACCCGCCGCCCGCCCACATATCTCTCCGACTGCCTCGCAGCCCGTCAACGTAATTGAGTCCCGCTTCTCCTCGGAGGGCCGCCGACCCCATCCTCCCTCCTTTCCGCCGCGCGCCGAGAGCGCGGGGCGACCGTGACGACTTGCGGTTTTTTTTCTCAGTATTTTGGCTCTCCGGGATTCTCTAACAGCGGGAAAACTTTCGTCACGCAGCTCAGACGAGTGTGAGCGAGCGTCTCTTTCACGAGGACGAAGAGTAATGCGGGAAGAACGCACTTTGAGGGGCCACTCGGAAGTATCTTTCCCAAAGGAAGCGCATGTCATATGACAACTCCGTGGGGCGAGTGATTCTCCGGGTGCCGTAATTTCCGCACTAAAGCCTTCATTTGGAACTGGGGAAACTATTTCTTTTATGCTACCGCGGGTTTGGTGGATTAGTGGCCTTATTCCCTCCGCCATGCAAATCCTATTCAACTTGTAACATTATTATGGCCAATCACTTTGGCAATCAATCAATCCGGCACAGCTTCAAGGCCAATACGCGGTTATGGCAATCAGCGGCTGGATTCCTTTCGTCGTCCCATTGGTTTAATTCGGTATAATAGTTATTTCACTAAATATTTCCCAATAATCTAAGTTTTCCAAGACTAGTACATGAAATACATCAGATATTTATCTAGACTTAATTCTTCTTTCCATTGGAAATGAAACATGTACGGTAAGCATTTGAATCCTTTGAAGGAAATCAAAGTCCATTTTGCTTTCTGTTTCATGGTTGATGTACCACCCCAATCTTCAAATAACCATGCAATAGCCATCACAAATGTTTATGGGTCAGAGAGCATTGACATATATTTTATTTATTTACTCTAATTACAAATTAATACTTCCAACTATGAAGTAGATAAATCCTGGGAAATAGCTAAAAACATCCGGGCACAAGTAGCTAGTTTTGAATTTCAAGCGATCTCATCACATCTACTTTGAGAAGTGGTTAGAGTTGGCTTTGTCTAGGGTTAAGTGACTCGTGTGCAGTGCCTAAGTGCAACGCCCAAGTATCTGAAGCCATAGTTCATTCGCCAAGAGATGCAATAGTGCTGGTTTCACCTTTCCCCTTAGTTCCTTCCAGTACCTTGGAATGAATCGTATGGAATCTCGTAGCGATGCATGTATGAGTAATTCAAACTTGTAATCTCTGGGTATAAAATTAATTCTTTGGTTAAACTAATTTTATTTATGATCTACTGAAGTAACAGGTGCTCTCCCTTAAGAAAGGAGACCATAAAAGCCTTTTGACATCCTACCAAATAGTGATGGAAATACGTTTATATAATTCTTCTGGAAGTTTAGCGTTTGCTTGTATAACACAATTAATTTTAGCTAGCCGAGCAGAAACGAATATAATTCCATTAATTACCATTTCCTGAAGTTTCTGATCTTTTCATGAGAGCACAAGTCTTTCCCGAAAACATTTTACATTCTCTGGTTGGCACACTGCTGCAGCACTTACATGTGAATTTTTAACTCTTACTATATGTCCTTCAGTGGTTAGTGTCAACATCTCGCTCGCTAGCAGCCCTATCTTCCTCCTTCGTCTTCACGTGTTCTGGAAAGGTGCAATACTCCTTATCGTACACTTTCACTCACTTCTCCTCACTGTTAAAAACACCGCACATTATCACCGAAGAGGTAGACTGACGTCTCACTGCAGCATTGACTTCGTTTCAACCCATTGGCCCATCCATCTGGGGAACATGTCTGTCTCTAACTCCACTTTGGCAAATTATGTTACATTTCCATATTGGCAATATCGCATGCAAACTTGAGTCAACCCTTATCTTCCCATCAGCAACCGAAGACCAGGCGTAAAATATATTTATTTTCAATGCATCAAAGTCAATCCCTTGTGATATTCGAGCGCCTCCTTTTAACTTAAAAATTGAGTAATTTGGATCAGCCAGGATTTATCTGAAAATTCTACGAAACTAAGCTCCAGAGAACGGAACCAGCTCACTCTCTTCTTTCCGATTCACAAGAATGATTCTTTTAGATCGGCCCATTCCCCCAAGAAAATGTCTCCTCATTTTAATGAAGGAACGTTTCGTAACCTTCGCGCTCAAAGGTCGTGTACGCGAAGACCTCGTGTGACGTTACAATGCGTCATACATTGGTCATTTAGCTTGTAGCAGTGTACGTTAGGTTTTCCGTTTGTTTACCATCGCCAAGTTATTAAGGCAAAGATCGGTTGGCTTCAGCTCTCTACTCTTTGTTTCCTTCTCAGAGGTAAACTCTGCTCTATTTCACAACTTCTCATTTTTGCATCGCAAACTGTTTGGTCAGTTTCATTCGTAAACTTTCTCTGTATTTATTCGAACCCATTGGTTGTCTGTAGCAACATATTTTTCCTTCCAATTTATAAAGAGTCCAGTAGCTTTGTCTTATTATTATTGCAGCGCGTTCAATGAACTTTTACTGTCCATATTCTCCTTGTAGAGTTAATTGGTACATGACTTCATTGGATCTTTTACTCGTTTCTTTCAGCAAATTTATGAAAAAATGTTGGACCCCCCTCTTTCTTATTTGTCGCTTACTTTTGATGTTTTCTGTATAAATATGAAACTATTATACTACTATCTACATACATTTCATTATACCAAAAATTGCTAACATTATGGAAATCCCATTCCAAAATTAAATTCTATTCATAGCAGATAGTTCAATTTGGAAATGACTAACCCAATACATTTTATTGATTTAAGTTGAATTACTCTGATCTATTAGCTCATTCTTACAGACAGTATTAAGGGTTAGAAGTCAGATGAATAATAGCCAGGAAATTGGATATGTTTCATGCTTCATCCAGCACTATCAATACGTAATGGTATCAATACGTAATGGTATCAATACGATAAGTTAATGCAGTTCTTCTAGTTATTCTTGCTATCCTAAGCGTTTCTTATCATCTTTCTCATTTTGTTGGCCGTAATTTATTCTTCACCATCTTTCAAGAAACTGTAACAGTGACTTTAACGGAGTCACCCGCTATGTGTGCATTATAATACAACCATTTCAGAGAGTAAAAATCATTCGTCTTGACCGGGATTCGAACCCGGATCCCTCGATATCCGGCCGAGTGCTTTAACTAATTAAGAGGACGTCTCGGTAGCTTAATTGGTTAAAGCACTCGGCCGGATATCGAGGGATCCGGGTTCGAATCCCAGTCAAGGCGAAAGATTTTTACTCTCTGAAATGGTTGCATTATAATCTTCACCATCTAGTATTTGGGTTTCTTCTACGTTGATTTTCAAGTTCCATCTTTTCTTTTCTTTCCAATCGGCTCAAAATCTACAGATGTCATATCATTTTTATTTTCTTGCCAGGTCTCTACGCCATCAGGAAAGCTTACTTACTTAGTCTTGTCTGCTTCTTAGATTGTGCCAATTCCCCGTTTTAATTTTTTTAAGTCATATTTTGCGTCTCCTGTATAAATATTAATTATCATGGATGACTAAACAGACTTGACTACTTCAGTCTCTTAGTTTAATTCTAATTGCCGAGTGTCGCACCGGCGTTTGTATAGCATGCATGCCATCTGCTAAAGCTACTTTATTCTCAGGATTACGAATATCCCTGTAAACCGTTGAAGAATATACAGTTAAGATGAGTCAGAAATCGAAAATTGGAATTCTTCATGAACACAACGAGATTCTCAAGAAGTGGAAAGACTGAGTCAAACGTGTTTCATAGGATATCAGAAATTAGTACCTGCGATGTTATTCACGTATTTGGGCAGTATTTTGGACAAAAAGTGGCACAGCGATCGGAACATAGATAGATAGATAGATGGAGAACTTTATTTCGGCGAAATTGAGACCTAATGGTCCCTTCTTCCATTTAACCCAGTCATAAGGAACATAGGATATTCGCTACCGAAATATGTTCATATCTGTTCTTCTTGTGTATGTATATATGTGAATTTTAAGAGTGACCGGTGACCAGACTTGACCGTTGCCACCTGGATAATTGACCAATTGGAACGATATATATTCTTAATTAATAAAAATAATAAATAATTTACTCTTGGGGAGGGAAATTGGTGGCGGAGACTCATGTAGTCATTTTAATGATCTTGGGTACGAAGTTAGGAAGTTTTACCTATCATATACTTGCAATTATGAATGGGGTTGTACCTCCGAAATGTTTAAATAAAGGCTGTCGGTTTTATGACTATGTGTTATGTAAGTGTCACACTAAAAGGCTTATCAGAAACGTTTGCTTTTATGATATTTTTAAGACGAATGTTTGGCAGGGAGGGGATTTTCCTGGCTCTTGAAATTGGGCTCATGCTTAAAATTGACCTCTTTCACTCTACTTCTCATTTAACCAACAAAGCCTTCTTAAGCTGCTTCGTATTCGCGATGAGGCCCTTCGAGTAAAACGTACACCGCAAATGTGGACATATATTAGGCTGCCCCTTTGTCCGCGTGTCTCCCCGGCTCCCGCATCATTTGCGACCCCTGGCCCTTTCCCACCAATGGCTCGGAAGCCTTTCCAACGTCCCTCTCCGTTCTCGTCGTTTCTCCTTTGCTCTCGGCTGCGGGACCTCCCTTTGGCGATAGCGATCCACGCCCGGGGTCCTTTGCCCTCTGAGGCCTCCCTTCCCCGAGATCCGGGAGCCTTCCTCTCCCTCGTCCCTTCTAGACCCTAATTACCTCCCCTTCGAAACATCTCCCTTTGGGCCGACTTACCGAGGACAGTGGTTTGGTGCCACCCCTGAGGGGGGAGTCTCGGTGGCGTCAGAATCGGAAGTGCTTCCAGAGGTGCGTTCCCTCTCGCGTATCGACCATGACCCGGTGCCCTAATCGCCTCATTGACCGACATCTTTCATTATTACGCACTGGTAAAGTTTGGAAATGGAGAATTCGGTGACTACATCGGGGATCCTCAAGAGATGCACAAGAAAAATGATTGTACGTACAATTAATCGAAGAAACAGCCAGAATAAAAACGTGACGGACAAATCCAGTATTTTTCAAATCAAGAATAATCATTTGATGTAATTAAAGGTTTTAACCAAGGATGAATTCCGTTGCACCTTCAGTATGCAGAACATTTAGATACTTATGACATCCATGATAAAGGTCTTAAAATATTTTGCACTTGCATACATTCATCATCATAAGTATTTCAATCCTAGGATTGGCTAGCATCCAAATCTATTGAAATCTTTCCATTCCACTATATGTGAATGCAAGTCATAGCTGCATATTCTAGGGAGAGTAATGTGGTGGGTTCCCGTTGTCTTCCCAATCGCAGTTCTGCGGCCAATACCGTGACTTTACTCACGCCCGCAGCTGATGCCGGGCCGAACCGCTCGATCTGCGCCACCAGTGCCTAATGGTGGAACTGCTGCCTTTCACCATGGGTTCAGAGTAGCTTTTTAGTAGGAGTCTATTTCGTTCCAAAATACCTTTGCTGTGTTTTTTCTGTTACTGTGCGGTTTTCTCGTTCCGAAAAACTATTAAAAACAATTTTTTTTCTTAGTTGAAAAAATTTTCGGGATCCCGGGAATCGAACCAGCGACGATCAGCTCCACAGGCAGACACACCATCTTTGGTGGCGATGAATTTCAGCGCTCCTCTCCTGCACTCTCAGCCACCAGAATACAAACCACACCTCTCTGCTCTTCTTTGCTTGCATCCATTTCTACAGCTGGACGAACACACGAGACCAGTTAATGCACAAACAAGGACATAACCCAACAACCACGTGTGCGCCTGTGAGTTTTGCGACTATGCAGTTCTCCTATCGCAGCGATGACAGTATCGATAAATAAGTCGACGAAAAATAAGTCACGTCCTGTAGCGCTTACTTATCGATACGTAACAATAGTGCTGCCACCTTTCGCGCGGATTGTTCGTGTTATGGCAGTTGTTCGGTTGACATTTGACTACCCCTAGTACGTAACGGCAAATCGTTAAGCATTTCTTGCAAAGGTTGTTCCACAATTCATTGATATTGAAATTTATGGCACCTTTCTTAAATCCTGTCGAAAGACTTTCACTTTTGGAGCTATCTTGTATTATTCCAAACCGGTTTTTCATTAATATTCTTTTGATACGAGGCTTGTTCATAAAGTAAGGCCCGTTTGGTCACAGGAACAAATATACTCATATGAAACACATTTTATTGGCACTTTTAGTTAGCTACAAACCTACTTCACTTATCTACATAATTGCCGTTCACTTCTAAGTATTTTTCGTACCGCTGCACCAGCTTCTTTAACCCCTCTGCATAGAAACTCGCCGCCTGAGGGTTGAACCAATCGACAACGCCATTCTTGAGTTCCTCTTCGGTTTCGAAACGTTTTCCACCGAACCACTGTTTCAAATGCAAGAAGAGGAAGTAGTCGCTGGGTGTAAGGTCAGAACTGTACGGTGGGTGGTTTAAAGAGTTCCCAAATACCCAAAAACTCCCGTCCACTGGACATTCTTTGCTCTTTGTGGTGGTCGGTGAGCATTTTCGGTACCCACCTTGCACGCAATGTGTGGTATCCGAGGTTTTCCGTAACAATATTGTAGACAGTAGTGCGTCAAAGTTGAGGAAATTGTTCAGCCAGGCATTAATTGTCAATCGACGATCACATCGCAGTTTTTGTTCCACTTGCGAAACAATTTCTTCGTCAGAATACTGGGACTACCACTTCGCTCTTCGTCATGGACATTTGTTCGTCCATTTTTAAAATCACAGCACCATTGTCTAACCTTTCCTTCACTCATAACTGTAGGTTTATAAACTAGGCATAATTCCCGATGAATTTCAGCAGCCGACAATCCTTTTGCATACAAGAATCGTATGACAGAACGCACTTCACAGCTGGCGGGATCAACGATTGTCGCGGACATTGTTGTTTGCATGCACGGACAAGCAAACGACTTCTGAAACAAAACAAATGCTGCTATAGCTTCTCAATGAATCAGTAGATGGCGCTGCAGGAGCAAAACTGTGTTCTGAAGCGCCAATATTTAAATATAAGCAAACGGTACTTACTTTAAGAATACGCCTCGTACTTACGTTAATCATATACGAAGTTTTAGCGTTTCGATTTATTTCTGCAAAGTGATTCTTCACTAGTTTGTTTGCTTTTCCGGGTGTTTCCCCTCTGGATTGCGTGATTGAATTTATATCATAAAGTTTCAGTTCACTCTTACTTTGTCCTATCATATTCTCGTATGTTAGGACAATGTTTTTATTATCATTATATATTACTCGTTGCAATTAGGTAATTGTCCTGGTGGGAAAGGTCAAATCTGGTCAACGGTCAACTCTTACAATGCACATACACAAGAAGAACAAATATGAGACAAAATGCTCTTGTTTACAATGACACTTAGATTCCCAACCGCACCTTTACCATCCATCACACATGGGCTAGGTTCACACCATACCTACAACGCTCCATCCATCGTCGCACTCCGTCCATAATCACGCACTCTTCAATTTCATATACCATTCAAAATGACGTAGTATTTTTGAGTTTTTTCTTATTTGTTTTTTGCGTTCTTATTTTTTTAAACTTTGGGTCGTTTCTTCCCTTAAAGTTTGTGTTTTCTATCTCTTTCCGTAAAGCTATAACAGTCTCGTAACAGAGTGCGGCTGGTTTCGCAACGCTCAGAATTAACTGAATATTTGTAGGCACAGTTCCACCACCGCGTCTGATTTTAATCAGTTCACATTGATGTGCTATTCTTCGCTGAATCTGTGGTGCCTTGGCGGAAGGTGTGATGCACCATCGCTGAGGGGTTATCAATTATTTTCGAACCGACTCGAAGTATTTTCGTTTTCGGTAATCGGGGTCAATGTCCGCAATCAAACGCTTTCCAACTTCCTATCTGATTTGAAACGAATCCGTGCGAAAACGAATAAATATATTTGTGCGATAATCGCATTAGAGATGCAGATATGCGATGGCGTTCACCGCATGGAGCCTTTTGAAGCGGCCTTTGATTAATGGACGGTTCTCTTCGCGTTTCCCAAGAATTGACCCATGGTGGCCTGGATAAATATGGCACGTAGGCGACGGTCATTTTTCAGTTTTTTATTTTAAATTTTTAGGGATTTTTTAGTCATCATTTTTATATGCTTCCGGAGAAACGCTTGGAAACGCTCTTTGTTAAATACACGGGTGTTCACGGAACATCTGTTGCTCTAGCGTGCGTTTTTTTCAAAATTAAATTACCTCCAGTTTACGTACAGTTTATTTCCCCTATGGCACCGAATCAATATGGTAGTTACTTTTCCTATTTTTTGGCTTAGTTTGTGACCATAACGGGACAACTACAGCATGTCCTCTGAGGCTTTAAACCTTTTCGTACTTTTAAGGACGAGAGAGTGTAAATGTAAGAGTGTGTAAATTATACTTAATGTATCTCACTCGAAAATTCAAAATTATAAACGATATATATATACTTCTTAAGTGGACAAGGCATTGAATGGGAGGGTATGGTAAAGCTGGTATTTGAAGCAAAGCTAAGATGGTCCTAAGTTCCGGATTATAATAAATAGCATAAATGTTAATATAATAAATAACCTTGGGTATTAATAATATAATATAATAAATTCCACGCTCAAAGCAAAATATTATCATCCGTTTGCTGTTACAGCTGCAATGTAAACTACAGTTACTTTTACCAGCCCAACTTCTAGCGGTGATTGTTTTATTATGCCTTTTATGTTGTCTTAAAGTGATTCAATCTCATACTTGATGCAACGTCCCAGTATGTTGGGTCCAGTGTACCCCACTCTTTATGAAGAGCATCCTTGAAAACGACTTCGGAAGGACTTTCCTCGGCTGCAAACGGTACTTGGGTAGATATCGCGCCCTCGTCCTTGTTGTGTACGTCATCCACGTCTTGCTTGCCTCGTCGCCGCTCTTGTATTTTAACTCCGCGCCGCCCCCCGCGTGAAAATTACGACTGCGTGTTAATCAGTCAGTTCATGGAAACCTCCCTTTTTTGTTTGCTCCTCCGTCCCTCCAAATTAACATTTTCTCCGCCACGCCCGCTTCCCGCTGCTCAACTGTTGTTTTCATCTCTGTTCCATTTTCCCTTTCTCCTTTCTTGACCCCCGCGACCTCCTCTACCTACTGGCACATCCGACCCTCCCTCACGACTCCGCACCGCGACCCGCCGCACCCTCACATTACAGAGCACCTCTCAAGGGGCGAGTTTTAAGATTCCGAGGGCAATTACTCAGGGTTTTTCTCGACCTTCCGAATAAAAGGGCCGATATCAATTGTAGACGCGTAAGCTTCACAACCTAATGCGAATATGTGACAAATTACGATTGGCATAGAGGATTTATCTTTGATGGATTAGACTGGATCCTTGGACTGCGTCAATCCAAAACCTGTCAACCGGTGGATAACCAGTGATAATAATTATTGCAGTGTTGGGTGTCTGCGATAAATTTGTTTGCATCGCCTAATAAAACAATTATTTGGGGATCCAAAAAAATGTATCGTTTTTCAGCCTGTGCCCTTCATAAACTAATCTTTTACGGTAGAAATCCAGCAAATGCAAAACTAATCATTTCATATTTTAAAGTTAAACCTTAGAACAAATGACGGAATTTCGGTATTTCATCCGTTCACCGGGTCTGTTATTATTACCTGTATCATATATAATGCTGTTATAATCATGGGTAATTGTTCACCGGTTCAAGGTAGGGTATGGGAGGTGGACCAGTGACTAAGCACTGGTGCACTTATAAGATGGGTCTCTGATGGAACTTAAAAATCCCACCTGGATATGCACTCTCAATCTATACTGAAAGAAATATCATTTTTCATCTCACCTCCTTTTTATCTCTGTCTTAATCAATCGAAAACAAAATTCATGCTTTATTACAATTAATTAGAGCATGTGATTGCTATATTTCTATAACTAGGGATAGGTAAGTGGTGACCGTTTTCCTTTACCAGTGGCCAGTTTGGCACAGTGTGCTTTAGCGCATACAAATTAAAAGGTCAACTTTACCGTGGAGAAGTCGTCGTTCATGGGCGACCGGCCGTCGAGAGATTTGGTGGCAATCAGGGGAGAACCAACATTCGTTTGTCAGTGTAGGAAAGTTTCAAAGGCCCCATCGCTTCATATCCAATCTGTCGGCCAGAGTTCCTAATGCAATCAGTAGTTCCCTCGTCTTGTCAGCGAAGAAAGAACCAAAATTCATCCGAATTATCCTTCAGACCCAGGAGACCAGAACCATGATGCTGCCTCAACAGTCCTGTTTCCTCTCTGGGAGTAATTCGGTCCTCTGATTCGTTTATTCGATTTACCATTCCACGCACACATGTAATATTAACAATAACAGATTCCCTAAAGTGAAGAAGAGGGCGGGATGGATGCTCCACTTCGGGGTGTCGCCATTCGCTTTAAAGACGTCACCGGAGTTGACGAAACCCGCGTGCGTTGGAGGAGTGATTTCTCTTTTGGTGTGGCACTTCATTTTCTCTCTCTTTGTCTTTTGTTTTGCGACGTAGACGGCCTCCCTGGACGTTATCCCGCTCTTGTTTGCCCTGGTCTTTGAATGAATAACTCGGCAACCGGGTGGCGCGGCGGTTGGTGGAGACCGCCCGGGATGGTTTCTCGCTCCGCGACGCTCGCGAAACCCGCAGCGCTGATGGCGTGACTTTGCGCTGCCCTTACTTTTGACTCCGGAAGGACGTTACGAAGGAAAACATTAATTTTAAAATAGATATAAGGCATTTTGAAGAGTTCATTTTTGCGAAAATTTAGTATTTTTGGAAGGTTATATTTTGTTGTGGTACGAAATAGACAGCGTCAACTTGAGAATCGTCTCATGTCGTTAGCCGGTAGCGACACGTTAGAAGGGAAACAGAAATTAAAGTGGTGTTAGAAGTTAAATATTTAGTTCCGTGCCATTTTTGCCAAGCTTTTCTTTGAAGAATTTAATTCCTGCTTGGCTATCTTGCACCGGATCTGGGGTGGGGGAGGGGCTGAGAGACGAAGAGAAGAATGCCGGAGACGATGTGGGAAAAGGGTATAAAACGTGTATTTTAGCATATTTTTTGGCTATTTCTCCATTTTTGTGATATATTTACTCTCTAGCTGGGTACTAGTTACAGTTTAAAACTTGTTGTGTCCCTATTTTTCCTGCGAATACAAATTTCCTGATTTTAACTTTCATTTGCAACTTTTAATATATTTGTTATGGACATTTGACATCTTTTGTGCGGCCATATTGTATGGTTTGGTCAAATTATTCAAATGTGATTACCTTTAGAACTGGCTGTGTGGAAAATTTCAGAAATGAAAGAAGTTTAGACGTGGCTCCCAGGGAAACATATTTCAACCGCAGCCCTCAGCTCCGAAGCCGGTGTGATAATTGAGGATAAAGTTCAACTGGCACTCATTGTAAGCTCGGCGGCTTGTGAAATTCACACAGTTAGGACCCAAATAAGGGTCAGTTCCCTTATTTGTGCCACATGCAGTTGTCCGGAAAGTTCCGTTAGAATATAATCATGGCGCTTGGGTCTAGCTGAGTGTGTCCACAGACGTAATCGAGTTTTAGCCTTGAATTCTCAGGTCGCGGTTTCACGCGCGGATTCTGTCATCATGATGCAACGCGGATCTGAATTGTGCCATTAAGTATTTAGTGCAGGATTAGTGGAACAATAAAATTTACCTCTCAAATTAATGCCCAAGAATGGAAATAATTTTATTTTACTTGGATGATTTGACAGATGTGATGTGGATGCAGTAAGAAAAATTTGTGCAGTAATGATATCGAATTTCATGTACAAACAATATCATTTCATGGAAACACTGTGTTACGGGCCCTCTATCACATGTAATCGCAAAACTCTATGCTATTGAAGGAACTCGACCACGCGAACTCGTGGTTAGCTGAAAGTAATGTTTATGAATCTAACATTATGTGCTATTTTTAATATTCCTGAATTTTTTCACTAGTTCCGCAGGAGACTAGATTTAGAAATGTTACCTATAGATATAAATACTATCAGAAAAAGCTTCTTTTCTTCCTGGTTAAAAACTATATGTAAAAAAGCTTCTTTCAAGGCCTATGCATCTCATATGAATTCATAATTATAATATATACCAATCGCTAAACAAATATATTTTTCGTAAATTATAAAATAATACATTAGTATTTGATATTTGTAAGAAAGTTTCAGGTGACAAATTTTACTCATCACTAGGCTCTTATCTTACGTCTTCATTTCAAAATATGCATTTTCGATTTCATCATTTAAAGAATGTCATGCATTTTAATTTTTGTGTGAGAATCAGTGAAATTCATTTGAAAATATGTAAAATCCAACATTAAGCCCTTTTATATGCACTAATGCTTGTATTATTATTATTAGGTAATCTACCGGTTAAGGTAGGTTTTTGGATGGACACAACTATCAAATAAATATTTTGTAACTCCAAACAAAACCCAATCCAGCAACCTAAACTACATAAGGTCCCTCTTCATCTCTGTGTACTTCTTTCCTCCCTTCATCCCATCCAACATCCCTATCCTGTTCCTACCCTTTCCTCGCTTGCCCAACATTCTCCCCTCTATTACCTTCTTCAACATTCCACTACCGCTCAATACGCCTTTCATCCATTTTTCCTGCCTCCATAGGATTTCTCTCAACAAACTCCTCTCCTCACCCACCATCTCCAGTACTTCCTCATTTGTTTTCCTTTCGGTCCATTTCACCTTCTCCATCCTTCTCTACACCCACATTTCAAAAGCCTCCAATCTACGTCTATCCTCCTGCTTCAGTGACCACGTTTCCGCACCATACATAGCTACGCTCCATATCAGAGTTTTTACGAGTCTTGTCTTAATATCTCTACTCAACGTCCCCGTCATCAACTCCCTCCTCCTTGAGAAAGCATCCTTGCCTAGCGCAATTCTTCACCTTACGTCCCTACCACTTTGACCGTATTGGTCCAAAACACTTCCGAGATATGTAAACTGTTCTACCTGCTCTACTTTTTCCCCGCCTATTTTAATACTTCGCTTAGCCTTTTTCTTTCTGGAAAATCGCATAACCTTTGTTTTATCAATATTGATTCTCATCCCATATTTAACGCACTGAACCTCCAATTCACTCAGCAATGCTTGCAACCCCTTGGCTGACTGAGCAACTAATGCTTGGTCATCAGCAAACCTAACCGATTTTACGAATTCCCCCCGACTTTCATGCCTACCTCTAGTTCTTCCCATGCCTCTTGAATCATTTCCTCTACATATACGTTGAACAGTACCGGTGACAATGGGCAACCCTGCCTTACACCTCTTCCTAACACTGCCCATCCTGACTCTCCGTTCCCCACTCGCACCTGAGCAGTCTGAGGCATGTACAGGTTGCGGATCAGTCTCCTGTCCCTCCAGTCCATACCTATTTTCTGCAATACACGCATTAATTTTTCCCAATTCACTCTATCAAACCCTTTTTCGAAATCTACGGAACAGGCAAGTACGTCCTGATTGTATTCTATATTCCTCTCGATTAGTGATCTCATTACTGCAATGGCATCACGCGTACCTCTTCCTTTCCTAAACCCAAACTGATCATCCCCTAAGTAATCATTTGCCTTACTCTCTATCCTTTTGTTGATGATCCTGAGAATAACTTTAGCTACGTGGGATATCAAACTTATTGTTCTGTAATCCTCACATGACGTAGCCTTTGCCTTTTTTGGAATAGGAACTAACACCGATCTCACAAAATCTTCCGGCCAGATTCCTTCCTCATAGATACTACGAATCAGTCCATATATGGCCTTCTTCCCACCTTTTCCTAACCATTTCAGCATTTCTACAGGAATGTTGTCCACCCCCACGGCCTTATTTGCTTTCATCTCCTTTAATGCCCTTTCTATTTCATCGTCGAGTATGCCTGGACCTAAGCTATCTTCTTCTACGTCATGTTCCTTTTCTATGTCTAACCTTGTCGGTCTAAGTTCTTTACCATACAGTGTTTCTATATATTCCTTCCATCTCTCTTGGATTTTTCCTGGTTCAACTATTATCTTACCCCACTTATCTTTCACTGTTAGCACAGATCTTGCCTTCTTACTTCCCGATAATAACTTAACCTTGCAGTATAGAGCACCAATTTCACCCTTCTTCTGTAAATTTTCCATATCCTCGCATTGCGTTTTCCACCATTCTTCTTTGGCTTTATTTGTGGCCCTTCTCAATTTATTGGTTAACTCTTTGTACTTCATTTTGCCTGACTCTGTGTTTACATTTTTCCATCTTCTCCTCTCATCCATCTTTGCAATCATTTCATCCGTTACCCATGGTTTCCTTATCCTTTTCCCGTTAACAGTTCCTATAGTGTCTTTAGCGGCTTCCAATATCCCTTTCTTGATACATTCCCATTTTTCTTCGATAGTACTCAGTTCTTTATCGTCATCCATTATTTTCTCTACGGCCTGCTGATACTCCTTCCTCGTTAATCCATTTAATGCTTCTAAATTCCATTTCCTAACCCGCCGCCCTTGCCTTATCTTCTTGAAACGAACGTTACATTTCATAACAACTAAATTGTGGTCAGAGTCCGCATCCGCTCCTGGGAAACTGTGCGAATTTATCACACTTTTCCTAAACCTGTGCCTAACCATAATATAATCTAACTGATACCTTTCTGAGTCATCTGGCATTTTCCATGTATACCTACGCCTTTTGTGGTGTCTATACCATGTGTTGGTGATGACTAACCCCTGTCTCCTGCAGAATTCAATTGCTTTCTCCCCGCGTTCATTCCTCGTGCCTAACCCATAGTCCCCCACCTCACCACCATCTCTTCCTTCGCATACCGTCGCATTCCAATCCCCCATCACTATCAAATGTTTCCCTGCAGGGACACTCGCGATGGTATCCTCTAACTCATCATACATCCTATCGACTTCTTCCTCCTTGTGGTTGCTCGTTGGCATGTATACCTGAACAATGAAGTTCGTCGCCTCTGCTTTAATCTCTACGATTAAAATTCTATCTGTCGCTTGCTCTATGTTGACTACGCTTCTTCCTACCCCTTTATTTAATATTATGGCAACCCCTCGTTGTCTCTCGTCCTCGTCTCTTGTCTTATAGAGCCCCAAAATATTACTAAGGATTGCGCCCCAAATACTAAGAATCACGTTCGCCAAAGAAATTACTTGTTAATTTTGAGGCGTTTTATTTTATTGCAGTGATATTTGCAGTGTAGATTCGCATTCGCCACTGAATGAGAAAACACTTCAGAAAGATCATTTCCTTGATTAAGGAGACCTCTTTTAGTCATGTTCCCAAATATTTTGTTGAAAGATTCAATTAACACTGTTTGTACATCAATGATCTATGAAGGCCAGTTTTCCATATTTTCACTCTGGTGCCATTTGCTGTTGTTCACCATGCTCCATTTCGTCGCGCTATATTGTCCACATTTAAAGGGACTTATACTCTGTGAGTGACTCGCAGAATACTTGAGATGCTCTCTTGGGTTCAAAGGGCTCCACTCAAAGGGTCGCAGGTAACGCCCATTTGTGCGTGGAACATTTCACAAGATCTCCTCCCACGCCCTGCACAATAAGCATTTCTGATTTCTGCAAATTCTGAAACACTGCCTCAGATTTAAATCTACGTTCGATTTTCCTCCAAACACACAGGAGTTAATTCCCTTTCCTTTAAATCGTCGCACAGTCGTTGTAGTTTAGTTTCTATTTTTAATTGTAGCCCTCCCAATTGCACTAGTTTGATGATTTCATGAGTTCGGGTACATTTTCGTGGTTTAGACCAAATCTGAGTCATAATTTCATATTCATAGTATCATAGTCATAGGAACCAAATTATTCGATTAAATATTCTAATTGATCTGATTTTTTTAATACTGTAATTTTCCTCATTCCTCTTTTATAGCTTTTTATTGCCAACTGGGTTCCAGTGTGCCATCGTGAAGACGTTTTCATTTTCTAATACATTTTTAGTCCGTGAACATTTTCATCAATGTACGCATTTACATAATTGGATAAAAGTATTTCATTTTCTAATGTTTCGTTTTAATTCACTCTGCTCTAATTCTTTTAGAAGTGTCTCCTTATTGAGAAAAGTTAAAGGCCGTGTGGTTTCGAGAATTGCGTTTTCAGCGTGCGATAACACTGAAATTCATTTTTTTGCCGGTAATTACTTTCAAGTAATCTCAAAGCGCTCAAGGTAACGATTCCTATGCAGTGGCGAACATCTTTCGTGAGGAAGCAGCTGAGACTAATTGGTTTTATAATTTCACAGAGCGGTGTATAGTCATTGTGAGTTCGGTTGTTGCCACGTTAATCATAGTGAAAAGTGACTTTACGTCGGCATTCATGAAGAATAGTTTCAATAGGAGACGTACTCCTTGCGACACACTAAGTTCTAAGGCAAATAAAATTCGCACATACTGGATACGAAGAGTATGCAGTTATGTTAACGAGGAAATAGCACCGCTTGGATTTTTTATATGGAATTGCCCAAATGATTCACCGGGGATTTCAACCAAGACTCTCTGGAAAGTAACCAAACTCTACCCATTAGGCTACGACACGACCTTCTCAGTGTTAAAATTCCATTAATATTGTTCTTTTATATTTTTTAGCTTTTAATATTCTGATGTTCTACGAGCTAACCTCCAAACTCAGAGACTTCTCTACATAGTTATCATGCAAATTGTTTGCATGCAAAATGCATTTGGTGTAACGCGAGACGAGTTCTTTTTAATTTCATCTTCATATTTCTCTGCCGCCAATCAATTGAGAAAAGCAGTCAAACCTTATTTCAGTTCTTCATTTCTTTAAGATTTCGTTCCTGCCAAAAAGTACTTCAAGTTTTGTAAGGAGATAAAATCTAAAGGAGTCAAGTCCGGGTTGTTGAGTGGATGGGTGAAAATTGAAAAGTCTCGACACCAGCGCCGAGCAGACGCGACTCATGAATGACGTTGTCTCGATAAACCTCCTTTAGTTCGCGGTGTATTCCACATGATCGCACTTTTCGTCTGATCACAGCCCTAATTTCACTGGTGGATTTTCTTAAACATTGATAAATACGCACAGAAACAATAACAGTGTTACGAAAACACACAGGATGAGGAGAAAAACAACTGAAGGCGAATGAAAGAGAGCGACGGCGGGAACGTGTACTAATTTCCGGACGGCTATCGGATTTTCATCTTTATACAATGAAAAGTTTCTCAAAATCTATAGTGCACATAGTAAATTTCTTGCTTATGTCTGCCATCCGAAAATATTCTGTCTCAAGGTGCGTACCTGCCTGCTGAGACTTCTGTTCGTTAAAGAGTGATAATTTTTTTAAAACATGCCTCTACTCACTATGCTAAACGTTAAAATACGAAGCAGGTGGGGCAGTTTGCGGATCACGGAAGTGTTTCGGATCCACATGGTCAAAGTGGTAGGGACGTAAGGAGAAGAATTACGCTAGGCAAGGAGGTTTTCTCAAGGAGGGAGTTGATGACGGGGACGTTGAGTAGGGAGGTTAAGAAAATACTCGTAAAAATACTCTTCTGATATGAAGCGTAGCTATGTACGGCGCGGAAACGTGGTCGCTGAAGCAGGAGGATAGACGTAGATTGGAGGTTTTTCAAATGTGGGTGTGGAGAAGAATGGAGAAGGCGAAATGGACCGATAGGAAAATAAATGAGGAAGTGCCGTGTTGTGTTACTTCCTGGGTTGTGTTTTTTTTAGGAGTAACAAAATATTTATTTGTTAGTTGGATCCATCAAAAGTCTATTTTAATTGGAAGTTTACCCATACTAATAATAACCTCAACTTATCCTCCAAACTTTGATTGTTATTTCTTCTGAGAGTAACTTTCAGATGTAATGTAACTGTCCCACCTTTTTCCCCTGACTTTAAACACATGTTGTGAGCCAATTTTGGACATAACTTTCAAAATGGCCTCAGAAGCCTTGGCCAATACCCATTTGCCGCCGTATTGAAGGTTTATTCCGACGAAAACCAAATTTCAATGAAGCCTCACGTGTCGGCTCCATCTTTGCCAAAGGCCAACTAAACATGTTTCAACTTGCAATTGTGTCAAATCAATGAAACGTGTTGCAAAATGTACCGTATATTACTCGCTAAGCTAAAAATATAACATCATGACACTTTTGAACAAAAAATGCGAATGAAAAAATATGTGCTCACTCATTATTGGACATACGTCGAACATTATGAGGTTTATAAACGGTTCGTAGTGATGACATATTGACAAGTGTTCTACTAAGGACATAATTATTTTTTTATATCTTCCACAATTTTGGAAAGTGGTGAACAATGAAATTCTTCCCAAATTGAGTGGAGGCCTATATTTTCTCTCTTAGTGTATTAGTCTTAATTCAGAAATTAGTTTTTGAGTGCATACCAATTTTTTTTACCTTAAATACTGATGAAAATAGCTCTGCAAGTTTCCACAGGCCTACGTAAAATTTAAAATAATTTCAAATATTTGAGGCATGTT
Organism: Hetaerina titia; assembly: GCA_037158775.1. NCBI lineage: Eukaryota > Metazoa > Arthropoda > Insecta > Odonata > Calopterygidae > Hetaerina > Hetaerina titia. Next base: position 102,352,750 of record CM073774.1, on the reverse strand, counting down.
GCCTAGTCATCATCCTTTTCGTGTTTAATGTGGGTATATACATTCTTGTGACCCCTATTGGTTTACAGTTATTGGGACAACATGCATTCTTTTTCTGGAATACTTGGAAGCGGGTTCGTATCTGAAGTTAATTATTCGTAGCCCAACTGATTTACCCCAAAATATGAAATTATGGAAAGGGACATCCTTTGGTTCTTGTTTCGCAAATCGCGCGTGAAAACAGGCACCACACTTCAAAATGTTGAAGCAATCCAGTGATGCAATTACCAGTGATGCTTTGGCTGGGTGAGTCCCAAACCCATGGACAGGAGTCCAACCTGGGAACTTCTCCACTAGAATTAACTCTTTACTGGATCTCATTTGGACCTTAACAGCAAAGGAATAGTTATTCTTATGTCTTCCTATGTTCAATTATATTTTCTTTTTTTCCAGCTACGCCAATGTTCATGGAAGAACAAGAGGTGGTTGTGTTCGCGAAGAGCGACGGTGCCAGTCCGTGCGGCCCCCGGAAGAGCCCCGCCGGAGGCCGTCGGCTGTGGCGGGTCCAAGGCGGAGGCGGCGGGGGAGGGCACGCCTCTCGCGGGGGTCAGGGAGGCTACCCGCGCCGTCAAGCGGCCGAGGTCAAGGCGCCATCTCATCAAGGCCAGGAAGCCCCTGTTCAACCCATTCGAGACGAAGAGGGGCGAGGTGACTCCAGGTGCGTACGTCTCCCCCATTCACGTATCCCCCTTGCGTAGGTGCTGCACCTCGTCGAACGCCCACTGGGTCCCACGCGACCGCACTCAAGCATTGCTTTTGATATTCTCTCTCTCACGTCGACGACACGTTCTCGCCCTCCACCACCAAACCAATCCCGTTCAAAAGGACTCAGGGCTGAGGAAAGACACCAAGGGAAATGCCGCAGCGGACACTTTATTTTTTTCCGCCCACTTGATGCAGACGGGAGTCTTAGCTAGTGTCCCTCACACGTGTTATCATCTCATATATATGCAAGTTGGAATTATTTCGTGCAGTTGGTACCGACTGAATGAATGTTGCCGGCCCTTGTTGTGGCGGGGTTAAGTCCTGGCCTGTCAAACCAGAGATCGCGGGTTCGAGTCCCGCCTTAGTAGATTTTCCTCCACCTAGGTCTTGGGTGTGTGTAATTATGTCTATTGTTTGTTTTAAACTCGTTTATTATTGTTAAATATTCGACGCAAAGGCACAAAAAGTGCTGTTTTCGGATTAATGGTAAGTAAATAAATAAATAACTGACGGAAGGGGGTGAAGGGGAAATTATATTGGAGGTGAGGGTGGCATGGAAGGAGGTTAGGTGCGGTCACAGAGGGCAAATAATCTGAATGGGCAGTGATTGGCGGAGAGAATAATGGCATCGTTCTCCGTTATCGCCCTCGGTTTCGAACGATTGCACGAAGACAATGGTGAGAGACTTCGGCGCGACTGAACTTCGGAATCAATGCAATTTTCGAACTTATCCAATCGGTCAAAGCGTATGTGAAATGTAAAGCCAGTGCGTTCGGTATGGGACGAGATCCAACGATAAGAAACGAAGGCAATGAAGTTGTCCAGGAGTGCGAAGGTTATGATGGACATTCAATTTGGGAGAATAAACTGGAACTTATGGAGTTTTGAACGGAGTGGACAAAGTGGTAAGGATATGTTAAAAAGGTTTCACAAAGAGAAGGAAGGTTGGTGAGAGGGACGTTATGTAAAGATTTGCCATCTTTGTTTAAGGCTCCTGAATTCAGACTCTTGAAGATGTGGGCGTGGAGCGTAATTTAAGACGGCTCAGAGGCTTGTATTTTGGGACGAGAGGATAAACGCGGGTTATGTTCAAGGATGAGGGTGAGCAGATGAGTGGAAAAAGTAAACTGGTTGGAAAGATAAATAAAGAGGAGCTAGGCATGTCAAGGAAGAGAGGTGGTTGTTCGGAGAAATTGGTGGATGGTAGAGAAAGTGGGCGCCGGGCCTTTGGATGGATATGGAATGTTGAGGTTGCCTATTGTCGTGTAATGTCGGGTCAAGGGCGACTGAGTTGATTTAAAAACTTCGTGAATTATTTTTGTAGTCTAGTGATTATATTCAAGGCGTGATACTTTATTTCATCTATTGGGAAAGGCTTAGAATAGACTTAAAATCAAAATAAAATTATAATTCCTTATTCTTACGTGAGAATTTGAACATGAAATGGCCGTACTCGTAAGATATACTCTTTAAAGCACGCAGAAGAACTTCTTTGAGTGTTTAACGTATTCCTTTTTCTTTTCTCATTTATTTTCTCTAATTTGAGGATTTACTCGTGCATTGCTGTTTCAGGTCCGGCCCTGTACTATCCAGAAAAGGCAAAAGACAGAGCTGTTTTGAAAAGAGGTTACTGCGTGCGCATGAATTCGAGGACTGAGCGCTTTCCAGAAAACATAGACACCTATCCAGACCCAGGGCAATATCAGGTCTGTAATGTTTAAATTAGATTTTCTACGGCATTGCATGTGCTTGTGTGATTAATTTCCCCTTCGTGATGCAAGAGAGCTAGAGTTCATTAATTTTTAAGTACATTCGGTTGATGATATGTGCTTTACCTCCCCTTCCCTGCTCCTTTTACTTCAAAACGGATTTTTTTCAGCATTTTTCATGAGTGAATAATGAGTCCAGTTTAACTTCGCGGGGATCTTGCAAAATAAATAAGTGCTTTCAATTGTTAAATCCAAGCCTTCAATCGGGAGTGAGAACATTGGCTTTGATATGTTCTCCGTCGCTGTTCTACGTACTACCGGCCGGTTTGTCTTTGAGTGCGTCCAAATGAGCCGTTCTTCAAAAAATGTCCGCAGTGCTAAGAGACGTCTGAGAAGGAAATTCGGTTACGATCGTTTTATGAAAGATTCCTCCGTATCTGCGGAAATGCCCTTCATGCTGTTTTATAAAAAAGGGAAAAACTTAGCAAACTGCTATCTTGGCGAGCCGTATATAATTTTACGACTGCCGGCGAACGAAGTGTCAAGTGCATAAAAAGTAACAACAGAAAATGAAAAAGGAAGCGCGACAGTAAAATAGTTGCTACCCCTCCAAAACGCGATGCCTACTCCCAACATCCCCTCTCCCATTCCTTCCCCCATTCCTCAATCTTAGCTACCTCCCCCCCCCCCCGGCGGTTCCCTCGCAAGCATCTCTCCCCCAGCTCAGACCCCAAATAAGAAAAGAATGGATGGCAACCGGCCCTGATACTTGGGAAGCAAATAATTCTTGCGGAGGGTGGCAAGGTGACAGCTGAGAGGATAAGAGAGAACAGCTTTAAGAATTAATTATTGATGGGTGGTTGTATGTATACATATTTGAAGAGAAAAATATCACATTCAGAGAACCGCGACAGTTATTTTGACGGAGTCATCGGCTGATCTGCACCGAAATTCAGGAACAGAAAAACGGCAGTTCGGGAAATGCAGAAAATATCAGTTCAGTTTATCCAAAACTGAGCTAACGTTCTGTTATTCCTCTAATCATTTGGCGAATGATTTTTACTCTCTGAAATGGTTGCATTATAATGCACACATAACGGGTGACTCCGTTAAAGTTACTATTACAGTTTCTCTATATATTAATTTCTAAAATGTAAGCTACAAGGATTTTCATTAAATGGTAAGGTAGTAAATCAGATTTCGTTTCAAGGAACGGACCGAACCATAACTCGTAATGGAATAGAATTCCTTGACCTTGAGAGTGTATTTTGTTTCCCAAGCCGAGATTGCCTTAATCAATGGAATAGCCGAGAGGGAAGCATTTCTTAAGGCTCGAGAAACTGCGGGAGATGCCTCGACAGTCATTGTAAACGGAGCCAGCCGCTCAATGTGCATTACAATGCAATTTCGGAGTGTGAATATCATTCGCTTGGACCGGGATGCCGAAATTGCTGAATTTGGTGCATTTTTAAAGTTGTTATTTTGAAACATATAGTTCTTGCAACAAATCGAGCGGAAGAAGCTCTTTGTTTACATTTCTTAGTCCATGGGGCGCCACTGGGTCGCGCGGAGTGTTAAGCGGCAATTATTGATCGTGCATTCCGTATCATTTTAATTGCAAGAGGTTTAAATTGCCGCACGTTTTGTCTCCCACTGTTCGTCGGGAATCGTGCGAGGTTAACAAGAATTCTTAATCCTGTCTTTTCTGCATTCACTTTACCTCTTTAATCTTCCCACGTTCTGTGGTCGTCAATCTAATAACTCTTATCATCGAGGGTCCCTTTCCGTGGGTTGATAATGGTGTAATTAGGGTGCTGAATCAATGAAAGATTTTTGTTATAAATTCTGAAGTTATTGAATCCATAATATTGAACTTGAACGCATTACCCATGGAACTTCATATATGCGATACCTTTTATGAGAGACACCGAAAAGTTCTTAAATCTTAAATTCACACCTTGCATTGGCGACGCAAGAAATACCTGGGAAAGAGCTTTTCGAGTAATTGGACACCATTGTTCGTCGCCTCACCGGTCACTAAGGAAAGTTTGAAAGTTTTCCTTAGTTTGTAGATATTATGAAACTGGGACAAAATTGCCGTTTGCGCCACCTGTGGAAAGATAATCACTATTCACATCTGTAAAATTTTGCTGATGGCCTCTTTAATAAACTGTTTTCCTTTTTGCAAGGCATCATTATTGCTAACAAGAGACGTTTCAGTCGTGATAAAAACCATAAACACAGTAATCAACCCGAAGGTCGGTTTAGTAGGTGATGGTAGAGCTCACCCAGTCGTGATTTGGTTAAAAATTTTTAAATATTATTTTGTGGAAAATTGCCAATTTTAATTAATCATCGTTGCTGGTTATTCGATTGATGTTGCTTATTTCGCAGACAATTGAACATTTCTTAATTAGAAATTATCCAATTCACTTCTACTATTACTTCCCTAGTAAATCTCTGTTGTATAATTTCAAATTTTTCATAAAAAAATAATAATTTAAGCCAGTGATTCCCCCCCCCGTGAATGTTTTCCTTTCTCTCTCACGAGATGGTTAGCTAATGTCACTCAAGAACTCCACGGTTGTTCCCCCATCGTGCATGGCTATGTTTCGTGAACTCCATCCGTCGCCTGTTTAGCATCTGAATGTCCGACGTTCGCAGCATAATCTGCTCTCTTGCGTGAATGCGCACCAACCAAGGAGGGAACGTGTCAGCATGGACCCCGGCCATCTAACCTCGGTGCTGCTATAGCTGGGTGCGCAACCCCCGTCGGTGGATGCTAATGACCCCCTAGAGGACTCCTCCCCCACACAACACCTCGGAGGTATTGTGCGTAAATCATTTGTGTCTCGCGTCCGATGGCGTGTCCACCTGCGGTTCCGATTCGAGCGCATAGGAGGGCGGCGGTGGACCGCGTCGCCATCCACGTCGGATCCCGGGCCGAGCGCCGCCGCGTCGTCAGCGGTCGGATCGGGAGGGCCACGGCTCACGTTCTGGGCGGAGCCAAGAAATGACACCGGAGTTGACTGTTCTAGTGCTTTTCAGGAGATATTCTCTACGCCATCCCTCTTTAATCAGACAGAGCTCGGTCACCGTTGCGCCTTTGGAAAAAACGAAGGATATGACTCCTAAATGACTCATTTTCATCGAATTCCCTAACGTTTCAAATCGGAAGTACGTGTATATAATCCCATCCACACTACGTCTTCATCTAAATTTTTGCGGGGGTAGTAAATTTGAGACCAGTTCAAGCTGAGTGCGCTGGTATATCTGAGCCATTCCTTCGAAACCGTACGAATTCATTTGTCGCACAACTAAAGCGGCGGTAAGTGAAAGTAGTTCACTCGCACACACATCAATTTGGATGGTAAAATTTTGTATCATGCTCCTCTCCGATTGTGTCTTCCGTCAGTGTCCCATAGAGAGGGTATTTTTTAATATTTTGATATTGTAGTGTCCTGCAAACCACCGCTAGGGTGTGTGGCAGGGGGGAATATACAGTAGACTGATTTTGACCCGAATATTTTTACCCCTACCGCGGTCGGACAATTTTTACCTGATCCCTTATCGTTAGTGGATAAAATGGCATCTTAAATCTGCTCTACACTTAATATCTTTAATTTTATTGACATGATATCTCCTACCGTAGTATAATGGAGGTAATTATAGATTTTCAACATCAGTGCTACAGAGACCTCCTTCCAATTTATGCAAGAGCTACAAGCTGTTATTTAACCTTCGCTCTATGAGTGATTCCCAGCCTAGCTGCTCTAATATTTTGGATACGCTACTAAGTTTTTACAAATCTAGCTCCGCCACACTACACGCGATTTAGTCCTTACCCTTCTCTCATGTAAGTATCTCTTTGGTGATTCGCTTAATTTAATATTTTCTGCTTAATTGCATGATAATTAAGACTAATGGAAAATCCTCAGAAAACAACCTCTAGTAATGAGCCACATTCATATCAGGCAATATCACATTTAGCTCTGTTTATTGAATGCATACTTACGCGTATCCTGGCTTTGTCCATTTTGACCAACCCCAAAACAGCTTCTTATTTTTTCGTAACCGTTTTATATTTTTTCTTTAATTTCCATGCATCAATTCTAAGCTTATTTTTTTACAAACTTTAATTTCTTTATCACTGTTCCCAATCATCCCTTTTTAAACATCCGCACTTTGCACTCACAGAATAATTCATTTCTTAATGCACCGGACCTCATCCCTCATTCGCCCGACCACACATCTGTCAGACCCTTTCAGCTCTTCCATCGGTAATATTTTTGGAGCTATACGAAATTTCACCCTCGTTTTCCTTTTAATGTATGTATGTGTCTTATTACGCCTTATTATTAATATGATTTTATTTCATCTTAGTCTGATTGGTGTATTTACGATAAATTATAATTTTATTACCTATTATATTTTGCTATATATAAATATATATAAAAAAAACCATAAACACAGTAATCAACCCGGAGGTCGGTTTAGTAGGTGATGGTAGAGCTCATCCATGTACCAAGCCCGGCGGCGTGTGAATAATCACACATCAGGGTAGGGGTGCCAGTTCCTTTCCCTGTGCCGGTTATGGTTTCCCAGGAAGATGTGGTACCCGAAAAATCAACTAGCTTGGGTGGAGCTGCAGGTGCCCAGACCCTTGCCCGGGAATCGAACCCGGGACCCTCCGGTCAGTAGTCCAACGCTCTACCCACTGGACCACCGCGACCCACTAAATATATATATATATATATATATACACATATATATATATACTATATAAATATATAAATATGCCATTGCAGTAATGAGATCACTAATCGAGAGGAATATAGAATACAATCAATAGAACTGGAGGTAGGAATGAAAGTCGGAGGGGAATTCGTAAAATCGGTTAGGTTTGCTGATGACCAAGCATTAGTTGCTCAGTCAGCCAAGGGGTTGCAAGCATTGTTGAGTGAATTGGAGGTTCAGTGCGATAAATATGGGATGAGAATCAATATTAATAAAACAAAGGTTATTCGATTTTCCAGAAAGAAAAAAGCTAGGCTAAACATTAAAATAGGATAGGGAAAAATGGAGGAGGTTATTAATAGAGCAGAGTTTACATATCTCGGAAGTGTTTTGGACCAATACGGTCAAAGTAGTAGGGACGTAACGAGAAGAATTGCGCTAGGTAAGGAGGCTTTCTCAAGGAGGGAGCTGACGGGGACGTTGAGTAGGGAGGTTAAGAGAAGGCCCGTTAAAACTTTTATATTATAAAAAATATTTCTATTTTTTAAAAATATATATATATATGTGTGTGTGTGTATAAATATATATATACATATATGTACATATATGTATATATATATATATATACATATATATATATATATATAATGTAAATTCACAAAATAGTCAACACAAACACAGAAACTAAAACATATAAAAGAGGGACTCACTGGTTCTCGAATTTTCGGTGGTGCAACCACCTTCTGTTCCTAATTCCTCTTGAGAAAGGTGGTTGCACCACCGAAAATTCGAGAACCATTGAGTCCCTCTTTTATATGTTTTAGTTTCTGTATTTGTGTTGACTATTTAGTGAATTAGTTTCGTGGGTTTTTCAAGAAAGTGACTTACTAGTATATATACATATATATATAATATATATATATATATATATATATATATATATATATATATATATATATATATATATATATATAAATGATGAACCTAATTGATACGCTCGGCTTGGAAACGTTGAATTACTCCTTTTTTAATCGAGTAATCGTATTATTAGCGCAGTTTTTCTACCATCATGGTATGAAGTCATTATTAAGGATATATATCGTGATTCTCCAGGGTATATAGGGTCGTTCGAAGTGTTAGGGTACGTGTATATTGCTCACGAATTCATTATATAAACGAAGGGAATTATATTTGGTTGCAGTTCTTTTTGAGGAACGCTGTTAAATACATTTAGTCATAAAAGGAAATGGAAAGTTCCGAAAGGTTATCGGGCCCTTGGGAAATGGCCATTCCGTCCTCCGAGGCCCGAGCGAGAATGAAGCAGCTCATTTTCATGGCGAAAGAGGGAATGGCAAGGTCGGCGATGGGCGGTTGCGAAGCGTCAGATATTTATTTCTGGACAAGCACTCCATTTCCACTTAAAGGACTAAGGGCTTCGGTGTTTTGTGCCTCTTATTTAGAAACTCAAGCAGGCCCAAAAACAAACCCCTTTTTATCAAAGAAAATCTCTGTAGTAATGCTACAAAAAGTGATAAACGCCCATATTGTATTCCAATTTATGGAAGACTTTTTCATGGTGGCGTGGCATTCTATTCTTTACGTCTTAACATTCGCCCTGAAATTATTTATTCTCAATTTTATGTTTTTTGTCTTGTCGCGAATGGTCGAAATACATATAACCTGGGGCAGATGCACCATGTGATTGGACATTGAAAATGCGTACGTTTTTCCTCAGAATTTGCTCCGTTCATAAAATAATAATGGACGTCTCAACCATCTTATATGTTAAAAATAGTCTTTTTAATACAAGTATTTCTCTAATTGAAGTTTAGGATATGCTGTTAAGCAAGAAATTCAGCGAGCTCAGCTACCTGGTCTAGAGAAATATCATTTGGGTGGCTTAGAAAATACCTATCTAACCCCTAATTACGGTGACCGGAATACGGAGTTTTAGTGCCTTTGTGATGGAATAAATGCACACTTGGGTTAATTTATTGTCTCAGAATTGCCTCCAATACTCTGGTTTTGTTCACAAGCTGATAACTTTGAAAAATGATTAGCGCATGTGTATTTATCCATATGCCTCATGCATACCTCCTGGGACTGCTATTTACGGAATGTACTTCTCGATACAGTATTGCTTGCCCTCCTTTGTTGTTTTCAAGCTTTTCCTTCCATCCCTCTCTGCATGGGGGACCCCTCCCGCTGCCTGCAGCCTTGAGTCACATCCCCTACCTGTGTACATCTACATCTACATCTACATAAGTACCCTGCGAGCCACCAAAAAGGTGTGTGGCAGGGGGTGTACTTAGGGGCAGAGGCCATGAGTTGCATATCCATGTAATGGTGGAATTCTCCTTCATACTTTTCTGCTTGACCTGTCTCGTTATGATGGAAGTCTGTTGAATAAATGAATTCGGTTAATGTTTATTCACATATCTCGCATTGCAAACAACTAATGTATTAGGCGAATTAACCCTTCTTTTGAATTGCGTTTTCCTGAAGTATGTGTACATTTTTACTCGTTATTCCATAGTTTTATAACGAATTTCTTTCCCTTTTCCAGTCCTTTCCCATACCTACATCTACATAATACCCCGCAAGCCGCCTAAAGGGCGTGTGGCGTGGGGTGTTAGGTCACCACCCGTAAAAGAGCACCAAACCACATGCAGAAACAGCATATTTATGCAAACCAACGCCCACAGTGACATTCATGCAACAACAAATTCCCATATCCTCCCTTATCAGTCACCCTTCCCTCCTGGTGCTTCCACCCCTTGCCACACACCTTTTAGGAGGATCGCGGAATAGTTATGTCGATTTATTAAATTATTTATAATGTATCATTAGGTGGGAAGTATACCCAAGACATATACATTGGAAATAATTAGTGGAAAAATGTTTCATTAACAATGGTTGGTGCAACCGTAACATCTTCAGTTCTGGCCTGGAGACCTGAAGATATTACGCTGACACGTAACCTAGGTCGCAGTACAAATATTCTATGTGGAAAAGCAAAGTGTCTTCTTTCATCATGAAGGATTTCCACCATGTTCCGCATAAAACTGTGTCCTTAAAATGGCTGCGTTTACATTTATTGTTCTCCCTTTTCCATGAAACGCGCTACGATCTTTAGCGTATTGCGTGATTTATTTGCTCATTAAATTACATAATACCCTGCAAGCCACCGCTCTCGCATGAAGTCCCGCGAGAGAACGCTCGTGTGATTACCTGCATTTCACGACACCTTGGGAAAATGGTGATTCGAAAAAGGCATTAGTCGTGAAAAAAAGCTTAAATTCTAGCGAAAGAGTGCGGTCCATTGGCAGCAGATGTTGTGTGGAAGTCTTGGGGGAAGAGGTGGCTTGCTGCATAAGCCAGCCAGTGTGCTGGGTGAATTGTGGGCAATAGGCAGCGGCACTCGGAGGGTAAATGAGCTTTATCCTTATGCATTTAATTACCCGAAGGGTGGAAGTTGCTCTTCTTCAGATTCGGTGGAGCTCCACTGATCGATAGGTCTAAAGCCCTGCCTGAGGAGAACGTATTTTCCGTTTGGAATCGGAATGCTTCTTACTTGCCAATTTACCTTTGACGTTTGTATTGAGTTGCCGTCTTTCCTCGCAATCCCGCGACAGTCGTTATAACCTTATGCAAGAAAGTGAGGGAGTATTGCATCGGTGCCAGTACTTATGATACTAGATTCTGGGTTTCTGTACACAGTTGTCAATAAATAGGTTCTAGGTATCCGTACACAGGTATGAAAACTAGATTCTAGGTATCGGTACACAGATGTCAATAAATAGGTTCTAGGTATTGGTACGCAGGTGTCAATATCGATACCTAGCCCTTACTCACTCAAATACACGCACGTGTTTGTGAGCATATTGAGGGGCGGGGAAAGGGTTATGAGGTGTAGAGCAGCGGGGGTGTTTGGATAGGGGTGCGTGGAATAAGATGGAGTGGGGTGGGTGGGCTTTTTGCTGTTGGAAGAGCGGGAGGGGGGGCCACAGGAATTCGGAGGCTTGCCATTTGATTGGCCCGCCATAAATCTCGAGGGGATCGTTGGGCTGAGCGAGAGTTTGTGTGGCCTCGGCGACGTTTCGGCGCCCGGGGGCGGACCCAGGGAGGGAGGAGGGTGTGGTGCGGTTGAGGCTTTGTGGGAGGGGGGCTCCGGGAGGGGAGATTGCAGAGGAAACAAAAAATTAGGCGGCGGAAGTATAAGCATTAAGAGACCACTCTTGAGTCGAGCACCAGTGAATTTGTGGTGATGTCGTTTCGGCTTCAATATGGCGCTCAATACTTGGGGGATGTTTACGGCGGAAGGTTGTAAGATGTGGGCGCGCGCAGGTGTGCACCCAAGGGCTCGGGAGCGGAATATGTCTCCGGCGTAAGCCATGATTTTTCCTTACCAAGGGCGACCGCCACCAATCTTGGCGTCTAACCGAGATGCGCACCCTGCCGTTAGTTATTTTCGTTTTTGCGTAACTTTAATGCAGTCGGAACTACTAAAAAGTAGTGTGTATTGAGGGAATTCACTCGTTTTTTATGGCTGCCTTTTTTATCCGCTTGCACGATGAATAAGCTCGCTCCAATGTCCATGATTTAACTTCAATTTCTTGCCGTCGATTGAAACAGAGCATCAGGTGCTCCCTCGCTTGGGGCTCTTCCACAACCTACCCAGCTGAGCCGTCTTGTCCATTCCATGGTTGATGAGAAGGTGTGTAATTGGGAGTCTAATGTGTGGTTACCTAACCCACCCTGCCATACACCCTCGAAGTGGCCCGCAGGGTGGGGTGTGGTGGCGTATATGAACACGGGGATTTAAAATCCTGTGTTTTTCACCCGTATCCCCTCCTATGCTTTATGTGTCTCTCAAACAACCATCCCACTCTCCGCAACCACTGTCCAACTCCACGATTCTTTGTGCCTGGGTTAACTCAACAGCACTAATATGTATTTTTAAATCACTTAGTTTATAATAATAATTAAGTTTAGGTTGGAGGATCCCTAACGACCATTGTCTTATACGAGAAATGCCTTTTATTTTCCCCTCATCATTTCCTTCTTCAATTCTCCGCAACTTCTGTCTTCATGTGGTTTAAAAAGTTTATTCTCTTCCTTCCTCTATCCCGCTAATCTAAAATCCTCCAATCTATCAAATATTTAAAAATTTTACCTCATATCAATACTCCCTGCCACGTTAAAGGAGGCTGTGATTTAATATAGACGTGACCACAATATAAAAAAACTATATATTCTCTGTATAAACCATAAACACAGTAATCAACCCGAAGGTCGGTTTAGTAGGTGATGGTAGAGCTTACCCATGTACCAAGCCCTATACGGCGTGTGAATATTCACACATCAGGGTAGGGGGGCCAGTTCCTTTCCCTGTGCCGGTTATGGTTTCCCAGGAAAGGGCTCTAAAACCCATTTGGGGTTGTGGATTCCACCCTTTGGATTTGGCATATTCCACGTATCTTATAGTATTTGTCTGTGCCGTCTTCACAGAACCATATTGTGCTCCCTCCTCCTCCCATATTGTATAAGGCTTGTAGATTTTACTGATCAAATGATATGAGATGCTTAATTAGAAAACTTAATTTATCTTGTATCGGTTTTTGGGATAAATATATTTCATTGCGTTATATTTAATTATAGTTGCATTCCATTGAGATTTGCTTCATAATTATAGGTTGGAATTGTAACAACCACGATTACTCTTGGGGAGACGTTACTTTTATATATATACGGTGGCGGAACCGTGGAGTGAATCAGTTGGTCCGAAGCTCCATTCGCCAAATTTGCGAGTTGATTCTTCATCACGCACATCTTTCACTTCAGAGAGAGAGAGAGAGTTTAGAGAGAGAGACACAATGACTGCATTTCGTCGTTGAAAGATGAGGCGGAATGCGGGGCGAGTTGGGGTGACTTTGACCAACTTTTTGCCTGCTCGTTCAATCGCGCTTTTTGTGAGAATGGAATCGATTCGGTGTCGGTGAAAGATAGTTTTGATTTTTGGTTCAATAATATGATGCCATTTTTTATACTTATTTGTTGCTTTGTCAGCAACATTTTCTCCTTGTATTATACTGTCAGACTGCTTGATTCATAGTCGTTAAAGTCCTGTGTTCTTTTTCGCCTTATTTGATTCCTTTTGCCGCCATGCCTTGGCCAAGAAATACTGTACACGTGATGATCAAATATTGGGCATTCAGAATTAATCCTTTTTTTTATTTTATTATTTATTAGGTAATCTACCGGTTAAGGTAGGTTTTTGGATGGACACAACTATCAAATAAACATTTTGTGACTCCCCACCTAGCAAACTAATCTATATCAGGTCCCTCTTCATCTCGGTGTACTTCTTTCCTCCCTTCATCCCGTCCAACATCCCTATCCTGTTCCTACCCTTACCTCGCTTGCCCAACATTCTCCCCTCTATTACCCTCTTCAACATTCCACTACCGCTCAATACGCCTTTCATCCATTTTTCCTGCCTCCATAGGATTTCTCTCAACAAACCCCTCTCCTCACCCACCATTTCCAGTACTTCCTCATTTGTTTTCCTTTCGGTCCATTTCACCTTCTCCATTCTTCTCCACACCCACATTTCAAAAGCCTCCAATCTACGTCTATCCTCCTGCTTCAGCGACCACGTTTCCGCGCCGTACATAGCTACGCTCCATATCAGAGTTTTTACGAGTCTTGTCTTAACATCCCTACTCAACGTCCCCGTCATCAACTCCCTCCTCCTTGAGAAAGCCTCCTTGCCTAGCGCAATTCTTCTCCTTACGTCCCTACCACTTTGACCGTATTGGTCCAAAACACTTCCGAGATATGTAAACTGCTCTACCTGCTCTATTCTTTCCCCGCCTATTTTAATATTTAGCTTAGCCTTTTTCTTTCTGGAAAATCGCATAACTTTTGTTTTATTAATATTGATTCTCATCCCATATTTATCGCACTGAACCTCCAATTCACTCAACAATGCTTGCAACCCCTTGGCTGACTGAGCAACTAATGCTTGGTCATCAGCAAACCTAACCGATTTTACGAGTTCCCCTCCGACTTTCATTCCTACCTCCAGTTCTTCCCATGCCTCTTTAATCATTTCCTCTACATATACGTTGAACAGTACCGGTGACAATGGGCAACCCTGCCTTACACCTCTTCCTAACACTGCCCATCCAGACTCTCCGTTCCCCACTCGCACCTGAGCAGTCTGAGACATGTACAGGTTGCGGATCAGTCTCCTGTCCCTCCAATCCATTCCTATTTTCTGCAATACACGCATTAATTTTTCCCAATTCACTCTATCAAACGCTTTTTCGAAATCTACAAAACAGGCAAAAACGTCCTGATTGTATTCTATATTCCTCTCGACTAGTGATCTCATTACTGCAATGGCATCACGCGTACCTCTTCCTTTCCTGAACCCAAACTGATCATCCCCTAAGTAATCATTTGCCTTACTCTCTATCCTTTTGTTGATGATCCTGAGAATAACTTTAGCTGCGTGGGATATCAAACTTATTGTTCTGTAATCCTCACATGACGAAGCCTTTGCCTTTTTTGGAATAGGAACTAACACCGATTTCACAAAATCTTCCGGCCAGATTCCTTCCTCATAGATACTACGAATCAGTCCATATATGGCCTTTTTCCCACCTTTCCCTAACCATTTCAACATTTCTACAGGAATATTGTCCACCCCCACAGCCTTATTTGCTTTCATCTCCTTTAATGCCCTTTCTATTTCATCGTCGAGTATGCCTGGACCTAAGCTATCTTCTTCTACGTCATGTTCCTTTTCTATGTCTAACCTTGTCGGCCTAAGTTCTTTACCATACAGTGTTTCTATATATTCCTTCCATCTCTCTTGGATTTTTCCTGGTTCAACTATTATCTTACCCCATTTATCTTTAACTGTTAGCACAGCTCTTGCCTTCTTACTTCCCGATAGTAACTTAACCTTGCTGTATAGAGCACCAATTTCACCCTTCTTCTGTAAACTTTCCATATCCTCGCATTGCGTTTTCCACCATTCTTCTTTTGCTTTATTTGTGGCCCTTCTCAATTTATTGTTTAACTCTTTGTACTTCATTTTGCCTAACTCTGTGTTTACATTTTTCCATCTTCTTCTCTCATCCATCTTCGCAATCATCTCATCCGTTACCCATGGTTTCCTTATCCTTTTCCCGTTAACGGTTCCTATAGTGTCTTTAGCGGCTTCCAATATCCCTTTCTTGATACATTCCCATTTTTCTTCGATAGCACTCAGTTCTTTACCGTCATCCATCATTTTCTCTACAGCCTCCTGATACTCCTTCCTCGTTAATTCATTTACTGCTTCTAAATTCCATTTTTTAACCCGCCGCCCTTGCCTTATCTTCTTGAAACGAACATTACATTTCATAACAACTAAATTGTGGTCAGAGTCCGCATCCGCTCCTGGGAAACTGTGCGAATTTATCACACTGTTCCTAAACCTGTGCCTAACCATAATATAATCTAACTGATACCTTTCTGAGTCACCTGGCATTTTCTTTTTTTTATTAATCCTTTTAAATGTTAGGAATTCATATTGCAGAATTAACATTAGTCGCATTGTATTTATGCTTATCAGTTATGACGGAAGATCCGTAGTAAATGAGATTTCCCCCAAAACTAACAACTTTGGCGCTCATCTCATGGAGAATTTCTATAATTGATTTGATTTCTTGACATCATTCTGTTTAGACGTTAACGCAAGCAATTATAATTTTGCACAGAAGAAAATAATTTTATATTAATTTTAAAATTTTTATGACTAATGTTCAATAGCATTTCACTGTTTTCATTAAGAATATTGAAAAATAGCAAATGGGTTTTCAAAGCCCCAAAGATGTCAATGTGTATTCGGTCGTTCAATCAACTTGACCTTTTCATGGAACACCTACGAATTGTGGTAAACAAATCGTTGAATAAGAATAAAATATGGTTGAGGAAAGAAATTTACCTCAGTAACCGTAATTGCTAAGCTTTCGTGGATTTTTTTCAGCAAAAAGTGGACGATTCCAAAACACGTAATGATCTATAGATACCAGAATTCAGTACGTTCCATTTTATTCGTGATTTACGCCTGTTTTATAGTTGGGTGCATTGTAAGTTTTTGGAGCTGCTGACTTTTCCATTCCCCATTATAGTATAAGAATGAGTGTTGTAAACAGTGTTCGAATGAGAGAGCTCCCCTCAGTGCGTAGAGTCACTTAAAATATGTGAGACGCACGACTTTTAGTGCGCACGATGCTCGACGTTTTGATTGGGTCGTGTGGCTCCCCCACCTCCAACCTCCTGATGGGGAGGGCAGGGGAGAAGTGTTTTGGAGGAAGAGGCTAGGAATGGCATTTGGATTCTCATTTCGGAACTTGCCACTTTATCAGGCCCCCATTTTACTTGGGTTGCGATATTCGGATAAGGACCCCGTCTCGGCTCCGAGGAGAAGGGAAGGGTCCACGGGAGTTTGTGGGTGGGCGGGCGGTGATGCGTGTGGGGGAGAAAGGGGGGGGCGGGAGAAAAGAGACGTCTGGATGCCTAACGGCCGTCGCACGGGGCGCCACCCGTCGCCCATGGACTCGGTTACTTTCCCCTCTCCCCACGTCTGTCAGCTGATTCATGGTCGAGGGGATCCCTTCGCTTCTCCTGCTTCTTTTATCTCCTCTCTCTCTCTTCTGCCGCCGCCTCCGTATTTCGCAAGGATCCCCTCTCCCCCAGTTACGCCCCTCTCTTGTGCCGAACTTGGTGTAAGCACTCCAAACCAACACCCTAACTTTGCTTTTCCGCAGCAATATGGCTGGCTTCCCTCCCGCCCGATCTTCGACCATTATTCTGTTGCGTATTATTTCTTATCCTTCTCCTGCCGTCTCCGTATCCTTCGTTTCCTCCTCACAACTCCCAACCCCCCACCCCATTTTGCATATTCGGGGGTCGGGACCAAAAGGGTGTAGGGTAGCACGCGAGTGGTAGGGATTGGCTGGGTATTCCATAGCAAGAGGGAGTCGAAGATGAATGAAGAAGTTTCAAACGCTTTGTGATCGACAGTGGGAGATAGAATGTATCGGCGCGGGGTTTTTGCACATTGGCCCATTCTTAAATTACGTATGGCCGTGTTCGAAATTATTCAATTTCTTGCTGTGATCCGTAGTGTGGAAATCGTTCGCTCATGTAGCTATTATTAACGTCAAAGTGGCTTCTTTTATCTTCGTGATGTAAAAGCACGCTTCCTGGAAAAGAAACTATTTTTTAAAAAGACCATGTACCTGTAATTCGTAAAACGTACGAGTACGTTAGTACGTTTCTCACATCTCACGAACAATTTGACTGAAAATTTCGGAGAAAAATATTAATGGAAAGAGACCAAATGCTTCTTGCCTAATGCCAATGGCAGCGACTCGCTGACTATGGGATCTCTCTAAATTGTTTCTAATAATTTAACGATAGCTAGACTATGGAAATAAAACAAGCCGACGAATGGGACCTAATGTTTTAATATATATATATAACAATATTTTACAGTCTGAATTATGAGGGTCATCCGGAAAGTAGTACCCGTTCGTGAAATAAAGACACAAAAGTAAATGTTAACAAACATAAAAAATTTTATTTGAAAGAGGATACTTTAAACTACTTCTCAACATAATCTCCAAGCAAATTAAGGCATTTGTCATAACGTGTGACAAGTTTCTGTGTTCCTGCTGCATAGTCCTTCGCCGCCAGCTCATTGAGATACAGGGTCACTCCTTCTTTAAGTTCTTCATCGCTGTCAAATCTTTTTCCTGCCAAAAAGTCTTTAAGCTTTGTAAAGAGATGAAAATCTGAAGGGGCCAAGTCCGGGCTATACGGTGGATGGTCGAAAGTTTCCCATTTGAATTGCTGCAAAAGTTTTTGTGTTATCCCAGCTGCATGAGGCCTGGCATTGTCATGAACGAGAATGACACCAGTAGACAATAGACCTCGCCGCCGATTTTGTATTGCCCGCCGTAATTTCTTTAATGTTTCACAATACGCATTGGCATTAATAGTGTCTCCACGGGCCATAAAATCAATAAGCAATACACCTCGTCGATCCCAGAAAATGGTTGCCATGAGTTTCCTGGTGGACAGAACTGTCTTGAATTTTTTTGGTTTGTTTGGTGAATGAGCATGATGCCACTCCATTGACTGTCGTTTACTCTCAGGTGATGCATAACAAACCCATGTTTCGTCACCAGTAATTATGCGAGTCAAGAAAGAGTCTCCTTCATCAGAATAACGTCCCAAAAACGTCAGTGCTGCAGCCATACGCTTGGTTTTGTGCTCATCTGTAAGCATGCGAGGGACCCATCTTGCACAAATTTTTGCATAATGCAGATGGTGTTTAACAATTTCATGAACAATTGTTCGAGAAACATTGGGAAAATGCTCACAGATGTCATCAATTGTGACGCGCCGATCGTTCCTCACGAATTCGTCAACTGAGCTCACCAGTTGGTCTGTAATGACAGACGGTCTCCCCGAACGCTCATCGTCGTGTGTGTTCCCCCTCCCCATGTTGAAGTTGCGACACCACCGCCGATCAGACGACTCGTCCATTACATTGTCTCCATACACCTCCTTTAATTGGCGATGAATATCACATGGGCGAACGTTTCTTGCATTGAGGAATTTAATCACTGCCCTCACTTCACAACTGGCGGCGTTCTCAATTTTTTTAAACATTGTAAACAATCACAGAAACAACACAGGCAATGCTAGCGTCACGCAACTTGGCTCAGAGAAGGCAGACAAGCCACTGAAGCTATCTGACCTCGTCCAGCGGCTACTCGCGTCGTCAGCACTTCATGCGGCACGAACGGGTACTACTTTCCAGATGACCCTCGTATATACCAGAAACATTGCCATTCAAAGAATCTAAATTGAATTTTGGCCCATGGGACATTAGAATTTTTTTCGAATTAATCGGCAATTGACAAACAATGAGTCAGGTAATTCGGCGATCAGATAAGTTTTGCTCTAAAATCTACAATTGATCAAGGTTAATAACTCTTCGAGGCTGAAAATGACGAGGAGCGATGTTGAAAGACTTCAATAGGCTTAGAAAGGCTTTATTAATTGCACCTTTCCTTGGAAACATTGACGATGAGTGTAAATGCCTCGGTATAATGTTATACGTCATGGTATACTCTACGGCATTGTCAGGACAAAATTATTTATATCACCTCATGCACGAATCTTGTAATTATGTGTCTGCTCACAGTTATAAGTGCTCTCTTTAATATTTCCTTCCTTGATCGACAAACAGTTTCGTAAACAGCCACCAAAGTTTTTGCAATCATAGTTCTTGCGGAACATAACTGAATTTAGGCAATCCCATTAAAATCAAATAATTCGGAACAATGAGTGGGTTTGATACTCTTTAGCTTTTGAAAGTCTCAAGGGCTCTATTAGCTGAATTTCACTATATTCTGCTGCGAAAATCCAGCGAAACTTACGACAGACGAATTAAGCATTGAATTGCTTTAGTGATTCTCTGCAAACGCTTGCATTAACCAATAATATATGGAATGAAACCCAATTTGGTATGAGGAGATCCTCTTATCCCAATGGAAATGGCCAAATGAGTGATATCCTCAGTTATACTCCGCATTCGTAACTTAAACTGTGGAATAATACGCTGGATTAGGTTTTTTGCTGACGATGAAGTTTATAATTCTGCATTTTTAAGTATCGAGATTTTAGAAATGAAATAATACTGCGAAACTCTCTCAAGTGCCCTCATCAACATTCGTGGTTATCGGTAAATAGATAATAAATTTTAATAATAGACTACAAGGTAAAAGAAATGCGGAGTTTTAAGTTATTGCAAAAAGTATAACTAAATTTACCATGCAGCTCAACTGGATAGTTTAGCGTAAGCGATTTTCTTCGTATTGTGAGTCTAGTCTCATCTTTATTAAAGGGGCTTAACTTTTAATAATTCTGCTTGTGCGTGATACCTTGGTCCGATTACGACATTTGGTGTTTAGTGTACTTAGCGACTTTGAGGAGGCAGAGTGCATTTGTTTCGTGCTAATTGAGCCCTTCGTTATGGTTCCTGAACAAATGGAGGCTGTACATTATTTTTAATTAATTGGAAAGTTATTCAAATATTATTTAAAAATTTCTCCAGTTTATTTCATTTAACCAATTCCACACAATTATTTTTAAATTTTTAAATACACTTGAAATGTTTTGTTTGTAGAACAAAGATATATGAATTAGGCGTCTTATTCAGAATAGTATGAACAATTTATGTCCGGGGAAGAGAGTTGGCACATGTGCACAGGGGACAGGAAATGAGTGTACTTTGTTAGTTTATTTTAAAATGTATTTGAACGATTAAATCACCCACGCATTATTCAATTTAGTTACGATGTTAACATTTAAGTATTTCGATTATGAGCCGTCGTCCTTTGAGTATTTGAACAGTGAACATATTGTGCTAAAACGAGAAAAATTAAATTTTTTACGAAAGTTACTTTCCCTTTTGCATCTGGAATTCAGAAAGTTAACTTCGCTCTAAACTCTGAATGGATTCGCCGCATCTTGGAACGCTGCTTTCGCCCTCTCTCTCAGAAATGTGTCATTTAAAAAAACGCGTTTCTGGTATGGAACTGACTTAAATGTAACTCGTTAACGCTAACTGAAGGTTCTAACTCATTGAGAAGCTCTATCTAGTAATTACACCTGAATGTGTTAGTTCTTTTCCCATTAAGAAACTCATATTTAGATTAAGCCTTTTTTGAAACTACAAGACTACATTTAATACGACAATACAATATTTTTAGGCAATACTTTATTAAAATATCTGAGTTCTGAGTTAACCCGTAGCTTTTAATTTAAAAAACGGTTTTTACCCTATCTGGAGGTCGTGTTTCACAACGGAGCCCATTCGGAGATTACTTGTGCCTCGCAGGATCGTGAGAGGAGAATAATCAGGAGGACATGGCGTTGCATTGATTTATCTCGCGTAGTTCTTTCATAAAGGGGAAATACAAATGCTATTTAGTTTCCAGTGCTATATTTCACATCCTAGTTGCGAGTTTTTCACGGGAGCTCACTGCGTTGAACTGTCGCACGGAACGCAGAGAAAAAGAATAATAAATATATTTATTTCTGTAAGTTTCATGAAATCTCTTTCACACATTGATCCCAGAAAAGCTAGTTAATAGTGCTCGTGGTGTCAAATTTCGTCCCGGGGCCTAGTCTCTATGCCCACCGTTGTTAACCTTAAAATCCGTTGTTTCATGCTGAATGTTTTGACACCAAATACGGCTAATTGTTTTAGTACCAAGTGAAATCGAGAATGATATGTAAATATAAGTGACATTCTTTTAATATGTGAAATTTGTGAAAATTTAATATGAGAAAATACCTCATACGATATCCAATCAGCTGTAATTGTTTTTAAGAATTAGTCTCCAAGAACCGGAATATAATATTGGTTCTTCCGAATTCAAATTTGCTAAATAAATTGGCGTTAACCATATTAGCAATTCAGCCAGCGAGGACGATGAAAGATTTAATAAATTCAACACTTTTTCTTGTTTTAAAAATGATGAAATGAGAGACATGTTTATTTAAAAAAGCGTGCTGTCACCAAAACTTTTCCATTGTTCCGTCAACTGCTGCACGAGTAAACTGATATGATTACAAGTTGCGGCTGTTACTGTAGATATTGCTGTTTTTTCAGTCATACCGTGAAATTAATGGTTTCCGTGGGAAGCATACGAGCTCGTATAATGCATAGTGCAGGCAAAATAAACAGTTGGTTCCCAATTGGCACCGGCAAATTAAACTCCCAACGGGTACTTTTCTGAAATATTAAAGGAAGCCTCCGACGGGTGGCACGCACTTGATTTTTCGGCATAATTTCGAAATTTGTGAAACACCTTGGAAGAAAAAAATGTTCATTCTTTGCCTGCGGCTTAGAGCACGTTTCAGGGTGTGCATCCTTACGGTACTGCCCAATAAATGAAGGATTCACTCCCTCTTACGAGCGCGGATCAGTGTGCTCGGGCATAATAGGTTAACTCTCGCCCCACGAGTAAACAAATTCATTCAACGATTTCATACCAGTTGTACTCAACCTGCCAAGAAGGCAATCATTCAAAAAGACTGAAATGCCGAGGTAATCGATTTCCGGTTCATAGAAAGCAACCGCTTTGATTTGCCATTTAATGCTGTTTGTAATATCCATGTATTTATGGAGTGGAAGGACTTGTTTCAATTGATATTGATATTTGATTAGAAATTTTAGTAGCCTACAAGCCAACGCTAGGGTGTGTGGCAGGGAGTGAATACACACAAAACTAATTTTGACCCGAATATGACCCTACCGTGGTCGGACAATGCTATTTTGGTCCCTTATCGTTTTTGGGAAAAATGACATCTTAAATCTGTTCTCCATATAATCTCCCTAAATTTTGGCATGATCTCTCATACCGTAGTGCGATGGGGGTAACAATACATTTTCAACATCGCTGTCACAGAAGCCTCCTTCTCATTTATGCAAGAGCTTCAATCTGTAATTTAACCTTCGCTCCATTGAGTGATTCCCAGCCTATCTGCTCTAATATTTTTGATACGCTTACAGGTATAAGTTTATCATAACAACGTTTTACAACCCTAGCTCCTCTACGCTGCACGCGATCAAATTCGGCAATCGATCCAACTTCGTGAGGATCTCGTACACTTGCAGTATATTCTAAATGAGATCTAACCACCGACAGATATCATTTTTCTTCGACCTTTTCATCACATTTACCCAGTACTCTTCCAATAAATCCTAATTTTTTGTTAGCTTGTCCGTACATTCCCCGTATATGTTTCACCCAGAAGAGGTCGTCAGGGTAACGCCTGGGTATTCGAGTCTACACATTCTATTTCGGTGTTCCCGATGCAGTAGGCGAGTAGTATTTAGTTTCTGAGAGATATACACGAAATTATCCAAAATGGTTACTAGGATCAAATTTTTGGTTTGCTGAAGTGTTTTTCCTTTATTGTGAACGTATGGAAAGTGTGTGCTTTTGTGACAATATATTGTGTGGGCTCAGCGGTTCATTTTTAAAACTAAAACGAAAAGGATCTACGTTCAATTAATTCTTAAAGTTCACCTCACCTTTTTTCGTTCTCTCCGGCGCATATTCATCAACAATAGATGTAATTTACCTTGCAGAATATATGAAAATAAAGCTGTTTTCGCATCATTGATTGTATCACGAGAGAGACATTTTCGATGGCTTTATCAACTTGACCTCAAAGCTCGTGGGTGAGTTGTGCAGTTGGAGATTGATTGTCCCTATCAGTGATTTGAGACCTAATGCGTTACCTTCAACGCAGTTGTTTCTCAACTGATAACCAAGATAAGCGTCCCGTAAAATATTCGAGACGAGCACTCGAAGGAAAAAATTAGTTAATTCGAGACATTGGTTTCCGACACGTATTCGTGGTGTCCTTGACTCTTTCCTCTTTTAACCCACATTTCTCCCCTTCTTCTTCCTTCCGCCCACATATGCATCGCGAAATTAATAAGCGACAGTTATATAAGTCAAACTGTTTGGGAAATATTGTGGACTGCCCGACGTTGGTCGAAAGAGACGTGGAAGATTTTTTTTGTCGGCTTCATGGTTTTCCACCAAAGGGAGAGTGCTTGAGGACTTTGAAGTGAAGCTACGAATTCGAGTTTGGAGGATTTTGGAGAAAAATGAGTGGT
This sequence comes from Hetaerina titia, assembly GCA_037158775.1. Taxonomy (NCBI): domain Eukaryota; kingdom Metazoa; phylum Arthropoda; class Insecta; order Odonata; family Calopterygidae; genus Hetaerina; species Hetaerina titia. The sequence goes on along the minus strand of CM073774.1, from coordinate 102,328,786 downwards.
TGAGAGAGAGGTGCCCTGAAAAGTTGACATCAGAGGGTGATTTCACTCTCGACGTGAGTGAGCAGAGTCCAGGCCCTCGACCAGAGCCGGTCGCAGTTCAGGGTCCCTCCTCTTTCCGCACCCCTCTTGCGGAAGAGCGACGGGCCAACCGGAGGCTCTCTTCCTTTGATCATTTCATTAGCGGCCCGCTTTAACGCGGCGCCGTTGAACTGGGGCATGTCGCCTCGGGTTGGGGTAGGGCGCCGCAGGAGTAGAGTGCTTTTGAAGGCTAATGAGGGGGAGTCGACCATTCGGACGCGGAGTGGACGGGGGAAAGGGAAGAGGACTGGACGGGGGAAACGTTCGCAGAGGAAGTGAGCGGTGACGTGCTTACATCTTTGTTAACCTGTCCCAGTGACCTTTAGTTTTCAGTCCTCGGGGTCTGGTCCACCGCTGGAATTTGTACCGTCCTGGTGGTGATTCCGTGACCAAGATTTTCAATCTAAGTCAATTTAAGTGCGGAAATATTTGTATCATTTCCCCTAATCGTCATTAAAACACCATGAAACTTTCTATGTAGGCAAACTCATCCAAAGTATTTGGATAGGGAGGAAAGGTAACCACAAAGTTCTGAAAAAATTGATGAAAAGGTTTTGATGACTGTAGAAAAAGAACAATCAAATATTTGGGACGCCTGATAAGTAATAGTGATTTAAAAAATCTTCATGGGTAAATGGCTGAGTAAAAACTTTGAAAAAAATCAAGGTTATTCTAATGAGAATGTTCATGGAAAGTTAAGATTTCCGGTCCTAGGAGAAGGAGTTATTTTCCTCGCCTGAGAAAAATGGTTGATGATCCAAAGAATTATAAGTTAATTAAGCAAAGAATAAAGCGTGGCAGTCCACTGGTTAGAATGCTGGTGTATTGACCAGTGAACCCTGGATCGATTCAAGATGACGGGTGAGGGGAGGAAACTCTATGTGTCTCTGGAGAAAACATTTGATAGTCACGTGGAATTGGAACGCGACGGTGGACGACGAAGAGACGGTTATATGAGGCGGGGGACGTCGGTTCAGGAATGATGAATGATCGCGGGGAGAGAGCAATATAGTTCTGCAGGAGACAGTGCTTGATCATTACAAACACTTGGTTTAAACACCTCGATGGACTCAGGAACACGTGAAAAATGGTTGGAGATTCAGAGATTTATAAGTTATTCTCTATTATGGTTAGGCAGAGATTTAGCAACTGCGTAATTAATCGCACAGTTTCCCGGGAGCGGATGTGGATTCAGATCACAATTTAGTGGTAATGAAGTGTAGCGTCCGATTCAAGAAGATAAAACAGGGGAAAAGGCGGAGGCAATATAATTTGGAAGCATTAGCAGGAACGACAAGAAAGGAGTATCAGCAGGCTTTGGAGAAAATGATGAATGAGAACAGGGAAACGGGTACTATGTAAGAAAAATGGGTGCATATCAAAAAAGGATTTTCGAAGCCTCAAAAAGCTAGCAGTAGATAAAAAAAGGATAGGGGAACAATGTACTACGGACGAGATGATTAGAAAAATAGGATAGGAGTGGAGGAAATGGGAAAATTCTAACACATAATTGGGTGAAAGAAAATTCAAAGGGTTAAAAAATAAACTGTGTCGTACAATAATAAGGCGAAAGAACCGTGGGTGGGGGAGTGATAATAAAGGAAGAGTGGAATTGGTGCGCTACACAAGAATGCGAAAATACCACCTGGAATCGAAATCGAATAATACCATAGGCGCAGACAAAATAACTGCAGAATAGCTCAAAAGTTTTAGAAAACTTGGATCGAAGTGTTTTCATCAACTAAGTCCTCATTAATTTATTATAAAAATTTTATATAAGTTGGAGGTAAGATTTTGTTCGATCAGTGTTGGTCTCCATTCCAAAACAGGGAATTGTAGCCGAATATGAAGGCTAGAGTGAGATAATGTTCGATTTGACTCTCAGCTAAGATTGTTCATCTTAGTCTCATTAATAAGGGTACGGAAAGTAGAGGAAATTATTACTTTGGGAGTAATTACTTTGGTTTCAGGAAGGGAAAAGGTGCGCGTAGATGATTCAGCAGTAATGAGGTTAGTAATAGAAGAGAGCGCAAGAAAATAATTAGGATGTATTTTCCTGTTTCCCGTAGATTTCGAAAAGGCCTTTGAAAGTGAATTGAGTAGAAATAAACGAAAAAACAGGAGTAGAGTGCAGGGATAGGAGACATATTCGCAATATGGACACGCCTCCGACTACCCAGGTGCGAGTGGCGGATGGGGGATGTTAGGATGATACAGGGTTAGACAGGGGTGTCCATTATCACGGGTCTTGTCAGCGTATGTGTGTAGGTAATGGCAACAGGGTAATGGGAAGAACTGGAGATGGGAATGAAAGGTGGGGTGGGAGGGAATTAAAAATATCAGGATAGTGTTTCGAGAAGCTTTAGTTTAGCGGTTAGCCGGGGATTAAAATTATTGCCGAGCGCATGAAAAAAATCCTTGTAACAGTTTTAAGATAGAAGTAAATGTAAAAATATAGTGAAAATGAGGTTTACGAGAAAGAGGAAGGCTTATTTAAGCATAGAAAGAGGAGAGCAGTAACTAGAGCAGCAGGTGGAGCATTTTCTTGTTTGGCAGCATATTGCACTAAGCCTGTCAAATTAGTAAGGACGTAAGAACAAGAATGGCATATTGAAATGAGATGAAATTATTGACTTTGTAACGAATTTGTTACAATTAATTAACAACTGATAGTAGCACTTTTTCACTTGATAAAATTTATTTTACGAGCGTGTTTCGATGTATTACATCATCATCAGGTAACAAAATAAAGTGCTACGATCAGTTTTTAATTATGTTCGACTTCCACCACATCACGCCTGAAGCTACTCAATTTGTATGTTGTTACAGAGTCAATACTTTCATTTCATTTCAATATGTTATGCAAATTCTATAAAGTTACGCCGGAGACAACAAATGTTAACAAGAATGACGTTAAACAACGAAGCTTTCACGAGGAGGCGAGAATTGATGACAGGGACGTTGATTAAAAATATGAAGTGAAAATATGAAGTAAGTTGAAGCAAGCAAGTTGAGGGTATAAATGAGAGGATTTGGAAATGTGGGCTTGGAGAAGGATGGAAAAAAAGGTAAACCACATGAATGGGAAGCCTAGCGAAAAATAGGCGAGGTAAGAAGAAGAGATTATTTTTGGGAGAAAACCTAAAGAGGGAGGAAAGATGGTTCCCGAGAATTTTAAAAGGGGATAGAATGCTGGCGACTGGTACGACAGAGAACGTTAATTATCTAGTAAATTAGCTGGCGTGCTGGATACAACGAAGACAGAAAGTGTTCTGAATAGAAGAACAGTTAAATATAGTGTAGGCTGTCAGGTTGCGTCTTATTAGACGAAACTCAAAATGTTGAGATATTCAGGCGCGCCACTTTCATTAAGATTATTGACCGTAAAGAATTGCATTTATTTTCATAATTCTTCATTCTTTGGTTTCCTGCGGGTAGGCATTCTTTTCCAGTTCGGCGAAATTACAGTTCACTCTAGGTTCATTGTTAAACGACTCGAAACACACAGGCATCGAGTGTTTTTAGAGGAAGGACATTCCTTTATATATTTTTGTCGGTACTGCTTTTATATTTTTTACTTTTCCTTAAGAGCCCAATTTGCCAAAGTATCATTTTGGGAGATTTTAGGGGCTCTCAGCGGTGAGAAATGGATCGAGGCATATTCTGTTGCCAATCAGGGAGGCAAGGGGGGCGGGGGGTGGCGGCATGGCGCCGGCCATTGGCCACGAGATTAGTGGACGGCAATTCGTCGCTCGCCGCCCTAGGACGCAAACAAGGAGGGGCTGCGCCGACCAAGACCTTCCTTTGTTTTTCCCAGAATCCCCCGGGGCCCATTTGCCCAATCTCCCTCAATCTTCTACTCCTGAAGAGTCGTCCGTTTGATCTCTGATTGCGGACGTATATGTAGGGTTAGGGAGTTGAAGGGATAGAATTGGAGTTGGGGAGTGATAAAAGTCGGCTTGTCACTCCCTCGGGAGTATACGGGGGATACCGTCCCACTTCCTCCTGCCCCCGCAATCGGTGTCTCGTAAGATAGGGCGACGGGCGAAGGAGGCGAAGGGCCGTGCGTGGGGGAGATTGAGTGGACGGACGCGCCTGCTTCCAACTCGCGTTGAGGGCGCCGGATGCTGTCCACGCCCTCCGGTGACCTCTGTTGTTATACATTTACGAGTGCATACATATATATATATATATGCTGTTTGTGTATATTGAGTCTCCAAGCGTAAATGAACAGTTGGTAAACAATCAGAATTTCGCCGCCTACCTTAGACAATTAGGCATTTCATATTTAAATTTCATTTCATTTTAAATTTAGTTCAATTAATTCAATTATTAAATGTCATGTTATGAATTGCCAATACACTTATATGTGCCATCGTACAGTTGTTTTTTTATGTTCTTCCGACTGTACAACTAAGTGTTGTAGTTTCACCATCTCTTGTATGTAATATGCGATATTTTTTATAGCCGACATGAACTAGTTATAGATGAATCGTGTGTACTGTTAGCGTTTTAGAATTCTTTCTGCATCTTCAAACGTAGGCACTAGTTCAAATCGCCAACATTTTACAAATGCCGTATTTTTTACAATTTTTCCTCGCAACACCATCCCTTGTACCTTCCTATTCGTTTCGTCAATTCTGTGAACAAAAATTGAAAGCCTTTCTTGGCTGTTATTTAAATTTATATAAACTTTTAAGCGGACAATATTAATATCTAGCTAATGGACCTTCCGCTGTTAGTGAAGTGATAAGCGCGAACCAATCATTTTCCTATTTGTTTAATGCAGTTTCCACATGGGGACGGGAAGCATGTTTTTTCAGGTAGTTCTTGGATGTTGGTAAGATCATTGTGAAATGTTGTAAAGTGTAACGTTTTATTCTTAGTAGTAAGAAATACGACACATTGCGCATGTTCCATCGAAGACAACTTTTTTACACATTTTATGCTGGACAGCGTCAGTTGTGCAGTTTGTTTTCGTAATTGATACGACTGGGATTTTATATCCCATTATATTAAGGACTAAAAAAGATAGCGTAGACGTAGATCTATGGCATGCAAGCCTTATGACATGGAATGGTCCAAAGTCCATCTTTCGATGTGATTGAAATTACGACATTGAATATTTACTGGAATTAAGCGAATGGCCATTCATTATTTCAAAAAAGTATTACTGGAGATATATTATGCTAACATTTTATTTTATGTAGAAAGTCCGGAGTGGCTACTACCCGCAGCCCAACGTATAGGATTTTACAGCCTGTAATACGAGCTACGTTCACGTCGTACAACTTAAAAGTAACTTTCACACACCGTGCACGTTTTGGTATATAGTACATCATTTCCTTCTCCTGATTTCCCTGCTTTCCACTCCTGTCTTTTTTATTTGCCCCGGTGGTTTCATAATAATTTGTTTTCGATCAAAGAATTTGATCGTTATAGTCGTACAAAATGATTAATCAGGTAACATTTGATTACTGTATTGATTGGGAACCGTTTTGAAAATCATAATACTGTAATTGGACAAACGAGGAGAGACAAGTGCGGCCCGTGTGTAAGTAAATTCGGGGAAGGAGTTGAGCAGCGAACTGAGAAAAAAATAATTGAGCCAGAGAAACCGTAGCGTCAGATTCGATTTCCGATCAGATAGTCCCAGAACTTGATTAAAAAAAAGAGCTTTCGAATTCGGAATCGGGTGGAAAAATAAGTTTAACGTGCTTTTTAAAAAAAAACGGTCCGCTACGTTCGTTGCGCACTTATGCTCTTTTTAAGAGGAGGTTGTAAATGCGTTTTATGAATGCCATTATAGAAGGGTTTTATGGCCGACCAAGTTCTCCATTTAATGTCATCATGAGACTGCAGCGATGTAAACAGTTCCTCGGAGCTTTGGGAGGGAAGTTCGTCCGGCCCTCGTGGGCTGTTTGATTGAAACGCAAGGGAATTGCCGCCATTTGATCCGGCGCGGGCGGGGAGACTGCGGATGGGAATTCCTCAAGATGACCCCAGTGGAGGCGTCGGTGTCGCGGGCTTCGGAGCAGGGTTATGCTTATTTCATGAACTCGTTAGGCCCCGAGTGGTGGGAGTCGGGGCATAATGTCCGCGCTCCCGAACGCTGCCCTCCTCCCCCGCTCTCATCATGAATTATTGAAGTCTTTCTTCAAGTTTAATGCATATGGGTCTGCGGTACGAGTTTATTATCAACGCCCGCATAGTTTCATTCCCAAAGACGAAGCATGCTCCGCTCAGACCCGTGGCAATTTAAGGACGGGACGAAGTTGTCGTTACGATAGCACTGTAGTCTTGGTCATTTTCCTATGAAAGCATCTCTCGAATACTTCTGAGTTATCAGTTAAATATCTGTTGATCGCCAAGTCAATAACAGAAAGTATTTCTGCTGAGAATTATCTTTTTCATTGCATTCCATTTTCTATTTTCATGATGATTCCCTGACAATAGCGTTCAAATCCATGGAAAAATTCCTTTTTTATAACCTTACGATGTGCTATTTCTTTTACCATTGCGGTCATATATGTTCTACTTGCCATTTCTAAATACATAGTTAACGTTTCGTATGTGTTTTTTCCTGAGTTGTGACGACGCAATTGCTCTATTTGCTGTAGAATAAATATTCATCTGCGAGATGAATCTGCGGGAAGTGTATTGTGAAGTTTTCACCGTGGAATTTCTAGCTCAAAATTATTTGACTCGAGTGTTAAAAAAAATAAAAAGAGACGTTTCAGGCGTGATATGATGGAATATCATGATTAATTAAAAATTGGCAATTTTCCACAAAATAAAATTTAATACGACCTGTTTCAATGTAACTACATCATCATCAGGTAACAGTCATACCTCAGAGTCCACTATGTGAACTGAAAAGGAAGGAAGGGGAGGAGGGTAGTCGAAAATTGAAGAAGAGGGAGGAAAGGTGGAAGGCAGCATGGGTAACTATGCAACAATGTAGCTACATTGAAACCGGTCGTATTCAATTTTATTTTGTGGAAAATTGCCAATTTTTTATTAATCCAATTGTTTTCGTAGATTCCTTTTAATTCCAATATTTATTCACCTTTTAAAAACTCTTTGTTCGTGAATTAGTCATGTCATGTCACATAGCAGGAGGTGTGTATGCCTTTCTTGTTTCTATCGAAAATTTCAGTCGATTTCGTCTATATCGTGTCTTTTTTAAGGTTCATATGGTCGTGTTTAAATCACTAAGATGTTCATTTACTAGCAATAAAAAATCCATTTAATGCAACATGGAGAAGAAACTTGGTAACCGGTATAGCATTATGGCATTGTTATTAGCTCTTTATTATTTATTGCTTTGCTAGTATTAGGTCAAGTTTACAACGGGTGCATTTGAGTATATCTCTTCGTACTTTCAAGCTACCCCCTTTCGCCCTTCTTCCCTCTCCGTGGGACTAATACCTCACGTGGTCAGCTGCCATCAGCAGGGGACCACTTTTTCTACCTGCGACGCCAGGGGTGGTGACCTCAAATTGTATTACGACAACTTAATTAATGTTTTCCCCTTCTTGCTCTCCAGTCCATTAACTGTTTTAGTGTGGTGGCAATCTCTCATAAAAGTAGTTGATGGTCGTAAATTTTCATAACTATATATATATATATATATATATTCATTCACATAGAAAATAGAGATAAGGAAATGGGAAAGGAACACACAAACGACGAGCACAAGAGAGGTGGGGAAGGCGGATTCAGGCAGACCACTAATCTAAATATATTTTCCATAGGTTATATTTTTACCTCTCTCTCTCTCTCTATATATATATATATATTTATTTATTTATATATTTATATATATATATATACACGTACATATGGGTCGCGGTTGTCCAAGGGGTAGAGCGTTGGACTCTGGGTACCTGCAGCTCCACTGAAACTAAGTGATTTTTTGGGTACCAGATCTTCCTTGGAAACCATAACCGGCACAGGGAAAGGAACTGGCCCCCTATCCTGATGTGTGAATTTCACACGCCGTCGGGCTTAGTACTGGGTGAACTCTGCCATCACCTACCAAACCGACCTTCGGGTTGATTACTGTGTTTTTATATGTATGTAGGTGTGCATTGATGTAGGTCCTCTCACTGTTAGCCACCAAGCACGTTCTTTTCAATGACTTTAAGTGGATGTTTTTCCCTTACTCTAACCCCTGACCCATTATACCTTTCCACCTAGTTCTTGCACCCGCTGCCACCAACCTCAGTGTTGGATTGTGTAGTAGAGTAGATCACTCGTCCTCAGTGGGCAACATTTTATTTAGGTAGTCTTCTGTGGATGGTCGTGTAACGGTTAAAATTTTGAAAGACAAGTTAAATGACATTATCTTGGATCTCTACTGACATATTATATTGCTTTGGAAAAGAATGATTGTCGTAGTATCTGAGAAAGGCAGAATATAAAATGTATAGCTGCGTATGGATGAAGAGATTGTATTGAAAAGATTGGAAACGTTGTCTCTTACATCGAGAAGAAATGAAAAGAAAAATTTAGAGAAAATCATGTTTCCATTTGTCCCTCGAATACGCTTCAGCGTCAAGGAACCTCTGCGACTTAAAACCTGGATTCCGGCTTTCATATTGCTGAGTAAGGTAAAGCGAGGCCAAAACACGACCCAGCTTGGAGCTGGTTCTTGATTGGCGGACCGAAATGTTACATTTGCAGTACCTAAAGGATTTTATCCGACGGACCAAGTACAAAGCAAGTTGACCCCGTTAAAATAAAAAAAACTACGAGCCTCCGAAAGACATCCCAGTTGGGTCGTTTCTTGAAAAATTTTCGTTCGCTTACCTCAGCAAAAGTGGCTAGGCGGCTTCTTCCTTCCCTTAGACTTTAAGGCAAGCGGATACAATTCCCTCTGTTCCTCTCCCGCCTGGCCCCTTCAACCCCCCCCCCCGTTTGAATCCCCTCGGCGCTAGGGAATGAACGCCCCACCCGCGTACGTTCGCAGGCCCGGCAGCGACGCGCTGACCCCTGAGAATGAACTGCATCCCCCCAGCCTCCGAACATATCTCCCCCCGCGCCCACATCCACACGCCCTCAACCCCAACTGCCACTCACCCCCTGCCTCCACCCGCCCTCTTCCCTCACCACCCACCCTCGCAACCTCCCCCGCCTTTCTTGCACGCCGAATTCCCACCCTCCTAACGCCCCCTTTCCTCACACCCTTTCACCCCAACACCAGTCCCATTTTTTTGCCATTTGTCCTCCCGACTCAGCTCCTTTCACTTGCTCTTGGAATATTGCCACGGGAGTCGATTGTGCGAGGGGAAAAAAGTGAAAAAAAAGGAGGCTGGGAAAAAAAGTGGAAATAAAATTACTTTCCCACTGCGGATCCCAACCAATCAACCTCGCCACTTCCCCTTCCACTATCCCTGTCCTCTCCCCCCTCCCCTGTCCACTTCTACCTCCCCCATCTTCCCCTGGACTCACCATCTCGAGTCTTAAAGAAGTCTCCCCACCCCATCACACTTCCGGGACCTTCCTCCTAAGTTCTCGCCCTCTCTCTCTTTATCTTTCTCCTCCTTTCAACGTTACCGAATTGGATTCACCGGCGGCCCCATAAAAAATTAAGATCGCTGGGTGTGCGGGGCATAGAGTTGGTTGGAAGAGAATATTCCGTCAACGTTTTTACGGGAGTCGGACTGATGCGAAACGAATTGAACGCCGAATTCGACCGTTTTCGTCCTGATTGCTTCTTACAGGCGTTCCGATTTGATTTTTTCCTGTTATCATTTCGTGATTACAATCATTGATTAACGAGGAATTGAAGAGTAGATTCACGGGTTGCAGCATTATTTTGTCCGACGTCTTATCCACTGTAAAACTTAATTTGAGTCATTATTCAATGATAATATTTGTTTTTCTAGGAGGGTCTTTTGGAACAAATTTGTATGCGCAATTGAAGTGAAAAACACCATTTGTTGCAAAATACTCGTGCGTAAACGTGAGTGAACAAGCAGTGAATTAGAGATAACTATAAGAGTAAATTTAATTCTACCTTTTACGGGTAGGTGTCGCACGGTCTCTAGCGAATATTATATTTCACGTCAAAAATAAATACCAGTAAACCAATTATATTGTTTTTCTTATTTACTATACTTTTTTAGATTAAGTTATTAGTTCGATCGTTATTTGAACCATATTTGAATTAGGAAGGCCAATATGCATGGTATACCTTCAGTAGGAACTGCTTAATACGGTCTTCTGAAAATCAATTTGAAACGACGTTATGAGCTAGATGGACTTTATGCAGCGATTGAAAACACTTGGTTTCTTAAAATCTCACAGCATTATCGCACCACTTTAAATTTAAAATAAATACTATAGACTGTTGTGAAACTAAAACAACTAGTTATTGATACAGCAAATATTGACGCTTTTGCGTAATAATTGTTTTAGTTTTCATGAAAAAGTTTTATTGCCTTAAAATAGGAAAAACTGGCCGCCGAAATAAGCTTTAGGTAATTGGTATGCTTATATTATTTCAATTTTCGAAGTGTACGCGATTTATTTATCTAAAACGTTCAATTTCAGTGGAAAATAGCCTAATCTTAGTTTAAACGACGCTGAAAGAAAAACGAGGGAGAATCACGATTTCCCCAATAGGTGGTGGCAAAGTCAAGAGTAACTGTTGGTCCCTTCGCCGCAACAGCAAAACATACATCAACAGAAACGCATAAAAAGAATATAAATGACATTGTTATTAGTCTAGCGTATGAGATGATGTGTGGTTGCAGAGGGAAGAAGAAAGGACGGAACCACCTCCTAAATAACTAATGCATTAATACTTTTAAAATGCGTCTGTTCCGAAAATTACTGTTCCGGCAATTCTCTTTCACCTTTTTCTTCTTTATTTGACAGTTTTCATAGCTTGGCTGAAATGTCATCTTTTCTTCTGAACTGATTAACTTTTGCCAAATTGTGGGTTTTGTTGATTTTACAAACACAGAAGATATTTTTCAAAGAAAGAAAAAAATATTAAATAATTGAGCGAAACCAAAATATAGATAAGTAAGATGTTTGCCGAAAAGTTCCCTAAATTGACAGCTGAAGTCAAACAAGGGATGACATTTTTTAAGTTTCCCTGTATGAAGAACATTGTGTTCAAAAACAAGTTATCAAAAACTTGGTCTTTGGTAAGTAATTGTAAAATAATGTTCGAGAAATTTAATTTGTCAGAATGACTGCTACGAGGTGAATATGTGAAATAAGTTGTCAACACAGCATTACCAGTTGAAATGAAAGGAACCCATTTGCTAGCACAAATTTTCATTTGTAAATACCAAATTTATAGAGCATTTGATTTGGTGTATAGTTCGCATCTTGTTGAAATAAACATACAATAGGAACTACTATAAACGGATCTCACTCATATATTATATTAGGTTGGGGAAAAAGATATCCATTATTTTTGCGTGAAATTCAAAACTTTATTTTAGATGTTTCGGATTGTCCGATTTGGGTCAAATACCCACCGTTTTGCTGTATAATTTGTTGCCATTTTAAAGGTAGCTTCATAATGCCTCTCTCATAGAAGTTTTGGTCCTTATTGGCGAAAAACTATCGTAATATATTTTCACAATCTTCTCTTGATCGCAATTTCTTAGCACGCAGGAAGTTTTGCAATGCGAGAAAAAGGTGGTAATCGCTTGGTGCCAGGTCCGGACTATATGTTGGATGCATTAAAACCTCCCAGCCAAGCTCCCGGAGTTTCTGGCGAGTCACTACAGACGTGTGTGGCCTTGCGTTGTCCTGATGAAAGCACAACACCTCTTCTGTTGGCCAACGCTGGCCGTTTTTGGTCAATCGCTAGCTTCAAACGGTTCAGTTCTTGACAGTAGAGATCTGAATTCAGTGTTCGGCCATACGGAAGCAACTCGTAATAAATGATTCCTTTGAAGTCCCACCAAATACATAGTAGAACATTCCTGGTCGTTAGTCCTGGTTTGGCCACCGTTTGAGCTGCTTCACCACGCTTTGACCACGATCGTTTTCGCACAATATTGTCGTAGGTGACCCATTTCTCATCCCCAGTCACCATCCGTTTAAGAAATGGGTCGAGTTCATTCCGTTTGGCCAAGGCTTCGCAGATGGAAATTCGATTCATCACGTTTCTTGGTGTTAATTGGTGTGGCATCCAAACATCGAGCTTCTTTTCGAATTCAGCTATGCGCAATTGTTTTAAACTGTTTTTTGGTCGATCTTTAACTCCTGGGCGATGCTACGACTACTAACATGCCGGTCAACCTCGATTATTTCTGTGATTTTATCGACATGTTCGACGACGGGCCTGCCTGTGCGATGCGCATCTTTAACATCAAAAATGCCTGAACGGAATCGACGAAACCAAAACTGCACGAGGGTAGCTGTTGCAGTATCGGCACCAGAAACACCATTCACAATTTCAGCGGCCTGGCTTGCATTTTCGCCTTTATCAAAGAAAAACTGTAAAATGTACTGAATTTTCTCTTTCTTGGCTTTCATAGTTAACACCCTGTAACTCACAACTAAATGGAACAAACAAAAAACAGCAAACGAATTTTTTTGGTGTCATATGTCACCTTGATAACAAGCATAAACTGGTAATGTTTTGATCGATACTTTATGAGATATCGCTCACTACAGCCATCTACCAAGAAAATGATGGATTTCTTTTTCCCAAACCTAATATATGCTTATTTTGAAAATTACGGAAATGACTGTCTTTTGCTAATAGCGTAAATGTCGGCAAATTATCTACCGCGAATGGATTGGAAATAAATTAACTCTTTTGCAACTCTAGTAATCGCCAATTTGCATTTTGAACCCATCAAAAGAGGAAAACGAGTGGGAATTCACTATCCTGCCTGATTCATTTGAGATCGCAAAGCACTTACGGAAAGTGTACAGATTTGGAACGAGAAACGGAAACTTCCGCGCAAAAAAAGAGATTGCATTATTGATTTAATCTTTTACACACGTTTCGAGTCAATCTGGCATCAGAGGGATAGAATCACATTTTATTTAAAGCGAGTCCATAGCCGCATGATAAAAAAAAGTTTCAGGGAAAATGTACACTGTGGACCATTTCGGTGCAAAGACTACTTTTTTTTCACTCACATTCACGATTGGAAAGAAATGAAAATATATAGTAAGAGACAACATCCACGAAAAAAGCGTTATTTTAAGTTAATATTGGCGGAGAAATATGACAACTAAACATTTCGCGGAATTGGACAACTTCCATTGTACGACGGCTGTTGATACCCGGGAAACATAATGCCTGCCCAATTGACGTAAATACCCCGCGATCCACCAAAAAGGCTTGCGGCAGGGGGTGAACACACACAATGAGTCGACGGGAGAGATTCTTTCTGCACCTTCCGGTTTCACTTTTTGGAAGAAATTCTGAATCCTGAACGAAAACAATCTTGTGGTTTCTCAATCGGTTTTACCATCCATGATTTCAGTGTCATAAAGCCATTGTTAAAGGTTCAGAGTTGAATTCATCAGTTTAACAGTTTGAGGTGGAAAAGTGGAAGATGGAGTTAGAAATGTTAAAATCGGGATAACATTAAGAAACATCGTAATAATGGGTTTGAAGGTAGAGAGGAGGGTAAGAGGGGTGATGTGAGATTAGATTGAGTGGATTTTTTATAGCCACAAAAATTGCTATATTCAGTATTGGGACGTTCCCCGGGTCGCGAGAGCTTTGAAACTACTAGAAACTGCTTTATGAGGTGGCTAAAAGGGATTCCCCGACAACTCTTCGTCGAGAACCTCTCTCCTCGAAGAGAACCCTCGACAGCCCCGATTACTGCCGCAGGGGTTAAGTAATAAGATTACACTCTTCTCTGGGAGATGGAAGGATATATTCAGGGTTGACCCACGCTCATCAATTTTACTACCGATTCAAGAGAGGTTATTTCCTTCTTTCCTATTCCTGAGCTAACGTCTGGTCAGTCCCAGGAAGTAGAATTTTAAATCCAAGGTACACTGTTTTGTTGCACTCGAAGGGTTATCAGCTATTCCCGGAGTAGGGGGTCACTAGTATCTCTCAACTTTCTAAAACAGATTACCGTGTCGCTATGCGACGTTGATGTACGGTTATTCCTCTATTTCAGCAAAAAGGTCAGTCACGGATCTTACTCTCATCAAGTTTGCCAACCGCAGCCGCTGCGAGCAGGCCACGGCGCGGATTCCAATTTCATTCGAAAATTCAGCACTTGATCACCTTTTTCTCGAGGATTGGATCATTAACCTCTGTACAAACTTGAAAGCGATGGAGTCTATTTCGCTTGATATCAGTAAATCAAATACTCATGAAACTTCCCTGCCAGCCAATGAAACTGCTTGAGTTCGTAAATGTTTTAGAAAAGTTTCCGATCGGTGTACGTATGACGAGGGAAACTTTAAAAGGACATTATTGAAAGCATGGCTTCGAATAGAGCCTCAGAGTGTTATCAATAGTGCATGTATGGCTTAATGGCGATTTCTGTTGTGATTCTATATTAGTACATGTTTAAGATTATATTTTTTAATTTAATTTACCCAAATACCTTTGGAGAAGAAGGTATGAGAATTTTCCTGTCATTTCCCTCCTCTTTATTGTAGCTGATACGTAGGTATTTACAATTACGAATACCGGATAGAATAATACGTTAACATAGACAATTTATTTGTATTATCAAGATTAAAATTAGACATGTAATTGATTTATCCAGATTTGAGGTACTTTGCAGGTAAAGTACAATGTGGGATAATAAAAATAAAATAACATGGATTATTAGTAGTATTAAGTTATATACCGTTTAAGGTAGGTTTTGGATGGACACAACTACCAAATAAACTTTTTGTGACTCCCAACAAAACGCATTCGTCAAAACGTCCTTGGCATCAGCTCCTTCCTCCTTGTGAAAGCCTCCTTGCCTAGCGCAATTCTTCTCCTTACGTCCCTACTACTTTGACCGTGTTGTTCCAAAACACTTCCGAGATACGTAAACTATTCTAACTACTTAAGGTTTCGCTCTCCTATTTTAATGGTAACTTAGCCTTTTTCTTTCTGGAAAATCGCATAACCTTCGTTTTATTAATATTGATTCTCATCCCATATCTATCGCTCTGAATTTCCAATTCACTCAGCAATGCTTGCAACCTCTTGGCTGACTGAGCAACTAATGCTTGGTCATCAGCAAACCTAACCGATTTTACGAATTCCCCTCCGACTTTCATGCCTACCTCTAGTTCTTCCCATGCCTCTTGAATCATTTCCTCTACATATACGTTGAACAGTACCGGTGACAATGGGCAACCCTGCCTTACACCTCTTCCTAACACTGCCCATCCTGACTCTCCGTTCCCCACTCGCACCTGAGCAGTCTGATGCATGTACAGGTTGCGGATCAGCCTCCTGTCCCTCCAATCCATTCCTATTTTCTGCAATACACGCATTAATTTTTCCCAATTCACTCTATCAAACGCTTTTTCGAAATCTACAAAACAGGCAAAAACGTCCTGGTTGTATTCTATATTCCTCTCGATTAGTGATCTCATTACTGCAATGGCATCATGCGTACCTCTTCTCTTCCTAAACCCAGGCTGATCATCCCCTAAGTAATCATTTGCCTTACTCTCCATCCTTTTGTTGATGATCCTGAGAATAACTTTAGCTGCTTGGGATATCAAACTTATTGTTCTGGTATCCTCACATGATTTAGCCTTTACCTTTTTCAGAATAGGAACTAACACTGATCTCACAAAATCTTCTGGCCAGATTCCTTCTTCATAGATACTACGAATCAATTGTGCACCAATGTAATGATTTCTAATCCGACGGCCTTATTTGATTTCATCTCCCTTAATGCCATTTCTAACTCATCGCTGAGTATGCCTGGACCTTAGCTATCTTCCTCTACGTCATGTTCTCCTTCTATGTCTAAGCTTGTTGGCGAACAATCATGCACCAACCATGTTCTCTATCATAGAGTTCTTCTACAGTTCTTCTTCAGTTCCTGTATATACGAGTATTCCTTCCATCTATCTTGAATATTTTCTGTTTCAACTATTATCTTACTCGACTTATTTTTAACTGTCAACACAGATCTTCCCGTCTTACCTCCCGATAGTGATTTCACCTTGTGATTCAACCTTCCTGCATAGTGCACCAATTTAACCCCTCCTCTGCAAACTTTCCAAATCCTAGCGCCGCGCCTTCCACAATGCTTCATTTTTCTTTATTCCTCTTGCGATCATTCCTTTTGCCTTAACCGTAGCCCCCCACTTCATCACCATTTTGTCCTTCGCCTACTGTCGCATTCCAATCCCCCATCACTATCAAATGTTTCCCTGCAGGAACACACGCGATTATATCCTCTAACTCATCGTCCATCCTGTCGACTTCTTCCTCCTTATGGTTGCTGGGTAGCATGTTTACCTGAACAATGACCAATTTCGTCGGTTCTACTTTAATATTTACTAGTAATATTCTTTCCGTTGCATGGCTATGTTTACTATGCCTCTGTCTACATTTTTGTTCAATACTATGGCAACCCCTCTTTGGCTCTTGACCTCGCCGCTGTATATTATTTCAAAGTTGTCACTCCAATCCCCGCTATCATACCATCTCACCACGCATAGACCTAAAAATATCTATATTTCTTCTTTCCATCTCTCGCTTAATGTTCTCTAATTTGCCTGTCCTCAACATTGTCCTAACATTCCAAGTTCCTTTTCCAAGTATGTTGGCCTTCTTCTTCTGCGTCTTCTGTCCTGCTGCTCTCGGTTTTCCCCTGCTAGGGTTTCGTGGGATGATGACCGCGGAATCATTGCCTCCCCCGCTGCCGGGCACGACACACGGCCGCTTGGACCAGTTCCCGCATTTGGTAGTACTCAATTTCTCTCGTGTCCATCAATGTGCTTGAGAATAATAATTGTAGTGGTTTCCCGTTGCCTTCCTCAATAGTGTTTTTAACGTGACACCATCACTCAATGGCCGCCCCACTGGGGTCGGACGCCTTTGCAGCCGCCTCACTGAGGAACAGACGCTGCGTGGACTACCTTTCGTCTGGCTTCTAACCTGCGACCTTCGTGGCATGGGTGACTCTACCAGGAACAGTTATCATTGCACCCGTCAGGACAGCTCTAGGGATCATGGGGACGCAAGAACCCTTCCACCGCGTTATGTTGTAGTCCATGAAAGAGACAATTTGAATACTACGGAAATAGTATATTGTAAATCAGTTAACAGTTTCATTTGAATTATCTTCAGTGAATTTATTCAATGAATAATTAGGTTTCATTTTATCAAATCGATTAATTGGACGCTGGTAACTTAATATTCCTCTTCTAAACATTCTAAAAAAAATAATCAGTTTGCCGCGAGTAAGTACTCAATAATAGTTATCCAAATTCTTTGCACATATTTAGTCAAAGTATCAGGCAAACTAACTGATTCTCATCTAAACATAGAAATACGTGCAAAGATCAGCTAGCGAAGTGATTACAATTTCAGAGTGTAGAACTGATTCGCCTTGACCGGGATTGGAACCCGAATCCCTCGTTATCCGGCCGAGTGCTGTAGTCGGTTCAGCTACTTAGGTCCGCTCTTACAGATTTGTGGGCTTTAAAGTAACAAGACGTGTGAAGAAATACCATTCCTGCAAAGTCGCAGGCATTCGTAGCCGTGCGCGATGCGCCATTGTCCACAACGTTAAAGCCTACTTTGAATACTAGGGGTATTTTTACCTTTGACAAATTCCAGGAAACCGAGAGAGACGCCGCGACAGAAACGTTTTTCGGAGTCATGTGTGAAATGTGTGTAGAAATCATTAACACTGACCTTCATTCGAAACCGATGCACTAAATGTACATTTTAGCGGCACCCCCCGCACTTTTTTTGAGTTTGAGCGAAGTGACGGTGGAAATTTATTTTCCTCTTCCTGCCATTTCTTCACAGAGCGTCACGACCGAGATGCTCAAGAGGAGCCTCAACGTCAAGATAGAGGGATTTGCGACGGGGCAGGTGCGGAGGCGACCGCCGCGGGGGGCGGTCCCACCGCGGGGGGCGGTCCCGCCGCGAGTGGCCAGCCTCGCCTCCGTGTCGCCGGTGCGACGCCGGCCCACCGTCCGCCGGTCGACGGCGCCCTCGATGCGGGAGGCCCTAGGGAAGAGATTCAGCGCGACCCGTGTGCCCGGCGAGACATTCTGATGCGCGGGTAAGCACGGCGACCCCCCCCCCCCCATGTCCTCCACTCCCCGGCGCAAGAAAGGAACCACGCCCCCTATGCCGAGGAGAAATTTTCTCGCCCGCTGAATCAAATTATTCGTTGACCGGACGTCTATTTCCTATTTATGACCTATTGGGTCGTCATTGTTAAAAAAAACCGATCATAAAAATGTTAATATTTCATTAATGTCTCGGAAGCCTAATTCGTAGTGCAAACCGCCAATTGTTCCAGTGAAACCCTACCAGGTAAATGGCCTAACGAAGAGAGTATAGAACTATTCTAAAATTGTTTTTTTTTAAATTGAAATTGTAAGTTAGATTTAAAATTGAATTTGGTGATGTTACAACTATTAACGACCACAAAAATGAAGTTACATATACATTGTGTTCTATATTGAAAATTGATATGTAAAGTTAAAATTAAATGTAATTATGCAAGCTAATTTATTCCTCACTTTCTTAATCATTATTTTTATCAATTTAAGTTCTATTATGGGATAAATTCTTCAATCATTCTTTATTTTATTTGAGAAATGTCTGCACTGTTGCCTTAGTTAAGAAGTATACCCAGTCCATAAATTTGATCATTTTCAATTATTATTTGGTCTTAACAGAATAATTGCAGTACCTTTGGCCGGAAATAAGAACCCCAAGCATGACAAATTTCTCGAGATGCAAAAACAAACGCCTTTAACTCTGGTAAGCCACGTCAAACTCATTTGAAAGTGAAAAATCTATTGCGAGATGTCGTTGTTCTGTGAAAAGGCTTGGCGAAATTCAGCACTCGACGTAGAATAGATATTTAAAAGAAGTCGAATGCTCGCTTCCCGCACTAAAGCAGGAATAATGACAAACCTGCTAAGCACAATACTTTCTGCCGTGGAAACAGATTTTGTATTCAACCATGAGACTGCACTGCTTTTTCCGCATTTCGTCCAGTTACCTTCAATGCTTTTTGAATGACACTCAACGGAGCACTGCAGCCAGTAAACTTATAGACTATAATTTATTTATACGCAGTTCTAGTAATACACCTTGTTGCCCTTTCCTTTAAACAGAGGTAAAATTATTTCAGTTTTCCGGGAATTTAAAATTTTCAACCATTAGCCAATTCTATTTGAATATACGAGTGATATATAACGTGCTCCTGAGATTAATATTATTTATCGCAGGAGCACCTTAATTAAATAATATTTTCCGCGGGCGTACCATCTTTGAGTGCATTTTATTTTTTAATTTTTCAAAATACTCGTTGCTGTTACAATCAGAATTTCTCATGTGCATGCATTGCCACCATTAAAATGCATTCGTCTCACTTTGAGACTCAAGTACATTTCCGCACAAGTACTATGAAAACCCTCAAAGCACGTTCAGTGAGTGCCATCTTCAGCTCCGCACTCATCCCTCAGACTATATTACCATCCTTATATTTTATTTAATTTTATTTTCACCATCCCCTTAATTTGAATTTCTTCCGAAACAGTTTCTTACCTCTTTAGAAATCGTTGTTTATTTTTTCTTCTTTCTTTCTTTTCTTTATTAAAATGCTTAAATTCGTTATTTTGAGCTTTGCATACATATTGCGTCGCAGTCGGAGCTTCTTCGCTTTCCCATGCTATTAGCATCATAAGGGAGATTTCTTTCTTTCTTTGCACAGACAATTTTTCGAATTCACTAACTTTCGTTCTCCCGTCTACACTTTTCAACGGAGACTTTCAACGTATTTTAAAATCATTCTTTTAATGCTCCCACAAGCATCGTCCGCGATTAAGATGTAAATATATATTTTAATCTCTTTTTCGATTCGGATGCATTCATATGCATTTGAAGTATTCGTATCAACAAATATCTGAATTTTAGTTTTTTCATCTTAGTTTATGTAGACTTTCCTAAAAATGCATTGCATATGTCTTATTCAACTTGAGTTTTTCTTTGAGGTTCAAGTTAAAACAATGCCTGCAACCATTTTAAAGAAGAATGAAAGGAAACGTAAAATGCTGTGGTGCGTATATAGTGGTTCATACTAAGGTTCAGATTTTAATGAGAGATCGAGCGTCTTAACGTGATGTATAATCAGCGGTTTTTCTTTAATTTATTTATATATGTCCTGAAAGCTACCGCCAAGGTTTGTGGCAGGGGGTGAATACACACCAGAATAATTTTACCCGAGCATGACCGGAACAATGTTATCATTACAAAATTTTACAAATCTAGCTCTATCGGTTCTTTCAATCCATTCGGCAGACTCTATCAAAGCACAGTTGCGGAATCGATGACCGCTTGGCAGGATCATATTCATGGGCTCTGGCCGACAAAATTAAAAATAATTTAAATTTAAATGTGTTGTTTAATCGTGGTTACGGTGGGTGCGTGGGGATCAATGCATGTCCGAATGCTGGTGGCTCTGTCTTGCATCGGGCATAAGCTCTCGAATGCGGGGGATGGTAAAGCCCGCGGCGACATCTCCTCCGGGTCACGGCCGCCACCCACGGCGATCGTGTCCCCGGACGGATCCC
The DNA here is from genome assembly GCA_037158775.1 of Hetaerina titia. Taxonomy (NCBI): domain Eukaryota; kingdom Metazoa; phylum Arthropoda; class Insecta; order Odonata; family Calopterygidae; genus Hetaerina; species Hetaerina titia. Next base: position 102,307,963 of record CM073774.1, on the reverse strand, counting down.
TTCTTTTCCCGACCCCTCCTTTTTCTCGTCCCTAACCCCCCCTTGCACCCACCCTAATACTCACTTTTTGACTTCCGTGTGGCCGCCTTTGGGAAAGGGGAAACCTTTAAAATTCCGATGCAATATTCATCCAGCGGACAGCGAAACGGCTCCAAAGGAGTGCCCGGGGGTCGGAAGGCGGAGAGAAGTTGGCGGGGATGTTGAAATGTGAAAAATGAGAAGGTGAAGGGAAAATATTCCGACCGGCGAATACTTCTCTCTCTTAGATTGGTGGGTGGATGAAAAAGAGCGAACAAAGTATTTGAATTTAAGATTGGCTTCTTAAGTCGGAGCGGTTTTTTCATCTCATATTCATATAAATCATTTTAGTTTTCCCCCTCGACGGCGATGGATGGCGGCGCTTAGGTGCCGATTTCCTCGTCGCCCACGCGTATTCGGCAGGAAGGGATCGCCGTCTTATTGACACGCCAGTTGCGCCGCCCGCCGTTTGCGCCCGGTTGGGCCCCTGCCTTCTGCAGCCGACCAAGGCCCTCCTTCTCCCGCCCTCGACACTCGCCGCGGAACGGGAGACATTTCCCCGGCAGAAATTCTGTTTTAATGGAATTACTTCCGAAAAGTTCTCTACAAATCCCGGGGATCAGAAGCAAACACTGGCGGAATTCTCGACTTCTTATTTCGCCAATTTCCCAGGGCTTTAGGAGCAAGTGGAGGAAAAAATAGCGACATATCGTCTTGTCACTTCTTGGTTCTTCAAATTGTTTGTCTTAGACCTATCGTCTAACCTTTGTAGACAAAATATAACCGTTTGAAGTGACTCCTAAGTAGATTAGCATTAATGGGTACTTGAGTTTTCAGGTTCCTCCTGAGCATAGGATACCTACTGGTGGCGCCTATGTAGTTATTTCTGAAAACGTATGGTTTGTCACCTCGTTCTAAAATGATTTTGATGATTGTTTGGAGCATGAATTTTGATCCAATTGCTATATTATAACTTAGCCGGTTGAATGATTATTTTCACGAGCGTAACATTTTCGACGTCGAAGTACCACGAGTATCAAAGCTGAGACTCTTCGATTAATAATTATCAGATTCATTATTGGTAAACGTTAACGTTTTAATATTATATGTATTATTTTAGTCCCCTTCAAATCACCGCAAGGGTGTGTGGCAGGGGGTGAATACACACCAGCCTTATTTTGATCCAAATTCGACCCTACCGAAGGCGGACAAAGCTCTTCCGATCCCTCATTGCTCGTGGAAAAAATAACAAGGTGTTTATTGTAGGCGTTTGAATTAAATTTCATGAGGTCTAATCATTTTTGTATTCCTTAAGTAAAAGAAAACTGTATGTAAAGTTTTTCATTAAAGTTCATTTTCCTGTGCTATGACGCGCTTGAACCTGTTATTAATCATTGTAATTAATCTTGGTTTGGAGAGCATTGCAGGGATAATATAAATGAAATGATGAGGACACTCAGCCATTTGATTTATTTATCTTAATGCATTTGCGTACCATTTGTAGTACAAATAATTGAATGAGGTATTTGTTCAGCCTGTGTAGCATTCGCCGTTTTGTCCATATAACTCGACTATCCTGGTGTTCCCTCACCAGAAAATGATCTCATTATCTGAACTCCCTTGGGCCTTGCTGCCTATACGGCGGATTTTTCTTTCTGAGATCGCCATGTTGGGCTTATGCTCTTTGTCCTATTATTTATTTCCCTGGTAAACAATTCCAGATTCCTAATTATTTGTCTTTCTTTATGACATGTCTAACAGTGCATCAGTTCAATGCGTTGTTTGGTAGGTTGTATTTATCACATCGTCCCTGAACTGTGGCTACTTGTTGGATTCTTTATATCCCCCGAAAGAGAAAGATAACACCTGTGTCGGCGAAAATGAAAGAGATCCTCGCATCCCTCTCGCGTGCAAGGGTCGCTCTGGGGGAGTGAACGTGTAAATGTTATATTTTTTTGGTTTTGGGAATGAAATGAGTTACGGAGTGTCGGAGGCGTAGTGGAAATGTAGGCGCACATTGGGAATTGTACACCCCTCCATCCCGGCTTCCTTCCTCTCCACCGCGTCCCCCAAAGCAGCCTCAGGGTCCTGCCTCCCCATTCCCTACTCTTTCTGCCTGCTCCCCCCCAACCCCCCCACCCCCCCGCGCCTTGCCCCCTTTCCGCCAATGATTTCATTCGATCAACTGAAGCGCGATGTGAGGATGAATTGAATAAAATGCTATTGGGAGAAGAACAAGCTCATCGATCACTTCATTGGTAAATTCTATTGAAATAAATTCAATCAATGCAGTAGTTATTTCTTAATGCTTAAGCGTCTATGGTACAACATTTTGTTTCTCGAGGTAACACATGCACCACACGACCTTAAATTTAATCAACGAGTGTGTTAGCAACAGAATTAATGCCCTTGTTCAGTCCAAATTAATGTTACTGTATAAGAAATTTGGCACAGTTTTAAAATAATATATTTGCGGTAAAATGAGCCAGAAATATTTAATGAGTTCCTGCACCGTTCACGCGAACCCGATAAAATGCTTTGTGTTATTTTTGAGGCCTCATGGAGACCTTCGTCATGGTTAGGAACGTGATATCTTTGAGATGCACCGTGCTCTTATTTTAATTCAAATGAATCTCGATCACTGCTGAACGTCAGAATAAGCTTTGTTTGGTGATCATTCATACGAAGTCACTCCATTGTATACTTCGCATGACCCCAGAAAGTAACACGCTCGAATATTCTGAAAAAAAATTGGATTCTGATCACGTTAAGCATGAATTCCATCTGTAAATTGACGGGTAAAATTCCTGCGGCAATTCGCTTACGAGAGAATAGTGGATATTTCTCGTTCAAACGATCAACCGTGATCTCCTTTAATGTATCTGTTGGCGTCCGTAGCATGATTTCGGCATGATTCGACCTCCAGCAGGTTCGGAGATTCGGAATAGCGGAAGTCAGAGGGAACTCAATCTAAACATTCCCATCTGTACTGGTCCAAGGGGGGTTACTATTCCGATTTCGTCGGGATCTCATTGAAGTGGCACTAGTATACTGTTTATTACTTGCTGGAGGCACAAATATTGGCTACTCAATGCAAATAGTCGCAATGGAAACACGACGCAACTATGGGAGCAACTGAAATTTTCCAGTTCCGTGTGCTCCTCAATACACTGTTATTGCTTCCCAGGTCGTGACTCTTTGAGTTGCTTTTCTTACACCTACACGAGTATTGGAAAAAATATTTCCAGTAGATTTACTGGGCATTAAATTATTAGGACTAGTGGAAGCGTTCCGTGCAATTTCATTTGCTATTGCGCTCAGAATATGATAGCAGAAGTTGCCCTTAGCAACGGGAGGTTTTTGTGAGGAAACACTAACAAGATTCTTTGCGTAATCTAGATTTCCTTGTGTGGCAGATGGAATGCGCAAGTTATTGCAGAAAATGTCTAAGAAAAAACATTTTTTATAGTTAGATAACACAATTTTTATTCAGAGTTGAATTATTCTAACTAATCTGGTTTTGAATAATTGTGGACTATGATTGAGTTTACCTTTGGTCGTTCGGGTATTCTTAAATAGTGAACATAAGCAAAGTATATCAGACGGCTCTAAAACTGATGCCGTGGAATCCAGGGGCATGAGATAGGGTTTCGCGTCACTGCCAGTACTTTTCAACACATATATGGTTTGGTATCTAGGATAGGGTAGAATATAAAGGTCCTGAGCGGGGAATTGAAGTGGGAAGCGAGATAACTAAGTTAGGTTCGCAAATGACCAAATAATAGTGAGTCAGCAGTCAAGGGATTACTGTTATTATTGAGCACTTTATGGGGATACTGCAAGAAGTATGGGATGAGGAATGCCTACGGGAAACAAAAGACATAAAGTTCAAAGATGTGCGAAATATTCCGCTGCGGTCACTTGAACGGGGTCATCCGTTAATATGTATTATAATGCAGCCATTTCAAGGAGTGAAAATCATTCGCTTTGGAAGGCGAATGATTTTCGCTCCTTGAAATGGTTGCAGAAATAAATTTCTCGATTGATTGGATGACTAAGTTAAACATTCCCTGTGGTTCCCAGTGATTCGAAAACGGCTGACGTAACACCTGTATTTCATAGCGTAGATAAGGGGAAACGGAGAAATTACAGACCTATTTTTCAAGCATCCACATCATGCAGGATCATCAACCATATAATTGCTCGTTCGATAGAGAACCGCCTCGAAAATCAAGAGTTACTGTCGAAATGTCAGCGTGGTACCCTAAAGGGTAAACCCGGCGAGATACAATTTGCACTTTTCGATGTTAGGCTCGGCAGAGAGCAATGTTTCAGTGGACACGATTTTTCTAGATTTTAAAAAAGTTTCGACAAAGTACGGCATAGCCAACTTCTCACAAAGGTAGAATCCTATGCCGTAGATAAAATTATCCTGGGTTAGATTAAATAGTTTTTGAATGTCAGAGTATAAGAGTCATAGATGGAGGTTGCTCAAATGCAGTAGGCATCACTTGAGATTTATCGGAACTCATTTATTCTTTCGGGAAGCGATAAGTGAATTCAAAAGGAAGAGATTAGCGGAAAATTTGAAAGAGAATCCGTAAAGGATTTTGTTCGTACATCAGAGTGTTTTAGGAAAAGACGTCAACAGTTAATTAATTAAAAAATTATAAAGGCGAAAGAATAACCAGCAGTTTGGAAAAGGCTAACTTATTAAATTCCTTCTTTTGAAGCGTCTTCACCAATGTCCCACCGAATGTCTCCGATAGCTTACCAAATCGTGCCGGTCAACCGATGCCCAGAATTGAAATCTCATAGATTGGAATGTATTTATTTATTGAAAATATACCCTGAAACCCACCGCCATGGTGTGTGGCAGGGGGTGAATACACACCAGAATAATTTTACCCGAATATGACCCAACCGTGATCGAACATTTTGTGATCCCCTATCGATCTCAAATCCCTCTGTTCTGCACTTAATCTCTCTAGTTTTATTGGCATGATCTCTCCTACCGTAGTACTATTGGGATGATAATACATTTTTACAACATCATTGCTAAAGAGACGCCCTTCCAATTTATGCAAGAGATTTGATCTGTAATTTAACCTTCGCTCCGTGAGTGATTCCCAGCCTAACTCCTCTAATATTTTGGATACGCTACTCAGTTTATCATAACAATGTTTTACAAATTTAACACGCCATCCATTTTGGCAATAATCTAACTTCGTGAGGCTCCCATAAGTATATAATACTTTCAGCATATTCTAAATGGTCCCTAACCATTGAGGTCTCACCAGCAGTTATGCAGGATATTTGATTATACATATATTATATTTGATTGCACCTTATGCCGTTTTATGAAACCTCTCCTGAAAGGTCTTAATTTTGATTTATAAATATTCTTCATTGAGTTCCCAAAACAATTTTCACAAACTTAACAATAATCTATTTAAATTTTATCAATTCGATTTATCATTTTTGGACATCAATTCTAATACTTAAGACTAGGTGAGAAAAAAATGTTTTTTGAAATGTATGATGGCTTGTATGTGTGTGCGTGATTATTTATTTGAACCCTGTGTTCGGGCCAAATAACCTCATACCTCTCACTTGATTTTTGGGCCACAAATACCTAGGGCTTTGTACCCTTAAAAATGGTGTGTTTTAGGTAATCGAGCACAGAATGGCGCGGCTGAGGGCCGCGCTTCGCTCTCAAGGACGTAAACATCCCAGCGCCGCTCGAAAACAATAACATCGGTGGGAGGAGGCGGGCGACCCTAAATTTCCCGAGCCCATCAATGCTGTGTCATTTCAAAAGTGGCGGTTTGCACCCCCATCGCCCCCCGCCGTCCAAAACCGCCCCCCGGCCGGGAATCGTCGTTGCGAATCTCGTGCGGAACTGGCCTTCGACGGCGAGACTTCGCTCCGGCGGCGGTGATCGTCGAGGGGAAGGGAACGATGCTCGGGTGAAGGAGGGGGTTGAAGTGGGTGCGAGGGAGGGTGGTTGGGGAAGGGGGGCAAAGAGTGGAGAATCGACGCCGAATAATAGAAACGGGACGGGGCTAGTGAAGTGCAGTTCGCGGCGCCTCCGCACAAGAGACGAGACTGGCGCCGTCGTCGCGGGATGGGTTTTGCGGGTAGGGTGGAAGTGGAGTATTAAGGGTAAAAAGAGTTTTCGGACAGAAATTGAGCGTCTCGACACAGGGCGCCCACCCCTCTCTGGAATGAGGGGGGTGGGTGGGATCCCAGCATCCCAGACCATCTCTTCTGCTCCATTCGCTCTCGAAAGAAGACGCCTGTGGCTCGCCTAATCCGACGTAATGCATTGCGCTTTGTGGCGATGGACGGCTCACTTCTACATGCAGTTGGCATTTACTTATGGAGGCTGTCGGAAGGATAACTGATGCCACCGAGAGTATCGAATGCGATCCGAATTTCGCACGATATTCTGAAGTTCAGGTTCTAACACCTAGTAATTATAACTGTGGGGATCTGTTTATTGAACACGAAAGAGTGTCGCTCGGCGTTCTATGAGGGAAGCCGTACCGTATTTTGTTTTTTGTATTTTTTAGTACGCTGCAAGTCACCGCAAGGGAGTTTGGCAGGGGTTGATTACGCACCAGACTAATCTTAATCGTAGAGTGACCTTAAGCTTTTAATATTCGGTCACAACCCTTCCTCCCAAATCCATTCTCTAAGGATGAACCAAGTCTAAATTTACGTATTCTTAATAGTGTCAGTGAGATTAGTGTTTTGTTTGCGTATGATCGCCAGAAATAAGCAGTTCAAAAAATCGCTTCAATGCATCTGTTTTTTGTCGTCTGAATAGTTATAAACACATTATATACTTCAATTGGACTATTCATTCTTGTAGATACTTAAATTTCAATCTTAAATGTTTATTTCTTTAATTAGTGCTTGTGAAGGACTGGACGACACACGTTGTTTACTGACAACGACATTATCTAAGTATCCTACTTATGACTCCAAGCCTCATATATTTTAAAACGGTATCAAATATCTTATGCAATAGGATTAATTTCGACCACACGATGACATTATTTCGGTTTTAAAATTAGTAGGCGCCAGCTGACGTTTCCATCTGGAAGTTTGGCCCTTTTAACGCAAACTTTCTTCAGAACATTTTGTCGTTAGATCATAACTTGGATGTTTGCAATAACTCGAAAAATCTCGATAAAAAAATGGTGTTAGATCGTGAACACTTTCGTGCGATGATTTTTTACGACTTTCGACGTGGATTATCAAGACAGGAGTGAATCGATCAACTTACTTCCACTTTTGGCGATGAAGCCCCATTCTTCGCAACTGTGAAACGCTGGTATAACGAATTCCATCATGGCCGCCGTTCGCTCAGCATCGAAAGTCGCCAAGGTCGTCCAAAATCGGTTGTTGTGCCAGAAAACATTGATGCTGTGCAAGATCCCGTATAATTTGACAAAAGCTGAAAAAGATGCTCGTGTCAATTGATTTAAATAAATACTCAAGAAATACAATCGCGGTGCATCACAAGCTGTTCATAACATCAGCACAGGTAAAAAATCTTGGATCTATGCCTATTAGCCCGAAACAAAAGAGAAATCCCTTGTATGGGTCTTCCAAGACGAGCCAAATCCGACAAAAGTGATTCGTGCACAAAGCACATTGAAGCAAATGACCGCCTGTTATTTCGGAATAACTGGAAATGTTAAACGTACCGTTAGAACAACGTAGAACCGTAAATTCTGAATGGCACACGACCATTTGTTAGGCAGAAGTGCTTGGGGAAATACGGAAAAAGAAGCGGCAACGAAGGATCATTCTTCATCATGACAATGCAAGCTCTCACAGATCGGCTGAAACAACTACCTATTTGACTGGCCACAACGTCGAATTGACGGATCATCCTCCGTAGAGCCCTGATTTAGCGCCAAATATCTTCTTTTTATTCCATATCAAGAATGAATTGCCAACGTTTTTCGGCGCCTGAAGAAGCCGTTGGCCATGTTTTGACTAAAACCATGTTTTGGAGGTAGCTCAATCGGAGTGGAAAAAGTGTTTCGAAAATTGGTTCGAGCGCATGCAATGGTGTATTGATTATCATGGAGAATACTTCGAAAAACAATGAAGCCATTTTCTACAATTAATTACTGCCTTTTCATCATTAGGCTCAAAATATAAATAGCAGCCCTCGTCCCTTGCATACTACCCAGGGGTAGGTTTTTTGAGCATTTCAAACATTTTACGCAATGCCGTGCTTTATGGTGTACTTATTCCTGCATTAGGAATATATGTACACAAAGGGTTCTCTTATGCTTACATCACACACTGGCCGCCTGCATCATATGTAATCATTTTACACCTCTTCACATTTTTTAACTCCCATAGCCATTTTCAACAAAAAATTACCGTCTTTTCATTATTAGGCTGAGAATATAGTATAAATAACAGCCCTCGTATATACACAGAGACACTTATTTCTTTTTATATAGATACATATAAGCATACCTAAATTTGCAGTCAAGAGAGACCGTAGTAGTAGTCCGCCGTCGAGTGTGAAATAGACAGCCGTCTCGGTTTGCATCCCGGCTCGGCATTAACAAGCCAATTGTGCACCCGAGGGAGTGTTGACGCGCTGGCACCCTGTGTTTTCCTGCCTACCACCGGGAGTCGGAGGCTTCTCCGTCTCCACAAAGGACAATGTTTTTATGCTCAAAGTGGTACTGGGGCCACCGGAGGGAGAGGTACCACCCTCTCTTTTCCATTAATTATCCCCCTTATCGCGCACACCCCTCGGCCGGCGACTCGTCCCCTTCCCTCCCCCCGCCCCCGCCACTTCCCCTTTCGGACGCCCCTTTTGCTCTCCTCGAAAATGCGAGGGTATGCCGGCAGATGGAGGTACCGCGATATCCATGACGTTTCACGCCTTTATGTTTTACGCGGAGCACATGAAACTTAAGCTCTTTGTTACAAAGAATGATATTTTAGGTATGCAAAGCGTGAAGGTTCCTCGGTCTAAGTGTGTGCTTTGCCCACTTATCGTAAAACAAACGTGTTTGCTCCAAAGAAGCATTATAAAGTGATATGGTTTAATTTCATGACACCGCATAAACTTGTGTAAGTATGTTGCATCACCATAAAGTGTTCCCTCCCGCCTGCAGGCGCTTTCCTGCATGAGCCGCCGAGAACTCCTCATTCGACAGTTAACTGGAACTGCAGCCGTCCTGTCTGGTCGCTGTAGTTTATTCCTAATTTTGGCACACCGTTTAATTCATATGCATCTTACGATGTTACAACATTTTTCGCTACTACGATATATTGTTCGAATTGATATTTTATATTAATTACCCATGAATTAATTATTTTTGTTAAACATTATTTAAAATATCAAAAACATAAGCTAGGGAAGAGATCTCCTAATTGCAACGGATCGAATGAAATAGGAGAAACAGACTGAGAACATTTTAATATGCTCATACTGGATGAACACTATTGAAAGGGAAAATTCTACATCCACAAAATAGCCCGCAAACCACCGCAACGACGCATGGCGGGGTGTGTTAGGTCATCAGCTGTAAATGGGAACAAAACCACATGTAAAATCAACACATCCATGCAAACCTACACGATAGACGATAGAGTTAAAATAAAAAAATAAGGAATTATATAGGCACAAAGGTTATGCAATTTTCCAGAAAGAAAAAGGCTAAGCTAAATATTAAAATAGGCGGGGAAAAATAGAGCAGGTAGAACATTTAACATATCTCGGAAGTATTTTGGACCAATACGGTCAAGGTGGTAGAGACGTAAGGAGAAGAATTGCGCTAGGCAAGAATGCTTTCTCAAGGAGGAGGGAGTTGATGACGAGGACGTTGAGTAGGGATGTTAAGACAAGTCTCGTAAAAACTCTGATATGGAGCGTAGCTATGTACGGCGCGGAAACGTGGTCGCTGAAGTAGGAGGATAGACGTAGATTGGAGGCGTTTGAAATGTGGGTGTGGAGAAGAATGGAGAAGGTGAAATGGACCGAAAGGAAAACAAATGAGGAAGTACTGGAGATGGTGGGTGAGGAGAGGGGTTTGTTGAGAGAAATCCTATGGAGGCAGGAGAAATGGATGAAAGGCGTTTTGAGTGGTAGTGGAATGTTGAAGCAGGTAATAGAGGGGAGAATGTTGGGCAAGCGAGGTAAGGGTAGAAACAGGATAGGGATGTTGGATGGGATGAAGGGAGGAAAGAAGTACACAGGGATGAAGAGAGACCTGATGTAGATTAGGTTGCTAGGTGGGGAGTTACAAAATATTTATTTGATAGCTGTGTCCATCCAAACACCTACGTTAACCGGTAGATTACCTAATAATAATAGGCAGCACGAGGAGGAGTAGGGAATACTTTCTTGGAGCTGAATACTGATTAAAGGTATTTGTTTTTAACACCGCATGAGAGTGCTATTAAAATAATGTAGTGATCTTTACAGTATTGCTTGCCTTGCTTTGTCGTTTTCAAGCTTCTCCTTCCATCCCTCATCTCTTTGTGGGGGGGGGGGGAAGATGCCTCCGCAGCCTGTCTGCTTCGGTTTGGCACATCACCGAGATCATGGGTTGCATTTCGTGGGAAATCGGAATGGGGCGATAGATTAAGAAAGAGACGTCATTTGGGTAGGGGAGTGAGGTTTAGGGAAGGGAATGACCGCAGGGGAAAACAATAGAGCTATCCACTAATGTAGGATAATTTAACAAATACGGATTTAAACATGTACACGGTTTTGACATGTATGTAGAGTGAGCACACAAGGAAATGCCGGGATACACGGGAAGATATTAGGCAATTTATATTGTGGTTAATCATAGATATATGAATAAAGAGATAAGACCCCCGTCGTTTATCGGGAGGAAATGCAGATTTGGATCAAAAATAGTGCTTATGAAGTGTAATGTTAAATTTAGGAGAATGTGAAAGCGAAGGAGTATATCATATTATAACGTAGAAGACTTGAGTAAGGTCAAAAGGGAAGAGGTACCGATAGACAGCGGATAAAATTCTGAGAGAGGATAAGGGGACGGGTGGAGTAGAAGGAGAAAGATAGGAATATCTCAAAAAAAATGTGCAAAAGAATTGTGATAAGGGAAACAATCGGAAAATAAAATAGAAAAAGGGGTTAAGATCCACGGTTTCCAGAGGATATGAATATAATGGTGGGTGAAAGAACGGAATGGAAGAACGTGAACACAGAAACACGAATAAGGGAGTAGAAAGAGATAAACTGCGACAAAAACTGATAATGCGAAGGAAAACGTTCCTATGCAATGCACTGAAAGAACGACGTCTGGAACTGGGGAATGAACGGAGGCAGGGTGGAATGGGGGCGTAAAATAGTAAGGTAAGGGAACTGTTGGGATGTGAGAAAGGAAATTCCGTTTGCGCTATTTGAGGTGCAACGGGCAAAACGATAATGGGAGAAGTGCTGACTTGGCAGAGAGAATGTGCGGAGTAATTGTGTGGTAACTATAATGACCAGGTAGTTTGGATATAAATTATGAATAATTAATTTTAATGAATGACCGATAGCTAATGCCCAGGAATCCTTGATTGCGGGAATAAAGTGCATCCCCTCAGATTGACTAATAGTTTTGGAAAATAGGGGAATAAGATTTTTATGGGCTTATTTGTAAAATTTTTGGGGAAGAGGTTGATTAGGCATTGAAGATTGTGTTTAATCGATATTGATACGCATCACAAAAAGAGGAAACCAGAGGATTAGAGGACTATGCATATAATTTTGATTTCACTTGCAAATAAGATAGTAATCGGATCATCGACAAAATAGTGGAGAGGAGGGAAAATGATTACTTCTGGTGTTTGGGTTCAGAAAGGAAAAGGTGGCACGTAATGCCATAGCAGTAATGTCACTAGTAGAAGAGAACATGGAATGCAATCAGGATGTTTTTGTTTATTTCGTATATTTCAAGAAGATGTTTGATAGAGTATCTTGGGTAGAATTACGAATACATTAAAGAAGATAGCAGTAGATTGGAGGCATTGGCGATTTATTCGTCACCTGTACGTGTATCAAACTGTACTGGTGCGGATAGCGAATGGGGAGTCGTAATGGGCAGTGCTGGGCGGGTAGGTTAGGGAGGGAGGGGTATTCATTCTCACCTGTTATTTTGTTACTTTGTTTAACCCATCAGCTCATTCACTACTTTAGCGCAGTGAGAAATCAGTTTGTTAGCTATGGGATGAGAATTTTTCACAGGAAAATGATATCATGAGGTATAAGAGGACGCCTCGGTAGCCTAACTGGCTAAAGCACTCGGCCGGACATCGAGGGACCCGGATTCGAATCCCGGTCAAGGTGAAAGATTTTTACACTCTCAACTTGTTCCATTGATATTATGAGATATTAAAGAATAGGGAAGGCTATGATGACTATTTGTTTTGGGAAAAAAACTAGGACAAGTCTAACACTTCAGCTCTTAAGGAAGTGTTTTGGTGGAGGGTGGAGGGATTAGTGCGTAGGGCTGTAAAATAAAGAGCTGTGCTTGGTAAAGAGTCGTCTCCTATTAGAGTGAGTTGTTGGCAGCAATCCGAAGGAAAAGCGTAAAGAATATTTAATAGTGAGCACAATTTAGTATGGCTCCGAATCTTGGTTGTTGAAGCAAGAGTTTTGAGAGATAGGAGGGTTTTGGGATATGTGTATGGAGAAGGATGAAATGAATAAAATGGACCATAAGGAAAGTAATCAATGAAGTTCTAGACATGGTAACGGAAGATTGGTCATTTGGAGGAGCTCGGAGGCAGGAGATAATAAAAGAGGCTATGGGATGCTGAATTCGACGATAGAGAAGGGAATGCTGGAAAATCGAGGTAGAGGGAGGGAGGGAATGAGTAGGTTTGTTGTCGAGAATTAAGGGAGGTAGATGGAATACTATGCTAAAAAATGAATTAATTCTTTACATGAAGCATGGGGTATCAGTATTTTTTTGTGTCATGTTAATTAGGGATGACGAAAACATCTGCATATAAGGAAAATTTCATCAAAAGATAACCATAACCTGATAATAATTATTATCTCTTATTATCATAGGTCCTCTACCGATTAAGGTCGGTTTTGGATGGACACGACTACTAACTATGATAATTATTGTGGCAACGAAATCCTGATGGTTCAAGTATACCGCTACCGGCTGATTGATCGTATAGTTGAAATCCGGTTGATGCCTTTGGTCAGCAGCATAACCGATCTGCTTCGATTTTTTTAATGAGGAGTAGACATTTCTGGGAAGCCGCAAGCAAGTCAGATATGCATGGACATTTTTAATTAATATATCAGATGTGTTTATTTCATACCTCGTGGCGCCAAGCCAAGTTAGTTCTAAAGACGTACCTATCAAATTAACCGTGTGGTTGATGGTTGTTCCGGAAAAAATAATAAAATGTAGTGGAGCTAAACTGAGTACTTAGAGAGTGATCAGTTTGGATTGCGACAGGGGAGGGCCACGCATGGTACCCTTTCAGTTATGAGGTCACTAATAGAGATGAACATAGGATACAAGCAGGACGTATTTGTATATACGTCGATTACGAAAGAGGTTGGAATGAAGAAATTGGGTGAAAGAAATGATTAACCGCAGAAAATAGGAGTAGATTGACGGGATAGGAGACCTTTTCGCAACTTGTACGAAAATGTCTTAGGCTGCTCAGGGGCGAGTGGAGGATGTGTGCAGAGGTGGGCAGTGTTTGGAAAAGGACTAGACGGGCGGAAATTCCTAAAATCAGATAGGTTTGCGAAAGATCAAGTTTTAGTGTACCGTTCAGCCAAGAAGTTGTAAGCATTGCTAAACGCCTATAGACTGATGAGAATCATTGTAAACAAAATAAAGATTATAGTATGAGAGAAAGAGAAAAGCTAGGTATAATAACTTATACCTAGCTTTCCTCTTTCTTTCATATCTCTCAGATAGGAGTTCAGAAACTAGAGCAGATGTCACATTTTGCCTATCTCCGAAGTGTTTTAGAGCAAAATACTTTAAATGGCAGAACCGTAAGGAGGAGAATTTCATCAGACAAAGAAGCCTTCACAAGGATGGAGTTTATAAAAGGGAGGCTAAGTAAGGATGCTATGAAATGGCTCGTCAAAACTTTGATATGAAGCATGGTTTTGTACGGCGCGGAAACATGGTCATCGAAGCAGGATGACAGGAGATGGAGCGAAGATTGGAGGATTTTAAAATGTGGGTGTGTAGAAGGACGGAGGTGAAGGGGGCATAAAGGAAAACTAACGATGAAGTGCTAGTTATGGTGGAGGGGAGGAGAGAGGATTGCTGGGAGAATTCATGAGGAGGCAGGAAAATGGATGAAGAGTATTTAGAATAGTGGGATGCTGAAGACTGGAAAATGTTAGGCAAATGGGGAACGGGGTAGAAACAGGATATGGATGTTGGAAGGAATGAAGGGAGTACACAGAGATGAAGAGGGACTTGCTGTAGAGTAGGATGCTGGGTTGCGTTTATTAGGAGATATTAGGATGCCTGTTGCATTGCCTGTATTCATCCAAAGTTTACCTTAAACGTATTTTCTTGAACTGTATCTTCTTGAATTTTCTCTCAATTGCTTTTATGTATTCTTTGATTGGGTTTATTTTCTTTTCTCGAGTGCACTTGCACATACTATGAAGCAATTGCAAGTTGCACTCACAACTGATGCATTTTTCGCCGGAATACTGTTGGGTTGGCCACCATACGAGTAATTTTACGGTTATTAGTCTAAAATCATTGATCGTTACCAATATGTGGGTGAGCATGACTAGGTACACGTGAGTGTCATAGGAACCCGGGTGGTTCGAATTGGTTAAATTTGATGAACAATGAAGTATTATTTGGCATCCCAATTGTACATGAATGCCACCCTTCTCATGTGTACGTCTATGGCGAGCGAAGCCTAATCCGAATAATCATGTGTGGGACACAACGTCGTTCATTTTTAAATATTTTCTAAATTCAGCCTGGATTACTTCTTGTCATCGTGTTAACCTACAACTTAGCGGGGGAAGCGAACCCCTTTCGCCATCCGGAGTGCAAGCCCTCTTCCCGCCACGCCCTTCCTACACGCTCCTCTCTCCCGTTGCCATCCTCTGCGTGGGCGGATGCCCCTGCGGACCCATTAGCGAGGACGCTTTTAATCCCTGGAGGCATTCAGCGCTGCATTTCCGCTCTCTTCAAGTCTCCTCAGGATGAAGCGATCCGTTTGGACCGAGGGCCTCTTCCTTCCTCCCACAAATGCGTGGGTGTTTGTGAGGGTGGCTCTAAAAAATGAACTCCGGCGAGACCCTCACCCTGGTCGTCTGGTTTCTAGGCGCTCTCGTTGCCTCATCCACGTACTAGGGTGAAGAAAAGAAGGAACGGGAAGGAGTTTGCGTGAGGAAGACCAAAGGGTGATCCTCATAGCTAAATTTCCGCCCTCCGCCTCTTGTTCCTTGTTTCTCTTTCGGTGGACGCTATCTTGGTCCTCCCAACTCGCTCCTCTTTCATCTCTTTTTCTTTCGTTGACATTCATCTATGTTGAAACAATACCGCGCAAACTACCGGAAGGGCGTGTGGCGGGGGGTGTTTGGTCACCTGCTATGCATGCACAATCCCAACCATGTCACCTCTGCACAAATATTAGTTTGATCATGCGATCGAAAAATGTTAATAAGACGAAAGAAAGTACTTTCATGCAGCAATATTCGTTAACAGGATAAGTAAATTCAAGTATAATCATTTTAAATACACACGAAATGTGTTCAAAAAATTGAAGATAAGGTTAGTCACAAACGTGGTGATAGCATAAAACGGTACTCGCAGTTTGTTTTTTGAATATTTCGGTGGCACAACCACCGTTTTCAACGGAAGGAAGAAAACTGAGGATACGGGTGATGTGATGAAAATTGGAATGGGACAGGGTGGTTTTTTAGGGTCAATAGCTTGGGTGGGGGTTGACGGGTAGGAGGAGGGCACCTCCTAGAGGGCAATATTCAAGCTCCTAGGGGACAGACTTGGCTCCCAGGAGCCAAGTGGATATTCTTAGACATTGCAGACAATGAATTGCTACTATCCGCCCTTCTGGAAATCTTTTCAGGGGGTTTTAATGAGATCCGAAGGAAGCAGCCTCACATTTCGTTGAAGTCTCTGTATTTCATAGGAATATTCTTAGCTTATTCTTGATATTCCTTAGATATTTGCCGCAAAGTAATAAAAAGCCGTAAGTTAAGCAAAACTATTGACAATGATAATTGATATGTTCTCTGATCTCAGAATTTCCTTTTAAAATTTCTCATAGGAAATACACATTTTTCTCTCTACTATCATTAGAAATGGACGACTGGGGACTAATCTAATAAGCGAAGTTTGAAATTGACCTTGTTGACAAAAGATTTTTATTGGTTGACGGCTTTACACCCAGCGTCCCCACCCCGCCTTTCCTGCGCGAGGCATCTCCCGCTGCCTGCTCCCTCCCCCGCCTCACTTCTCCCCTCCGTCCAAGGGGATTTCGAGCACTGCTGCTCCTTGAGCGATTTACGGCTTAGCTATTGTCTCGCGAAGCGGGGAGCGTCTTCAGGAGGGGGTTAATTATGACCGCTCTCTTCGGTGTCTTGCGCACCCCTTTCCGGTGTTTTTTGTATTGTCCCTTGGATCTGGTGGCCGTAGTTTTCATTTATGTATGTTTGCGGCTTCGTCATTGTCTTCTTAAACTTTTTTCTCCCTTTGCCTTTGAGATTCCCACTGCGCCATTTAATATGCATCCCCCTTGCAGAAGAGACGGGTCCACACGAGAGCAAGTTGTCGGAGACCGTCTTGTTAGTAATTCCAGACTGTTACCTTGATTCTGGTAGTCGATCACGGGTCTATTATGGAAAAAATATCCTTTCCTCCTGACGGAACATCATCGTAATTTCAGCTTTAGCTTAAAAATCTGGTTGTGCATTAAATGTTTTCAGCCATTGCTGTCGTCGGACACTTCTGGGTTTTCCCTCAATTATGAAGTGACCCGTTGCTGCTCGAGAGAATTGTCGGCCCTTCAAAATGCTCCGCAGTCAGCAAAACTGGAGGCACTCGGCAAAACATCATCCAGTCGCTGCAGCATGCCAAGTCATGCGTGAGAGCCCTTACTCTCCCTTCCTCTCCCCCTTCTCTCTCTTGTCCTCTATCTCTCGCCCCCCCTCCCCGGCCGGTCGCCGCTGCTCTTCGCTTAGAAGCGCGAAAAACGCTTGGTCATTAAAATATTCTCGTTCCCGATGGCTGCCCTGCGAGTCGAAACTGTCGTCATTGTAGGGTTTGAAAACTTGAATGGTGCGAATCTATTCTATTTATTCGTATTTCTTTTCAGCGGTTTAACATCTAATAAGACTTGTCATTAATTAACTCTGTGGTATTCCATGCTATCATAATTTATTTTTTTAAGCTTTCATGTATCAGAATAATGTAAAATAAATAAGGACTGAGTTTTGGTGCAGTTGCATGATCATGAGGTGGATTTTGATCGACTGAAATCCTCTTACATGCGTAGTAAGTTGGAAAAGAAAGTGAGCGAAGAAGACATATAAGTCATTTCAATGTAAATTATTTACTTTTATAAGTAATAAAATACGTGGTATTTACTCCCACGAACACCTGAGGTTTCAAAAAAATTCGTTTCCTAAGTTTCTCTTAAAAATGAATATGTGTTAACGTTCCCTTTCTTCTGTCCTTGTGACAGTTGGCGCCAAATACTCAACATTCAATATCTCCATTATATGAAAAATAATTTCCCTCCTTATTATCTTTTTTCTCGCTTCATTATATAAGAAGATTTCCACTGCTCACAGTTTACGTCATGATGATGGCAACGCAACTATTTTCGAGTCATGATTGCGGTTTGTAAAAGCTTGCAACAAAATGTAACATTTAAAACCTCAACGAAATAGTTTCCCTTTCCATCATCGGATATGGAAAGAAAAAGAAATCATGCCACGGTCTTCTTTTTCGGGACCCCCTGGGGTTAAATGCAAGGGTCCAGTCTGCCGCCGCCGCCACCCCGTGTGCAGTCCCCGCGTATTCGGTTGGGGATCGACGGGGGGCAGAGGAGGAGTCCCCGCCTGCTTGGCGTTGGGGGATTAGGGGCTGCATTCAGGCGTCCCCGGTCGCCGGCGTCCCGTCGAAATAATGAAATAAGATGGGAAAGAGAGAAGGGAACGGTTTAATCAGGAGTAATCCTCTGAGGGATTCTTTTTTCGAGACGGATGGAGATTAATGATTCCCTTTAAAGGGATAAGTCCAGGTTTCTCCCTCTTCAAGAGAGATTCCTTAAGGAGGAGAAAGATCCCTTTCTTACCTCTCTGAGGATAATTTGAATGAAGCAAATTACCCAAAAGGAACGGGATAAGAATCTTTCATCCACAGAGGGTTTTAATGCCTGGATATTCTGATGCCCAAGGAAAAAAGGGAGGAAGGAGATAATCTGCTTTATATATATATATATATATATATATATATATATATATATATATATATATATATATATATATATATATATATGTATATATATATATATGTATGTGTATGTATGTATATTTATGTATACATGATTTCTTCGAAGCAACACGGAAGTGTTGAATAAAAAACTTAGTAACACACAGCACAGGTAGATGAAAAGGTCAAAGAGAAATGTTATGTATCGCTGGCTAGGCCTCATTAAAAAGTGACTTCTACAGATGTTAATCGTCGTTTAAAGGCTGTTTATGCTGACGATGCTGTTGATAGGTCTACTGTAAATCGATGAATAGTAAAATTTCGTGGTTGCGAGTCTGGAAAAGCTATAATTGTTGATGAAACACGCAGCCGACGTCCGATCACAGTCACAGACGATATACATCGCAATCTCGTCAAAGATTTGACTCAAAATGACCGGCGAATCACTCAAAAACGCATCGCAAACTATATATTTACAAAACATATTGGTCGAGTTTGTCGTGTTAAATTCATCCTGGCGCCAATAATCTTGCAACATGAAACGTCCGTCCACAAACCTCGCGTCCAACTGGAGAGGCTCTGCGAAACCTGAAATTTGAACCGATTCCACACCCTCCTTATTCCCCTGATCTTGCGCCTTGCGATTTTAAATTTTTTCCTCAACTCAGAAGACACCTCAAGGGTAATCATTACACCTCGGATGATGAGGTGAAGGCAGCTGGCAAGTCGTGGATTCGAGAAGAGTCGGAAGAGCTTTTCAGTGGCGGAATGAGATAACTTGGAACCACTTCTTTGGGAGAAATGTGTAAGTCTTAACTGTGACTACGTTGAAAAATAAATATATGATTTTGAAACTTAAGAATTGTATTTTAATGTACTTTCTGCCCGGTCTAATTCTTTGCTTTTGTTAGCATTCTACAAGCATATGGGATTTACTTTTCAGCCTATCCTCGTAGTCGTAAATGTGGTGGATTTAGGTTTTTTTAACACGTGCCTCGAACTATAACAGGAAGCCAAGATTTGAGGGTATGAGAAAAATGAAAATTAAGTTGGCATTCATTGGCTGAATGGGCACCCCCAAGTGACTGGCAGCAGTTGAACGGTCCAATCACCAATGCATTCTCCTTTCGCCAAATCTCAGAGCTCAGGTGACTGCCACGTCTGTTGGAGATGTTGGTAAATGTGTGATTCAAACCAGAACTTTCAAAGCTCCTCGAACAACTCTACTTACCATATAATAGCTAAAATCATCATTCATAAATCATGGTACTCTTTGCAGATATCCATATTTTCATGCAACCAACCCTCCCCAATAGGATCCCGTAGATGATACAAGAAAAGTAATACTCAGGAGAAGTGAAAAGTAAAAACAATTGCTTTCTTAATTCACCAGACGTTGAAAAAAATCATAGCCTAAAATCCTCCTCCACCTTGTGCCCTTTGAAGAATATGGCCTGCCGCGTGCCGAACCCTTGCGTCATTGTGGCCGTGGTGAGCTGAAGCAAAGAGGAGTGAGAGCGTAGGACGGTGTAGGGAGGATATTTTTTCTTGCACCTGAAATATGAGCCTAGATTTTTAAATCCGCCTTAGCTGGCGCAACCCAGAAAATTTCTGGTACTGTTGACTACATGCCCAATGAAGCAAGACCCTAGACAGGTAACACTTTTTTATTTAATGGCATTTGGCATATTATCACAAACTTAAATTTATATTGTCCATTTTTAGCTATTCAATTCAAGGCTGTTTCATTTCAGCATTTAGGATCTGTAACTTTTGTATCGGAACTTAAGTACGAAGGATTCGTGCCGTAGGTAGTGCACTAAGGTGCCTGTTTCTAGTTTTCTTGCATTTCTGACTCAACCCCTGTTACATCCAAGCGAGCTCATGTCTGTGTAAATCTATTACCCCGCAGGCCCTGGAAAGGTCTGTGATATAGTAATCCGTATCCATTTTAAACGAATATGTCAGCTTTCCATGCTCTTTATTTGATGTATTATATCATCGGATGCAGGGTCCAAAATCATCGGGGCACAGTCATGATGACGAGTCAACATGCATTTTCCAGTGTGTGCATTTCTTTCGTATAAGTTTGTAAATTTTCTCACACGTCTTTGCTTAAGTGGCAAATCAATGCAGCTCAGATTGTTTCATGAAACCGGGAAAATTTTATTACCATGCGATACCGTTAATGTTCATTTTTCGGGGATTCTTAACATTGAAATTAAATGTTTCTCTCGTTTTCCGCCATGCCATGAAGGTGAGCGTGCGGAAATCCCCGCTTTCCCATGATCCTCTCGATGTTTCCTCGCGTGAGTAGGGAGAAGCGTTGCTCGGGGTCGGCGACCCTGTTGCGCCGATGCCAGGCGAATGAATGCACGAGGGAATGAAAGGAGGCGAGGAATGAGAGCGGGCCCGGTCCCCTCACCACCGACCGCACCACCTTCGGCGGCAGGAAGCGCAAATTCCCCTCGCTCCTCTGGGGAATATTTCGCATGTTAATGGGGTGGCCCTCGACATGGAATCGAGCGCCTGAGAAGTGGTTCGGGAGAGAGGATGGGGGAGGGGATCGGGGCGTGGGCGATAGGAAGGGCCATGATTGCCCTTCTCCCGTCCATGGACAACGGAGGGGTTTTGAATCACGCATGCGCGGAAGTTAATTTATAGGGACAGTGAAACACTTCTCTCCGTTTTCAAACGATGGAAACAAGAATGGAATCGAGGAGTGATTTCAACGAGTGGAATTTTCCTATTCATCTGGAGCTAAAATTCATAACAAACGGGATTCAATTAACATCACAGCTCCAACAAATCTACATGTATGTGACTTGATTTAAGTACTACGGGACACTATTCGAAAATAACAGAGATCATCGATCATGCAAATAAATCATCCGATCCCGAATTCGGCTCAGCAATTTAATCATGTCCGTAGCCGATACGATGTCAATGAATCCGGGCTAGTGGGTGGGGCGTGGAACAATCCTCCGGTGTGTCCCGGATTCAAATCGGAGGAATGTCTGCGGACAAATCCAGCTGTTTTAAAAATGGGAATTTATGAACACTAGAGATGTTAAACTGACCTCCCTACAGTGCTTGAACCACAATTGGTGAGTTATTCTCCATCTGCGACTTTCCGGTTAGGTCTAGAACTCCTTCCATGAGAACACTCTCTACGATACATTCAAAGAATGCGGGAGATGCCGCCACTGTAACTTTAAACAGAGCCATCCGCTTCTATGCATTAAAATGCAACAATTTCAAAGCGTAAAAATCTTCGTTTTTGTGGTTTTACCGGGATTGGCGTACGTTATTTTTACGGACTCTGCTGGCGATGTAGACTGGATATTTTCTAAAACACTCATTCAAGCATTGGGTCATATTAATCGTTTATTAAATCGTTAACCGTGAAATATTTTTTTTGTGGCCGGTTATTCTATCCCATATGAGCAGTACTGTATTCGTAAATGATCGATTGTTATCTTATAGAAATATCGTATCGCTTCAACTTCATGATCATTCCAACTCAGCTTCAGAAGTCTTATTTATGTGCACCATTTGGGGGGATTGTATGTACTTCAAAATCTAGAGCAACGTGGCAATGTTGAAACTACTTCAAATATTCTTTGAACTTCAAAAGATTTAATGGTGATGCAATATGTCATTCACTTTGCTCGAGGCAAACAGTGTCTCGTATATATACATCTACATAATACGCCGCAAGCCGCCGCAAGGTCGTGTGGCGGGGGATGTTAGGTCACCACCGGTAAAGGGCAAAAAACACCATGCAAAATCAGTACATCCATGGAAACCTATACCCACAGTGGCGTATACATTCATATTAAAATCCTTTCATTCTACATGCATACCAGTACTATCATCTAAAAAATAATTGCACCTTAGGATGCAGTAATAAATGTATCCAATAACGCGCAAGCTAGAATTGGAAAACTAAGAAGGCGAAATTCCCCTACCATGTGGACACAACTTAAAATGGTCTCCTCCACCTAAGGATACAGGTAGTGAATGTGCCCCAACGCTGTAGGTAGACAGAGGGTTCCCAAAAATAGAGAAATGAGGGATGGAAGGGGAAACTTAAAAACAGACAAAGCAGAGCAAGCTATACTCTAACCAGCACTACACTCCAAGAAACTGCGGGAGATGCCGCAACAATAACTTTTAACGGAGTCATCCGCTATGTGTGCATTTTAATGCAACAATTTCAGAGAGTAAAAATCATTCGCCTTGACCGGGATTCGAACCCGGATCCCTCGATATCCGGCCGAGTGCTTTAACCGATTAAGCTATACGTCTTACGTCCCGGTAGCTTAATTGGTTAAAGCACTGGGCCGGATATCGAGGGATCCGGGTTCGAATCCCGGTCAAGGCGAATGATTTTTACTCTCGGAAATTGTTGCTTTATAAGCACTACACTATTTAATGGCATTCTAATGCGGTCCTACGGGAAAGGTTTTGACAACAAATCACATGAGGTTTGTGAAAGTGCCTGCAGTTGAAATTGCATGCAATGAAACGGGTGGCGGGGAAATGTAATGAGAAAGTTCAAGAGAGGTATTATTCTGCTTTAGTTAGGCCACATTTGGAATATGCCGCAAGTATTTGGGATCCTTGGGAGAAAATTTGACAAAAATAATTAGATATAGTCCAGATAAAATCGGCAAGATTAATTAAATATTGTTATAATAAGAACACAAGTGTGAAAGGTCTCTTGATGGATTTAGGCTGGGAGCCACTTGAAACACGAAGAGAACAAGCGAGACTTAGACTTTGAGAAAGATTCAGAACAAAGAGTTTAGCAATGGCACTAAAGGAATTATAATGGCCCCACACTGCCTATTTAGATCAGACCACAAAGATAAAATAAGGGAGATAGATTCCAGTACAGATGGATACAAATACTCATTCTTTCCGGAATCAATTCCGAATTCAATGAAGAATCATAATATTAAGAAAACGAAGTCATTTTAGAAACATTAAAAACATATTATTTACAAGTCGGAGCAAAATTAAACATTACAAAGAATTCAGGTGCATGTGGATATTAGTTGGTAGTTAGTGTGTTTACATGTGTGTGGGGTGAAAGTGTTTTACATGAATGTATAACTTGTTCTGTTTGTGGACTGTATAAATTTTTGGCTTTTGCATACGGTTTTTTTCTTAATTACGAGTACGAGTACTCCGCCCCGGGTGCCCTGCCACGGGGGTGCCCCGCCACACGTCGCGTCCTTGCGGCGGCTTGCGGGGTTTTGAATAGATGTAGATGTAGAACCTTGAATTCTATGGTTTCAGGCTCAACTTTTTGGAGGTTCATTTTAAACGGACATGTAGAACCTTCTTAATTTCCCGAATGATTTTCCCGAATTACCCGGATGACTACCTAACACCCCCGTCACATTCCCTTGCGGGTCCTTGCTAGGTATTTTGTAGGTGTAGAACGAGCAGGACTAATTATTCCCTAGACGTTTGCCCATTCCCTTTGATTACGATCCATTTTGCTCGACATTTGTGTGAATTCTCCCTTCCAAATGTTAATTCTCTTTGTATTTAAAAACATCCTTGAAGTACTTCCGTTGAAGGTGGTCAATGAACCTGTAGGTCTAAATTACGCAAAGTTTGTGTTTAACAATTCGCAGACATTGGATACCTTGAATAAGCCCCATTCCCTCCGTGAATAGCTTAAGTCAATAGCTTGTATTGCATTATCAGAACCTAATAGCACACATTTTTGTCTCTCGGTTTAGAGTACACTTTCGATGGACACAGGAGCTGGACACTATTCTACTTCTAAGCTCTGAGCACTTTCCACAAAATAGTCCTAAATTCCATGGTATCTATTATTTCATTTCATTATTTGTTTCTCCTTGCTCTGTACCTTTCTTAATTCCATACGGTCTACTCATATCTTTACTACCTTGCCTTGCCAACATTCTCCTTTTTATCGTCTGTAGTATACCATCTACTCTTCTCTTTTATCTTCTTTACCATTTATTATCCCCCTACAACCCTTTTCATTGCGCTGCCTTCTCGGGTAAAATTAAACAAGCCTAGTTCACTTGAGCCTTTATATTTCCCCATGTAATTGCATGGGGAAATTATCTGATTAAAATTGATTTTCAACTGGAATATTCTACATTTAATACTGGAGTTCTCTCTATCGTAAAACCCGGTAGTTATTGCTACAATTTCTATTTATTAATGGTCATTATTTGGTAACTTTTTGTGGTTAATATGACCACCCTTAAGGCGTCATACTTCCACAGAGGAGTTGGTCTGTATCCATGCAAAATTGATGGAAAATTATATGGGTGTTATTTTTCGACATTTTATGCCATGGCAAATTGTAGAATTAAGGCGAATTTACGCACAAGGTAACGATACTCGTGCACAATTATGCTATGCACATGTATTCATTCATGCACTGTTGTGTGATGCAATACACGATATTTATCGCTGCAAAATGACTCCTTTTCCATTAAAAATTGAATTTTGACTTATTTTTGGCTTTGGCCATTTTGTGGAGTGAGAAAATTTTGCCATATTCGCTCTTACCTATATTTCTCATTGTAGTTCTTTCTTCATGACTTAATAATAATGAAATTCATGCCCCAATTGAAAAATTGCAATTTTATACGCTAACTATCCGCCCGTCGAGAAGCATTCAGTAAATGATGCGTTTTGAAATATAGGTATTACTGCAATATTTTCTTCGAATTATCATCGAAAACTTATAAATGTTAAACCAAACATTTTTCTGCATATTCCGCTGTTGTACGCCCATGCTCCTGGCGGGGCTGTATGTTTGGATATTACTGCATTATTAATTAGTCTATTACTAATTAATTACTCCATTATTAGTCTAATTCCATCAAAAGATATGGAAAATATTTATGTGTCATACAAAACATTCATAATATTTCCCCTCTTTTCTTCCTATTCATCTTATTTATTTTCGTTTCAAATATTTGATAGCTCCGTCATAAAATTGGCAGATGTCAGATTAATGAGGTATTTTGTGATTCCTTTTGCATCGTAATCAACAAACATAATTGATGTTTTTATACGGTTTGCCTTTTACATAATCATACGCATCATAACCATTGCCGTATTCAATTTCTCGAGGTCTTGTTCGCCAGAAAAACATGTAATTTTTTCAAAAAACAGATTTTAAGGAATAAATTCGAGATGTCTGCATAGCGATGGGCGCACATTGCACAATGAACGAACCAAATGTGACTGAAAGCGTGATTATTTGATGTAAATTTGTCCGTGTGGAATACGATATTCAACCATATAATTTCTTTTGCGTGTAACCTCAATTTTGTTGTCGTAGGCTTCGATATTAAGATGGATTGATTGAAGTTTGAGGCTCACTCTTCGTGTTCACCTTTAGTTGATTCCAAGCCAAGACTGCTGCACGCCTTTGTGGGAACGCCACGTGCTATGGGTGCATAATTCATGCGATCCACGTTCGTGCGCCCCCCCCCCCTCCACTGAGGGCATCGCCACTTTTGTGAACGGTGAAAGGGTTTTGAGACGTCGGCAGCTCACGGAGTGGCCCACTCCGCTCCTTCGCCGCCGCAAAGAGTCTTGTATCAACATTCGGCGGCGGGGTGAGTTTTCGAGCTCCGCGGAAGACGTGAACATAGAAGGCGTGCAGCTCACGTTTCCTCCGTTACCCTCCGGGTGGGCACTAGCGAAGAAAGGCAATGCCCTCGCAATCAGGGCATGCGGGCCATCGCGGAGAGGGTCTCACGCGACCTCCTGACCTCTCACGATTACTTTTTGAAATCCGCTCCGGTGGCCAGTGGTGGGTCCCTCTAGAGTGTACATTGTATGTAGCGTTTGCGGAAACACTTTCCAAGCGTTCTCAAGTAGCGTTGGCCAAGAAATTACATTTAAAGTATGATGTACGTGTAACCTTGCATATTCTTTTGCGCGTGAAGGCCGGCTCGTGTTTGATGTAAGGACTTTACGGGCTTATTTTAGGAAACGCAACGTAATATTGACTTATGTAAGTAAGTGAGTACGGCTTTATTTGCAATACACTTGGAAAAGCTAGCGTAACGCAAAATATGACTTGTGTTAATTTTTTGAGTAGAAGTCGTTCAGTTGCCAAATCATGCGCGAGAATGTGTCATCAAACTTTCATCTACATAATATCCCGCGAGCCCCCGCAAGGGCGGGTGGCGGGAGGTGCTAGATCCCCACCCATAAAATAGGATAAAACCGCATGCAAAATCAAATCATGTTACCTCTACACAAATATAAGTTTGATCAGGCACTCGATAAGTTTTTTTCATAACTCTGAATATTATTTATATTTGATTGGTTTATTTTTGGGTATAATTTCAAATTTATATTTGTTCATAGTTTCCCTGTTATCATTCACCGACTCCTTCTTGTTTGGATTATTTCTGTTGCAGGGATTTTAGCTCATTTTCGGGTAGTTTTTATTTAGTTATCCCGTCCTCTCTTTCGTTATTAAGTTTTCTAGCTTTGGCTTTTATACTATCGTGGCTCTACTTTTTAACTCATAATCTACTTTTCCCTAGGTATAGATTTGGGTATTTGTTTGCATAACTCCATGTGTATTCTGCTTTTAAATTCTCGGAGCCGAGAGCGAAGGGGAGAGAAGGCTTACAAGTCTCTCCTGATGCCGGTAAAATAAACAGGAATCAAATATCTCTCCACCTCCTCCCCCTTTGGATATCCGTGTACGGGGCTGGTGGCCGCCTTAAATATTCCATCCTTTCTCCTCCTGTGAGAAACGCGGGCCGCTCTTGGCTGGGAGGAAGGTTCGAGGGGCACTCACGTTCGCAGGCATTCATTTTGCAGGCGCAAGATGGCTCCTCCGAATTTCGCTCCCAAAGACTGAGGAAGAGAGGAAAATATAACCATCGGCGAAAGGTTTTATCTCGGTCGACTCAACAATAATCCATCGCCGAAAAATTTCCCAAGCGCTCTCATCAGCCGGTCGGTTTAATGCGTGAGGCGGTCCACTCCAGAAATAGTATGACGCTCCATTGATGGAGCTGTAATTTTGCTCACAATGATCGCTCCTTTTTGAAATTTCTCATTCCGCTTCTATTTCCTGTCGCTCGGTCCCTTCGAATGCGATCGAACCCATTCCCAATTTCGTACGGAGGGCATTAAAAATATTATTTTTAAATCGGTGATTTTGATGGGATTTTTTTGCCCAAATATCAATGGTAATTCTAAGAAATTCGGAGCTAGGCAATTTTCCGTTTTCGTCTGGGTTAACATGGGAGAAGTCTGAATGGGGTCCTGAGAATCCTCACCTCTGCGCCGTCTATGCGTCGAGACCTTGTAAGACCTTAAAGGATCTTCGACGAGAAGGAATTCCCAGGGGATAGGATTCGAGAAAAGCAGCCCCTGTACTTCGGATTCTATTGTCTGGGACACCGAGTTGCAAGAAATATCAGGAAGGTATTCCGAAGAGAAATCGTTTATTAATTCTGTAGGAATTTATAAAGAATTCCTTCCTCAGCAGCTTTCTTTCAGTATCCTGAATCTGGAATAACTTTAAGCTGGAGTACCGATTGATATAATCTAAAAATTTTGAGGCCTATTAGGAAATATGAATGGTTTTTCAAATGGAGGAAATAAATCTAGTGTGCATCTCTAAGCAAACTTAATCGATTTAAGAGGATGAAAATTTCATTAATGTAGTTGCATGCTGCACCCGAATTCATTTAGGAGCAATAAAAGTACTTGGCACTCTGACTTAGGTTATTAGTTGACGAACCTAATTTTAGACCGATAGATATAATTTATCAGGTTGCTAATATTTACGAAGGGAAATTTTATTAATTCAGTATTTCGCAAAAAGCTATTATTATGTTGTCAAAATTACAGGATTTTTAGTTCTTAAAAGGATTCTAATAAATGGTTGAATTTGGCGCTGGGGGTCAGTGGCAACTTCTTCACTGACGATGTCACGAATATAGCTGATTTTCACAATTAACATGATCCATTTAAATCCCGGGATTTTTGATTGAGTGAAATTTCAAAACCAAACGTTAAATGTAAATTAGAAGTTTCAAATATGCAGAATCATATGCTCTCAGGAATTATCTCTGATTTAAGTAACGGTCACAAAATTAGGACTGATTATTCCGGCGAAAATTGTCCAGAAATATTTGCATTAATTCACAATGAATGGTGTAAGTTAACTGATTGACTGAGAGACTGATCATTAGACTTTCGTGAGATTCAAGCCAATGGGAAAAGAAATAATTTTTAGGTGGCATTTTGAGCTTAAAAACGATGTCGCGGAAAGAAAGAAAATTGGTCCACTCCAAATCCTTTCTCTGGCGGTGGTAACAGGAGAAAGTGGGCAGCCTAAGGATGACTTACGAATTCGAACACCTTTAAAGACTTCGTCCGTTGTCAACCCGTGGACTTCCTTCCTTTTATCATTGCAACGGATGTTCACGAGTTTTTACGGTTCAGTGCTGACGCTGGAGATATTAATTTCAGCTCGAAAAATATCCCATATTCAATGTTTCATGGCTTACTGTCCGATTTTATAGTGTTTAAGGCTTCCTTTCTGCAAAATAAGGGTTTGACTGGTCGGCTACATCCATCTTCCGAATCAATAAATCTTCCAAAGAAAGTGATACTTTTCAGTACATATTTTTTTTGGTATAATGATTTTTTTGGCGCATTCAACTTCCTCGGTTTGTGCATTACCATTGGGCCAAAAAGAGTTCTCAAATAACAGAAAACCCACCTTTGCAGTCCATATAATTCCAAATGATTCCGCTTACAATTTTATTGCAAGCATGCAGCCCTCCACTTCTTGATCCACCGTCACCTGCGCACCCCTCTTTCCCCCAAAAAGTTCAATGTAGAACTTAGGGCTTTGACTGTTATTTCCACCAGCAATCGATGTAACCATAATCAAGTTGAAAACATATTTCGGAAAAAGAAAAAAAATGAAGAAAAACGAATTAAGGGTCTGTGGAAAGGTACAAAATCTTTTAAAATGGATACCAAATACTTCCACGAAGTAAATCCTGAAACCGTAGACTACCTTCGTAGGATTTCAATTTTTTTCTAGTGCTACCTAACTTTAAATCTGTGGTAGAACGAACTGTGTGCGTGCTTTCTTCCATGTCTGTAATTCCTCAGTACGTCGAGTCTCTCTTATTTTTTTAATTATTAGAATGGAATAGAATATCAAATTTCTTGTAAGTGTTGTAAATGCAATGCACAGTGTAGTTCGTTGTTTAACTCAGACAAGTAAAATTGGGTTTTCGACGCACAATTACCTCAAATCACGACACCCTCGCACAAGCAATAATATAAATTCAAGTAAGATATTTACAGATATAAAAAAGGCAGAAGCTGTCGAAAATGAAGTTGAGCGTAGGTCTGTGCCTTTTTATTGAAGACGATGACTTCCCCGCGGAATGTAAATCCGATGGTGAATTTTCCCACAAATAAATGCAGTAAATTGGGAAATGGTTCTTCAGACAGTATGGCTCGAGAACACCTATGAATTTGAATTTCTCGATCGAACGGCCACTCTGCTTAAACTCTTGCGTCTAAGAGAGATTGATAAAAATATAGTATGTCTTCGAAGAAAGTGGAAACCTGCGCCCTAGAGTAAAAAATAGTTAATTGAAATTACTAAGCTTGAATGAATCAGTTTAAATTACTTAACTTATCGGACGAGGAATAATCTCGAGTATTTTAATTTTTGTTTATAAAAGCAACTAACATAGTTTAAGGGTAGGATTTTGAATGTTTCCTATGGCAACCGCACTTTCTACGTAGACGGTATCATTTTGGGCGTAGTTTCAACTTCAATGCCAAAGCGGGCCTAATGAGAATAAGAGGGCAGTTAGTTCAAATGTTGGTGGAGACCGCTCATGTTTGGGGCACGGAGTTCGGGGGTCGACGTCCCCACGCGATCGGAAGGCGCGAGAAAGAGTGGCGGGTGCGCCTTGGGATCGGAAAGCGTTTTGCGCATCTGAGAGTGCCCCGCCGCTCCGTCCGGGGACGGCGGTCGTCGTCGGCGCGGCGGCGGCGGGTGGGGAGCTACTGTGGGAGTTTTGCAGGCATGAGCGAACGGCTGGCGCGTTAATATTTCAGGGCTCGGGTGGGCGGACCGGGAGGTTCGGAAATGGAGGGCCCGGGCGTTCTCTCTATCTCTCACGAAACCCTCACTCCTCACCCCTCTCCCTGTGCATCATCCCTCTCCCGCCACCCATTTCCCACGAAGGACCCCAGCCCACCTGTGCGTACCTCGTACGTCTGCCTCCTCGCCAGCTGAAGTGTGGGTGTATGCATATATATATATATGCATGTGTGGGTTTGAAGATATGTATAAACGCGAATGTCAGCGGAGGACGAAGAGGGAGGATGTTGGATCGAGTTTTTAGGGTGGAGGGTGGTTGGTAGGGCACTCCACCATCGCAATCTCCCCACCCCACCCTCGCCTTCTTCCACTTGTCCTGCCGTGGCCGTAGCTTGCTCAAGAGCTGGAGGGAGCATGGAGGCTTGCCTCTGCCGTGGTCAAATATTGCGCCGTTTCATGGAGTGATTTGCTTGTTCAGGGATTAACGTGGGCAAGTTTCCGGGTGTTACTAGTGCCTTAAGGAAAGCCTCGTGAAGCATCTCATTATTTAATCCTAGTATTACGTTACTTTGAAATGGCCCTAGCATTTTTTTTATTTGAGCAGGTGCTTACCTGAAAAATTACTATTTTACACCGAAACTTAGGTCATAGGTCAGAACTTTCCTTATCTTTGCGAAATATACATACCAGCAAGCCTTTAAACGCTAACAAAGGATATCGCGCGCGTATTTCTCCATGGAATGAAATATCCTGCTCCATCTTAAATCTCTGGTAAAACTAAGGAAGTGTTACATTTGAAAATCAGGCAAAAATCGAAGACAAGTCAAAACACGTCCAAGCAAAATAGCTGTCAACAATTAACTGAACATTCAAAACGGCCGAACTTTTCAGCACAAGTTAGGGACATAAGCACCAACGTAACGCCACAAAAAAATAGAAAATCAAATATACGTAATCGGCGGAAATTCAAAAGTTGGCGATACATTTTGAAAAGACGTCGCATTAAGTTTTTAAAACTGTTTCTTATTTATCGATGCAATTGACGGTGGGATTGAGCTGTGTTGATGGCGTTTCAATTGAAATATTTCATTAGTATTTTTAATGTTTTTTACTTTTTTAATGCTTTAATGTTTTATATGTTTGGGTTATAAATTTCTATATTCTTTTATCGATTTATTTCATCAAAATAATATCTCGCAGAAGGCTGTTATGATGAGCTGAGTAGCGTATCAAAATTATAAAAGGACCTTGGCTGCGAATCACTCACGGAGCGAAGGTTACATTTAAGATGGAATCCCTTGCATACATTGGAAGGATATCTCGTTTGTAGCGATGCGGAAAATGTATTATTACCCGCATCTTAATACGATAAGAGAGAGCGTGTCAATAAAATTTGGAAGTTTCAATGGTATCGAGCTCAACCTTGTGAACATTCATCTTGAGGAATTTGACAAACTTTGTAAATTACAAAAATGTATTAATGCGGTAGTACCGGTCTCATCGTCGCCGCCGCCTTTGGAAGCTCTCGGATGACAGCATTTGAAATGTTGTCACTACCGGGAGCCTTCCTCAAGTGGAGGCGGCGTATAACCCCTACGACGTCCTTCTGCCGAAATTCTGGGACGTCCGTGATGATGATTCCAAAGGATATTTCATGTCTATTTAAGAGATTGCAATTTCCAATTTGAACAGTGTTTGCAATCATCAATGGAGCTGAGGGCCAATCTTTATAATTTTGCGGTTTACGTCCAGACACGAATTACTTATCGCTTGAATATTTATATGCTGCGTGTACTAGAATTGGCAAAATACGCAATCTCTATGCTTTCACAGTCAATGGAATAACCACAAGTATTGTATACTCACAATAATTGTGAAATAGGACATGTTGGAAACATATGCTATCTCTTTTCTTTCTTTTACATTTAACCAGATGGGCCACAGCAACGCGTGGCCTGGTACAGCTATTTTGTTATAAACATTTCTCCTCGTTGCAAATAACGTACCACATCAAGGTCAGAATTTACAATGATTACATTGGTTCCATCGCTCACCTTACACATTTACAAATTTCTGTAAATCCATTGGTAAAAAAGGGTTTAATATTTATGATTAATACTTTACATTATGAAGGAAATACGTAATCATTTTATTAGGTTATCGAAGCAGAGACTTGTTGCAGAGTAGCTTTAGAAAACTTTTCCTATTCGATGGCTTTTCGGGAGAAAATTAATTATTTTTTGCTTGGCTGTTCAAATAGGAACTATATTTTTTCCGGTAGAAAGAACCAAAGCTAAATGTTAAAACTTTCGTAATTTTAAGTTTATTATTCAGCTTCGTCCAAGTGCATTAACATCCCTCGGAATCAATTTCCGAAAAATTAAAGCACATTTGATTCAGCTCTCCAATTTATACCGTTGATTATGGCATTGAGGAAAGAAATGTATGCCCCCCGATTTGGAATTTTCTGAATGGTGTGGAAAATATAGTATATTGATTGATCGTATCGTTACTCAACCTAAGAAATTGTTTATAAGTATAACTTAGGTATCATATGAAAAGTTGACTAGCAAAATTGGAATAAGTTATATTCATTTATCTTAATTTAATGTAGCTGCAAAAACTGATAATCAAAGGAAAACTATGGAAAACAGTTTTTACATGGGCTCGGTGCACTAAACTTGCGATTGTATGAACTTTTAGCATCATGACCTAAGTTATCATGGCATTGCTTCCATTGGGATTGCCCCGTTGCATCTTATGACCGTCGGAAAATGAACTAACAACAAATAAATTTGAATGTAACGAGTTTTTGTATAAAAAGTCCATGAATTTTTGGTAGGATAATTAAGGTGCAGGAATAACGAAGGAAAAACTCAACCGTAGGAGTAATTGAAATCCAACAAGAGAGAATAGTAATAATTGAATTGACGCATGAGCTCTAGAATAGATATGTTCTAGGGAGATATATGACAAATTTAGTAATTAAATATTTTACAAAAATATTCTCCGTATTATAAAGTTAGGTCCCTATCGACTTATTGATTCTACACGTTGCGGTCAACTGTTTGGCTTGCCTTATTTCCTTCCCAATTTCTTCGTAACTTCTGCCCATCTCTATGCTGCCTAAAAAGCCTAATCTCTTCCTTCCTCTACCCTTATGACCCATCATTCTTTCTTCTATCACGGCCTTGAAGCAAATACTTCTAAGAAGAACTAAAAAGGGAATATTGTAATTATTGCAATTGTATTTAAGAAGGCAAAGGTGACGAAAAGAACCGGAGGCACAAAGATGGAGAGGCGACACGAAGGAGAAATTGAATGCTCCAAGTTGGGAATCGAGAAGAACCGTGGGGTGAGGACGGAGCAGTCGAGAGGCAAACCGATCTAGGAAACCGGTGACGACGGCGAAGATGCATAGATTTCAGAATGATGAAAGCGTCGAAGGAGCGGTCAATCTGGTGATAATGCCACGCGCACGTGGCATATCTGATGGGATGAGTGGGGGATCCTCGTGGTTGTGCCCCGTAAGCAAGGGGGGGGGGCGGAGTGAGGCATCTGACATCTCCCCATCGCGAGCGTCGAATCGTTCGGGTGGAAAAGAGAAATGTTCAGCGGGGGTGGGGAGGGTGCAGGGAGGGGGTGGTGTGGCGGAGGGTCTCTTTTCACGCATAAAATGAGCATCGGCGAAACCTTTTCATCCCCACACTCCCATCTCTTTTTTCCTTCATTCTTCGCTTTGGGGTGCAGGGGCGGGGGGAGTGGCGGAGTGGTGGAAAAAGGGATGAAAGGGGATGGCCTGAGTGTTGGGAGGGATAAGGAGGGGCGGAGAGGAGAGGAGGGGAGTCAAGGAAGAAGCAAGAAGGGTACGTCTCCTCATTTTTCGCTCTCGCCCTGTTCCATTAGAGGACCCTTTAGCCCTACTCTCACCCTACTTCTCTCCTCCTACATATTTATGTGTCATATGTATATATAAATATATATACATACACACATATATACTCCTGGTTTTAAAATCCCCCGCCCTTCCCTCACCCATCCAGATCTTCTTCCCTGCTTTCTTCTCACCTTCATACACTTTTTTTCGAGCTCTCCGATTGGCACAGTATTTCCGCCCCCTTTGAAATCTCATTCTAATTCAGTCGCGTCAGATATAAGGATGGGCCCCGCGTTATGCGGCATTAAGGGATCTCCCCCTCGCCGCTCCCCTTCAGCCTCCTTCCCCACCCACCCCCAGCCCCCCCTCCCCCCCGATCTTTCTCAATCCTTCCACTCGCCCCCGACTCCTTCCTTCCGCCTCCCCCGACTCCCCTCATCCCCGCCCCCGTCGCCCTCTCCTCCCCTCGCCTCTTCTTCCAAACGGTGACGACTTGCCCCTCTTAGCGTCTTGCGAGGGACCTGCTGATCTCGAGGCGCCACCCTAATCGCTCTAAGACACGTGTGCACATATGCTTGTGAAAGTAAAATCCTGCCCACCTGTGATCCGTTTGGCTGAAATATAGCTGCACTCGCGGCCATTTAGAGCTTAAAAACTTGGTGCATTCGTGATCGGAATACTTTTTAGTGGCTAACTTGAAATGGAACCATTTTTTCATTCGAAAAAAAAATACTACACTGGGTGATATGGAAATTTATCTCCTCGGAATTTTTTCTAAATGAGAGTTAAATTAAATTGATAAACTTAAATTTTGTCCCGATAGATAACAGCTGTCAAGTGTTTGCTGCAATTAAATTAGTTCCCAGACATATCCCGATCTGGTAGTTTCCCAGGATATCCCAATATTGCATAGGTTATCGACATAGAGCAAACGTTTATAATATGTGTGTGTAGAGTCGATATCCACTCCATGAAACAAATATTTTGATTCGAGAAATGTTTTCCTAGCGCTCTTAAAAGTTTCCGATATGTAAATAACTATATATAACTCTAAGGTGTATTGTACCATTTTAACTTGGTAACAGAGATTATTTTTAGTTTTAATTCTGTTGTGTAACTTCTGTTCGCCGATAAATTATTTTGATTTCGGGCAATGCCTTCTCTCCATGCTTTTCTTGCCCTTCTTTTTCGCCCTCTTGCCTCCCATTGCCATATTCTCAAGGGCTACCGTGCCCTCGTCTGTCATCTTCTTCCTCCTTCAATCCGAGGCAAAACTGAGATATAAATATAAATACACCCGTTTTATTGGCACAAGTCTGCTCTCATTTCCATCGACCAACTGTTTCTATTATTGACCAGCATATTAATTCTGGGTGTTAAATTTTAATCGTGTTCATGATTGACAAACGAGATAATATAAATTTTGTTAGGCATGGACTTAATGTAATGGATAAGTTTCTTACTACATACTAAGGTGCAATTATTTGTTAGATCATAATATGTGTATCTGCAATCGTGTAGAATGAAAGGATTTTTGCATGAATGTATACGCGACTATGGGCCTACCGAGCACCGAGCATACCGACTACCGAGCACCCTCCGCCACACGCCGTGCCCGCACGCGGTTTGTGGGGTGTTATGTAGATGTAATACACTGTGTGAAATGCTAAATAACAGGGAAACATTAAATGAAAGAGAAGGATCAATGAAGGATTTTCTAACTGAAGCACTAGAACCATCAATAGTCTGAAGATCATTTTTCATATCAGGTATTTAGGACTGGAAATTCCCACTCATATTATAGTTTTAATAGTGTCGCTATTAAAAAAACTGGGAGGAGAGGCATCACATTCCTGGTTCCCTGGAGCAATTCAATGATTAAACTGAGTCAACTCCATCTCTCTCGTAAATCCACGAAAAATCGCACAAAGACGATTACTAACTTGTCAAAAAAATTATATTACAAATCACCGCAGTACTAGCAGGAGTAATAGTACGAGCAATCGAGGGTTAATCACAAACATCGTGAAATAGTAGCTTATTCTTCAGTCAGACTAATTGGATGAATAATCATAGAAGCAATAAAGAAATGAAATATTGCAAATGTCTCAAACTTTTGCCAGGCAAATTGCGGACGGTTGCGTAATGCGAGCGAGAAGATGGTTGGTAATGTTTATGACTCGGACACCTGAGCTTGTGGATGAGATTCTCGGAAAGTACATGGATGATGTGTGCCCAAACGACGCATGTGTCGTTAAGTTTACGTTCTATATTCATCTATGAACATTTTTTATTTGTTATCATTATCGGAAGCACCCTCTTGATGGATAATTTTCAGTCAAAAGCGTAATGGCGCTGCAAAAATAGTTATCTCTTCGGCTAGAAAACATTACCTTCCATTCTTGGTGCTCAATATATCCAAGGCCAGAGATCCTAGGGGATCCTGCCGTATAATATGCAAATTCAATTGGAGGTAAACTTTGCTTTCGAGCAATTTTCCTTGAGCGACACTCTGCATACTTATGGCCACCCTACTCATTTATGATTTTTTTCTCTTTAACTGAGAAATAATAATTCTATGATGAATATTCAGATATATGTTAATGGTTTTAGCGTCGATTTTTCCACCATAAAATCCGATGTGCCTCTAAACGTTCAGTCGGTAAGCGTCCTCAATGATGCGCGAAGCATTCGTTACGCCGGAAGTTGTCATGTATCACACGAGGTTAGCAGCGTTCGTACTTTTAAATTGTGCTGAGCTGATATTGTATCACTCCGGAAAATGAAGTATGATGATTTCATGTATTTTAGAGTAACTTCATTCCTCCGATCAACCCTCTTGCCCTTCTAGGCTCCTATGCGAAATATGAAAACTTTATTCTGCGACCAAATATCAGTACTCATCATAGCGATGAAGTCAATGTTATAAATTGGAATATGTACAACTTGGTAATCTCTTCTATGCCTATATTTTTTATCACCGCTTTCCATTAAAAACTTGAAAATCACCGAGGGTTGTACAGAGGCGTAACTCCGAATCAACCCCGATCACTCCAATGAGTAGTCCAATACCTGCATTACCCAATTGTAATTCAGGTGTAAGACCGATAAAAAGTCTAATGCTGAATTATATCTGGACCTTGAAATCAGGTTGTGTGAAACAGTTGTTTGTTTTTGAAATGCAATATACCGAACAAATTTTACCAAGCGTCCGATGAGCTACCTGTAGTTCATTTTTGCGTCAAAGGAGTGCATGTACTTTTATTTTCAAGCTTTTAAGTACCACTAATGAAAGCAAGAAAGGAATAAGTAGAGTAATATAGCTCTAGGTCAGGAAAACATTGCAACGATGCAATATTCTGGTAGCATCATGTATTAATAATTTGGTAGGAAGAAATGATTAAATTAAAAATATATTGGAAGTAAGATTTTATGGAATTGATGCATAAACAATGGCATCAATAGGAAAGAGAAGATTCTCAGAAGATCGGAAACGTTTTATCAAAGAAATGATTAGGATCAGTTGGATTAATAGATTAACTAAAGAATAGGTAAAGAATGTTCCAATTGGAGTGGCATCAGAAAAAAGTCAGGTGCAACCGTTGATAGGAAAAAGATTACTTGATTTGACAGCACTGAATTGGTTCTGAAGACGGCTACTGAAGGAAAATCCAAATGAAGGACTAAGGATGAATGTTGAACGAGATACGTGGAACGCATATGTTATACAATGACACCAAAGGAATTATAATGGCCCCACACTTCTTAGGTAGATCAGACCACAAAGATAAAAGAAGGAAGATAGATTCCAATTCAGATAGATACAAATACTTATTATTTCCCAGGACAATCAGGAATCATAAGAGTAAGAAACCGAAATAATTGAGAAATATTCAAAATATTTAATGTACTAGTCGAAACAAAATTAAACAGTGGAAAGATATCAGGTATATTTGTAGGTGCATATGTGTATGTTTGTTGGTAGTGTGTGTTTTTGCATGAATGTATACCATGTTTTGTTTGTGGACTACGTGCGGTTTTTTTCTTAATTACGGCTGGTGCCCTAACACTCTCCTCCATATGCCCTTGCGGCGGCTTGCGGGGTATTAAGCAGATGTAGATGTAGATGCGTTAGATATCCAAGGGAGGACATGCGTAGGCATGAAGAGAGGGATAGGTGGTTAAAGAATTGAGCTGAGGAGTGTTTCGAAATGAGTGAAGATCTTTGATATAATGGTCTATATAATTTAAATAATAATATTTAAACTCACTTTGACTTTTATGTTTCTGCTGTCATACACTCTTATGCATTGTAACTTTTCATTGCATTACTTTTTTTGCACTTTTCCCTATGTATCGCGCTTGAAATGCTTCCTTCATTACCTAATCACCCTGATCTATATTAATGAGTCCTCATTTCGAGGACTTGGCTCCCTGTCCTCCGGTGAAACGTAGTTTTTTTCTCCCCGAGCAACCCTCAATTTTTGCCCCGTCTCCCTCCTCCATTTTGATTGGCCACTTCTGCTCTCACATATTACGCTCCGTTCTGGGGCGATAATGAAACATTTTCCGCTTCCGCGTTCCGTCCCCTTCATATACCAATTATCGGGCTAATCACGAAGTCACGAGGTTAATTGAGTGTGCCTTAATCGGCCCTTGAGAGACGCTCGGCCTCATCCGGAGCAGTCGCCTCTGCGGAGGCGGTGGTTGCGTGATCGTCTCGGTGAGCACTTGAAAACTCCTCTCCCGAGGACGGGCGAAGATTAAAACGCTGCCTTGCATTATCTCCACCCTTTGTGCTCGAAGATGCTCGCTCCGACGTTTGAATTTCATCTTGGTGAGAAATCGATTACAGCCCCATCACGTTCGGGTGGAGCTCGCAACTTTCAAGTCGCTGCGAATTTAGGTTTTATGGCTGGATAAGCGGCAGTGTGAGACTACAAGAGCGAGGGGCGAGAATCTGAATCGGGAACTTCTTAGATGGCGCAGAAGAGATTGTGTATTGCATCACTGATCGAGCTCGTCTCCATCAATCATCGGAATGTTTCAGTGCCTCTTGGCCGACCTCCATTCTATTCGCGAAGTCCGTGTCATCAGCGTTTAACCTGATGAGGTGTCGTTCCATCAAAGACGAAATTCTCTAAAATCATTTTGCTTTTAATGGGTCTGTGATTAAATGGAAGGAGCGAGTCACGGTCGATAAAAGAAAACCCGCGAAGAGTGGGAACAAAGAATTTTGTTGGAAACGCTGAGAGGAGAAGAGAAAGACATACTCAGACATGAGAGCTTTCTTAAGAAAATCAAGAAAAAGCGAATGGGTGATGAAAATCTAGAGAAGTGTCACGAGTGGAATATCTCGAGCAGATGATGGAGGGCGTAAATGTGAGAATTAAAAGAGAAATAAAGAAGTTGGCTGAAATGAGAATGCGGTTGAGAGCTACGGAATAATATTCGGATTGATTGCCGTCGATGACGAACGAGAGGCATTATAAGCTATAACGTTTGAAACGAACAATTTCAAGTGGAGTATACTTTAATATGTGAACATGAAATATACACAAAGTATTTGCACATGAATTTTCTCCTAATTTTAATTGAACAGAACGAATTTAATAAAATGAGTAAAAAGCGTGAGTTTCCGGAAAGTCATGATCCTAAACGAGTTTCTGTCTGTTTTGTTATCACATTGGCATTTCCGTCGATGATTTGCGCATAGGGAAGCGTTTTCAATCATTTCAATGCACATATGCGATGTGATTTTAAATCGAATCTTCATATTAAACCATTAATTTTAGATTTACGACACATAAATTACATGTTTTGAATTTTTCCTCAATATCCCGATTCAATAAATGTGCTCCATTATCTTCAGTTATCAATAACACATCTCAGTATTGGTTAAGGTATTCTTTTTCGTTCGCATCGAAACGCAGATCGGTTGTTTGCATGTTTTTTTTTGCGTGAGAAATGAGAGTTTACGATCCGCATGCGCACTTGTGTGCGTCGGCCGTTGCTCCCATAACTCATTTTACCTTCGTTCATTCGGCCGTGGATCTCCCTTCGAGATTTATGGCGAGTTATTTCCGAAAATTGGGCGAGCTGGAAAAAATTCCCGACAGCATTGACGTGTATGAATTGGAGCGGAAACAAAAACAAGACCACACAAATCACTTATGCTTAGGACG
The DNA here is from genome assembly GCA_037158775.1 of Hetaerina titia. Classification (NCBI taxonomy): domain Eukaryota; kingdom Metazoa; phylum Arthropoda; class Insecta; order Odonata; family Calopterygidae; genus Hetaerina; species Hetaerina titia. The sequence continues at coordinate 102,267,274 of CM073774.1, read as the reverse complement.
ATTAAGGGGGTAATAGATTGTCATGGTTATCTTAATTAATTTACCTCAAATTCGGCAAGTATTTACAATATCTGTCAATGATGATGATAAAAGCCATTATGCATCTTTAAAAGATCAACCGGATTTTGTTTACAAATTAGCTGGAGTTGACCTAGAAGTAGTTCATGCGGTAAAATTCCTAGGCGAAGTAATACCTACATCTACTTAATACCCCGCAAGCCTCCGCCACACGGCCTTGCGGCGGATTGGGTGGCAATAAGTAGATTTAGAGGTGTTACAATCACTAAAGACTTTACTTGGGGAACGCACACACATAAAGCCTGCGGGAAAGCGTAAAAAAATTGGGATTTATTAGACGCATAGTCGGCAGAAGTGACTCCAAGGTCAAGGAACGTTGTTACCACGCTCCTGCAAGGCCTCATTCGGAATATGCATGTAGTGTATGGGATCCGAGTGAAAAAGGCTTCATTCGAGAAATTGAGAATGTTCAACGCCGGGAAGCCCGTTTCGTTAAAATCTCTTACGATAAAACGAAAAGCGTCACTGCAATGCTTTTGGAGTTGGGATGGGAATCATTAGAAAAAACATGATTAAATGCTAGGCTAGGGATAGCAACTGTAGGGTTATAGACAGCAAAGATTCCACTTGCCACCCTCAGCGTCTAGGGAATAATTAGTTCTACTATCGCATGCACTTTCACTGACCTCGTGTGTTTTGTTGTCCTTCCCGCATGACCTGTTAAATAATTTAGTGCACTTAAAAGTTTTTCTTACTCCGTTTTTTCTGTTTTTAAGTTTCCCCATTTTCATTCCTCGTCTGTCTGTGAGGGAACCCTCCTACCTGCAGCGTTAGGTCAAATTGTTTACCTGTCCCCTTGGGGAGGAGAGCGTTGTATGTTGAATTCCCATGTGGTAGTGGAATTCAGCCTTCCTATTTTTCAAACTCTAGCTTGCACGTTATTGGATGAATTTCTTACTGCATCATGTTTGTTAGTTCATAGCATATGTATTTGCATGCGTGTAATTTGAAAGGATTTTTTATGAATATATACGCCACTGTGGGCATGGAGTTTCATATATGTGTTGATTTTGCAAGTGGTTTTGTTCCCTTTTACGGGTGGTGACCTAACACCTCCCACCACACTTCCTTGCGGGGTATCATGTAGATGTATGTAATGGTTTTTCTCATTTACACTCTAGTTGTTTAAGGTTCTTCGCTCTCTGAATCATTTGTTGTAAACTTAATGGCATGCGAGTTTTTGTCGGAGACATTAATAAGTTTTGATAGCCCTAATTTAGCTTTTCTTATCGTATACACTTCGGTGCGATCAACCTTGAAATTAATCATCAAATGTCATCCCATTTTTACGTGGTTTGTACAAACTGTATCCAGAAACGTTTTGGAAAAGTAGATTTACTTCAAATATTGATTAGTCAATGCCTAAAAATTCTTCAGTCAATACATTCCTTGAGCGTCGACACACTATTGCCCTCGCGGCTTTTCTGCGACTCGAAGACTCCCTGGTAGGTGAATTCTGTAAGATCCTTAACGGTCAAAACCTTCGGGACGAGTTTAGCGTAGATATTCGGCTTCCCCAATTAGCTCACTAGTATCCTAGTTCGCACTGTGACCTCATCAATGCTAATATACGATCTGCGATCATGGGCACACTTAACCGACACTCTGAATTCATCACTTCACGGACACATCAGGATAACATTTTTACCGATACTTTTTAAACAAACCTTGTTTATGGTAGGATTCGTATCTTTTCGAGTTACTTACACCTTGGATAAAGCAACGGAAGTCATTTTACATTTATTCAAATCGCTGATCATTTATTTCAGTGGTAGCGGTATCCAAGGCAGAAACAGAGTCGTCGGTAGGTTAAAATTCTGTGCGGAAGGGAAACTATCAAAACGTACCCAGTACTTATTCCCTTTCTCCACCATAACTAATAGTGCATCTCATTTTCCCTTTGCCTAATTCTTGTTAGTCTTAAATGGCTATATTATAAAAAAAAATGTTCACCCGAAATATCCGGCAGTGGTGAAGATATAAGTCGTGGGTATGGAAATCCATAATCTCTGTCTACCGCTGCTCATGCTAAGTTACTTCTGGATTCTGCTTGATTGAGGAAAACACTCATTCACAATTGTTGAGCTGATCATTTAGTCGCTTGTCTTTCCTCGCACTTCAATGAAGGGTATCCAGCAGCGATTTTCATTCAGACATTCATCCACTTCACGCTTTCTCCCTGTCCCTAATTAGATATTTGTGGAGCAACTGGCCTTAGCTGACGACCATTTTCCAGAATTGTGACAAATATCTGTCGCTCGTCTGAATCCTCCTTTTATTAATAATCCCGTGAAATAATTAGAAAGGGAAAATAATGTATGGTTCAAATGGAAAATAAAACTATTTAATTAGCTAATTTATAAGAATTTGACAAACCAGGAATTTACAATCGAAATATTTTGATGGAAATGTTTTTCATATTGGGTGGATATTTAAAAAGATAATACTGGCATGTAAAGACTCAACTTGACAGAGAAACAGGAATGAAAAAGGCCATTTGGGTGACACACAAGAAATAGCCGAGACCGTACACTTGATTGGCACTCTGTTGATTTAAGGGGGGAGGTAAAAACAAAGTGACCAGTAAGGGGAAGATTACACTAGGTCACTTGGGTGTGTTTGGGAAACAGTGACCCACGCGTATCACGATCACACACAAAAGATTGCAAAAATAAGGAAACCAACTCACAAACATTCGATCACCAGGGTGTTTAAAGGAATAGCAATCACTCTCATGAATCACATTCACACACACACTCAGGGTTTGCAAGGATATCTCCTTGCCAGGGACCCGTTGTGCTCACACAGGAATGAAAAAAAATGTTTATAAATCAAAAAAGAAAGGTCAAGGTTCCCGTCCGCAGTCACTCAATCACTCGGGTGTGTAAATGCCTCCTTGAATCGCACTCACTCACTCGTTCAGGGTTCACAAGAATCTTTCGCATGCCAGTGACCCGTATATCACACAAAAAATAAAACGGGTGGACCCAAGTTCTCGCTCATTCACTCAATCACGCTGGTATGTTCGAAAATAGGGGCCTTTCTGAATTATGCGTACTCACACTTACGGGGTTTACGATGATTTCTTCTAAGCCATTGATTCGTCAATCACCCAACAATAACAAAATGAAACAGTAAACAGGTTACGTAAACACTCGAGTGTAGTAGAACTTTGTGAATTGCACACACTCAATCGTTCAGGGTTTACAAGGATTCCTCCTATGCCAGGAACCCGTCAATTACACAAATACAAACAAAGCACAAGGAAATAAGTATTGGGGATAGGTAAGCGCCCGGAGCAAACCTGGCACCAGGTGTTTCGCCTCTTTAGAGAAGAATCTTTCCCCTTGCTTCCCCCTCACTAGTAACTTCGTTTCTACCTTCTCCCTTTACAAACCTAGTGCCAATCAAGTTTAAAGTCTCGGCTATTTCGTTTTTTATTGCCTCACGACCGTAAGTATGTTAATTTTATATTTACATCACTATAAGGTCTCCATAGTTGTTCATTCTCTCATTGAGTGGGAACCAGCCGATCTTGAGATATCGGAGTTCCATGGAAATGCATTTCTTGTGATACAAAGGATGCACATTTGGTCCCCCATCGACTAATAATTGGTTTTCCAATTCATAGGTTCGCACCTCCGGGATGCCAAATGCAATTCATTTGCGCCGTGAATTTATGGGTGCCGGGAGGATACCAATACTTTTGGTGAGTGTTACTTTAAATATCTGTTCACATATTCTCCAATTCAAAATCATCGTGTGCTTTTCTCACTGCGATGATTTTTGCGTATATTAAAATATATTATATTCCTTCAAATGTCTCATAATCTTTAACTAGGAACTTCGACCAAATTATAATCGCTGATTTGTATTAGGCTAAATTTCTTGCGGGAACAATAAGTTACATACCGAAGCATATAAAATGATATGCCATCATCTGAAAATTATTGGAAAATACGTAAATATACAGGTGGAAACAACATAGACACTTGGTGTCACTCGTGCAATTAGTAACATAAAGGGACTACGCAAAAGAGTCTTCGCCCACTGTGGCCGTGTTACTGAAAATGCCATTGTGACATCAGATTGTGATGCATGATCCCGAGAGAATTTGATACTTAATGTGTTAATCTTAATCATCATAAAAAGATGTAATGTAAAATAACCAAATTCTACTTGATTTACCTATTCGCTGAAAATTCGTATTTTCTTAAGATCTTCCTTCCTTTTCAACTTACTCCTTTTGAGTTCTTCAAGCAAGATTTTCCTCTTTTGATATTTCTGTCCAATTTGAATTATGTGTCGTATCACCATTATCAATGTTATTTTTATTGGAAATATAATCAGAGGTGTTCCAATAATGAGTTCCACACCGCCGTTTAATCCAATCGCGGAAATTTGGTAAATTTATTTGCGTTCCGCCTTTCGTTATTCTTCAACGAAGTAATTTCGTAGCATAATGCCCATTTTAATCTGGCAAACTCTTTCCTTGAGAAAAGAATATTCTTGTGAACATTTTTTCCGAACGAAAAACTTCAAGCATATACAAACATCCCTTCGCTTGTGCTCAGAATGAGGAGAATCATCAAGAACTCCTCTTGATGCTCAATGAATGAAGTTTTATCTCTTGAGAGCAGCAAAATGCTGGTTTTTGTTGTCATTATTTGGTTATACTCTGAGTCGAATAAGAAGAGCGTGCATTTAGGAGGGAGAGGTTTGTTTTGCAAAATGTTTCCCGTACGCGAGACGGTCATTGTTGAAATCCAAATTGAAATAAGGAACACTAGCACACTATTAATTGCCTTTCGTATCCGCGCACTCGAGTATTAATCTTTTTCCGTCCTCGCTACCGTCTCGGAAATCATCTCCTCCACTCAGTCAACAAAGAATCGAACGTTGATTTTATTTCCACGCCAAACGATTGTTTTCAAGATTCATGAATAGTTTCACCATATCCAAAAATGTTAACAAAGCTAATGAAGGTCTCCCTCGGAAGAATGATACTCATTCATTCTGAGCGCAATGCTATTTTTCCGGAGTTGTTTTTGCATTTGAATTTATTACCCTGTGACTAACTCGTAATCCCACATTAATCGTTTATCAGGGAAAAACGTGTGGCGGTAGGGATATTATAAAAAAATATGAACATTGTTTTAATTTTTTAATATTTATATTTTAGTAGTGCAATCGTTCTTGACAAAAATACTCCAGAGCACGGAAGCCCAGAAATGATTAAATTTATAATATATATGTGTTTCTATCCCCTTTTCCTTATATTTATTTCTATGTGAATGCATATATATATATATATATATATATATATATATATATATATATATATATATATATATATATATATAATGTGAATTCACTAAATAGTCATAGCAAACACAGAAACTAAAACATGTAAAAGAGGGACTCACTAGTTCTCGAATTTTCGGTGGCGCAACCACCTTTCTCAAGAGGAATTAGGAACAGAACTCTTCTGTTCCTAATTTCGAGTTCTGTTCCTAATTCCTCTTGAGAAAGGTGGTTGCACCACCGAAAATTCGAGAACTAGTGAGTCCCTCTTTTATATGTTTTAGTTTCTGTGTTTGCTATGACTATTTAGTGAATTCACATTATTGTGCACGTTCGTGGGTTTTCCAAGAAAGTGACTATATATATATATATATATATATATATATATATATATATATATATATGCATTCACATAGAAATAAATATAAGGAAAAGGGGATAGAAATACACATAAAGGGTAATCCCTTTTTCCTTATACCTATTTCTATGTTAATGAATATAGACATACATAAACATGTGTGTTTGTGTGTTTATATAAACATATAAACACACAAACATACACATATGGGTCTCGGTGGTCCTGGGGTAGAGCGTTGGACAACTGACTGGAGGGCCCCGGTTCAATTCCCGGGCAAGCCTCTCTGGCCACCTGCAGCTCCACTCAAGCTATGTGATTTTTCGGGTACCAGATCATTCTAGGAAAGCATAATCGGCACAGGGAAAGGAACTGGTCCCCCTAACCTGAGGTGTGAATTTCACACGCCGTCGGGCTTAGTACTGGGTGAACTTTATCATCACCTGCCAAACCGACCTTCGGGTTGATTACGCGAAATGCGCGAATTGTTCATTAACTGCCCGAACGGCCAAGTATATACCGTCTCGGTGAGTGGAGTCTCACTTTTGCCATTAGTGAAAAGCGTTTGTGAAAACTCACTTTTGTGAAAATCTCACGGACGTGAACAATAATGAAAATGGAATCAACACTAGTAGAGAAAAACACAGATACGCATATAAAAGAGAAACTCACTTGGTCTCTAATTGTGTCGGATCACTCACATAATGCAGTGGTGTTATCATTGAATTGTTGATAATTCATAATTATACAACTTCTTTCGGCGATATTTCTTTGTGGCTTATCCATGGCATCATAATGTATCCTTTCATAAATACCACCTCATACACTTCACTGTCGGAAATTTCTTTGGTGGTCTGCAATTAGATCTAGATTGATGGTGAGAGAAGGATATAGAGAAATAAGGGTTCTTGGAATAGGTTATAGCCAACGACCTTCAGTGTCCTCATTGACGAAGATGGAAGACGTGAATGGGCTAGTAGTTTCATTGGTCCACTAATTTAAAGTCCACTCTTATTATCAGGCAGGAATTTAGTGCTGCATACTTTATCAGTACAGTATATTTTTAGAACGTGTGCAGCGTTCTTAGGTAGCACATCGTGTTACCCTTTTCAATGATAGTTTAATTGATAATTCCGATTAAAATGTGACGAAAATTGTGTTTACCATTGAAACGCATGTAATGAAGCAATGGGGCCTTGTATGCTACCCGAGAACACTACGCTCATTCGATTCGCCGGGAAAGGTTGTGAATTGCTTGTCATTAGGGATCGAGTTGCCTATGTAAATGTTGCCCTATCGGGATGCGAACTATAGACTCTTGCGTGGGAGACCAATGGGTCTGCTGAGACCAAATCTTCCATCACCTCTTCAATACCTTCCCCATCTAAACTTCAGTTCGGGAACGTCGTTGAACGAGTAGTCGCAAACAAGCCTTTTTAGCGTAGATTTTTTGGGCGTTTTTAACCAACTTTAACCAGGAATGCAGGCTTAAAATTATCATCTCGCACCCCTCTCCTTTTTTCAGCGCTCTTAATCGTTTTACGGCCGGGAATAAAGAGTGTTGGCTGCGTTTGTTTCAGAAGTGTTCGCCCTATCCACGAGTGGCGATGCCGACGAAATGGAGAAAAAATATACGCGAGAGAAAGGACTCCACAAACTGCATTGTCCCCGAGACATCTCCGCGGTGGTTCTCCCACTCGTCGCCCTTCCGCGGGAAACGAATCTCTCTAGGGAAACATCGCCATCTGCGCGCGTCGGAAATTAACGGCGGCTTTGATCCTGTCCGCTCCCTCCGGACGCCCCTCATCCGGAAGAAGGGAATGCGGTGCACTTAGGCAAATGGCGGGCGGGGCCCGCGTGGGGGGCGGCGGGACTCGGCCTTTGATGTGGAGGAGGCCCCGTTCCCGAGTTGGTCCCTCCCTCCGAGGCAACTCCTCGCCTTCCCTCCAATTTACGAAGTGGGAGTTTGCTTCTTGGTGCATTGAGGATCAAATACGGCGTGAAAGATTCCCATCGTTGCAGTCTGCGGTGCAATACGGATCAAGTCCGTTCTGTCAGCTGTTTTCAGAGCGCGAATGACCAAAATGATACCCTCGGAATTTCACAAGGAAACCATATGCTTGATTCTCACATCGACGGTTTTACGTCAAGGAATGAATTTTATAGGAGTAACTGTCCAACAACTTATTAGCTCAATACTTATATTGTTAAGGTGTGAATCATTAGAAGAAAGAAAATTCAATGTTAGGTTGACCTTACTAAATAAATTCAGATCCGCATGTTTCAGCGCCGAGGTCTCGCAAATTATTCGCACTCCTGCATACATTGGTCGCTTGGATCATGTATATAAAATTCGGGTAATAGATGCCAGAATTAGCAGACTCAAGGACTCCTTCCCAGAGACAATACAGGATAGCAACCGTGGGGTTATAGATGGCAAAAATTCCACTTGCCGCCCTGACCGTCCAGGGAATAATTACGTCTACTCTATTTAATGCACTTCCACCAATCTCGTGCGTGTTGTCGTCGAAACCCTTTCTTTCCGCATGACCGCATTAGAATGTTATTAAATAATGTAGTGGTGGTTACAGTATTGCTTACTCTGCCTTGTCAATTTTTAAGTTTACCCTTCCATACCTCGTCCCTCTCTGTGGGGGGACCCTCCTTCTACCTGCAGTGTTGGGTCAAATTGTTTACCTGTCCCCTTGGTGAGGAGAGCGTTGTATGTTGCATGTCCATGTGGTAGTGGAATTTCGCATTCTTACTTTTCAAATTCTAGCTTGCATGTCATTGTATAAATTTCTTCCTGAATCCTAAGGTGCAATTATTTGTTAAACAATAGCATATGAATGGGTGTATAATGAAAGGATTTTTCCATGAATGTATACGCCACTGTGGGCATAGTTTTGCGTGGATGTGTTGATTTTACAAGTGGTTTTTTTCCCTTTTACGGATGGTGACCTAACACCCCCCCACCGCACTCCCTTGCGGGGTATTATGTAGATGTATGTAATGATTTTTCTCATTTACGCTATAGTCGATTAATGTTATAATTATTGTGTGTCGATTAACGTTATAATATTCCATCGATTTTAAGTTATTATTAAACGGATAATCACTTATGCAACCATTTATTTGTAAGCCGTATATGGATTTTAATTCGATAATATTTTTCCTTATATGACAGCATTTTTATTCGTTATTCGATATCATTTGCTGTTTCCATCCGCGGTTATAATATTCACGTCGGGTGTTCGTTTCCTCTCAGGTTTCTATACATATGGCCGGTCTCGTACATCCTTCTGCTCTGTGAGGGAAAATACCCAATATGGCAGGGTGGATTTCTATTTTTCAATTGGATGTTTACAGAAAAGTTTAACTAAAACTGAATAATCGAAGATCCGTTGTAAGGGCATACGGCAAAGTAATCCATTTTAATGCACGAGGAAGACTAGTTAGGAAGTTATTTGTTTTTTCCTTGTGCATTTAGAAATCCCTTGACGTATGATCAAAAGATACATTAAGTATTCTCGTCCATAAAACCTCAACAGGTAGATTTCACAGAAGACTTGAGCGGTCGTCCATTCTCCATAAATATTTTCACTAATATGGGGCTTTCTCTCATGACATGTACGATGGAAAAAATTTTTCCTGATAATTTTCACATTTAAACCTAAATTTAGTATTGTATAAAAATATATATTTGTTTATTTTATGAAACATAGCTGGCTTGAAGTCAAAATGATAATGAATGGTACTCCTCCGTTCAGCGCTGTCTTTTTAGGAAACAGAATGGACGTTGCCTTGTGACAAAAAATTGGTCTCCCAGTAATTTCCTACAAACGACTCCTGAGCACTTCCTTCATTTTCCCTTAGGTTATTTTGCGAAAAGAATTCAATTCAATTGTAATTTCTGTCGTGCTCCGACGGCTTCCCATGATGCATGCGTTCACCCGTGACGTCACCTGCCCGATAAAGATGCGCTCTCGTCGAGATGGAAAGACTTACGCTCTTGCCTCACTCACTTTTTACCGCAGTAGTTTATTTTTTTCTCTACTCTCCGTTTTTTCGTCCAATTTCATCAGAGCCCTCTCTCGCCGTTCCCGAAAGCCATTAGTTCCAGAAGAGACCGCCCCGGCACCTCCCTCATAACTTATGCCCGGTGGACGCTTTTTCGTGCGTCGGCCGAGGGAAAGATTATGCGTGTGGGTGGGGGAAGGAGGAGAGGGGAGCATGGAAAGGGGGGGGGCGCTGGGGCCTCAGAGCATGGAAGAGGGATTTCGCGCTGGTTTAGGACAAGCAAGTGAGACCTCCGGAGGTCAAACGAGATATCCGAAATCATGGGAAACATTCTTTATGCAAATGGCCACCGTCCCCCTTTTTTTAGCTTCTTTCCGAAATCGAATATGTGCGCTTAATTAATGTCCGTTCGCCGAGCTAACTTTTCTCACGGACGCCCAGAGTTATGCGTTCATCTCCAAAAGGAATTTTAATTACTCGTTCTTCTTTTATGATTTCAATTTTTCTTATGAAAATGATGAGCGTAATGAAGCATTACGCAAATGTTCACTTTGAATTCTTATTTAGATTAATCACTGCTTAGTAGAGGTTCCATTGTGTATTTTAGATTTTTATTTGACGAATTTTCCTGCATGTTTTCACTTTGAAGATTCTAATTTTTTAAATCCTTAGTATTATTAAGATACTTAATCCATTAATTGCTGATAAATGCGAATAATGGATGAAACTGAAATATCAGTGGGAAATCATACAAAATCAATTTTTTCCAATATTTTGAAAACACATTATGAATTAATGTTTATGTAACGTCTTGCTGCTTCGTCCGTCTTCTTAATGAATAATGAATATTTTTCGACTGTTATGGTCATATGGAGTTTATTGAGTGCATTTTCAGAAAATAATGGCCCAATATTGAAGAAATAAGGGGTACGTCAGCAAACATTTTAAGATAAGGTGCATCTGAGGAGACATTTGGAAAGGTGACAGGATATGAACTGGGCGGAGAAGAAGACAGATGAGGCAATGCGAGGGATGTCATGGGAAGTGCAGTGGAATTGTGTGACCTGCTGGAATTATAAATGCATCCATGGTTCAACTGTATAATCGAAGAGGGATAAACCATCACCATTCATTAGATCTTCTTTAATGTTAACTTAAAACTTTAAACTTGTTTATGATATAATATATGATTTATGGTGAGTTTAGATGATCCTTTTCTTCTTCTACGTATCCACATACCTACTTCCATTCCTAAAGTTTAACGTAATTAATCTTCGTGATTCCTGGCTATTATTTGTTTATGCTCCAAGATTGTCCTGATGGAGTAGTTATTGATCATTCTATATTTTTTCTGAACGAATTTATTCATAAATGTCACTGTTTGTAACTTGGAATGAATGATTAATTTCTCAAGCGAAATTAATTGATTTTTTTGCCGCTTATTTCAACATAATGTATCGCGAAAATAATATTGAATACATATTAATTTCAATTTTCAAAGAATATTGATCCAAAAGTAATTCAGTTTGGTAATAAAAATAATGCTATTTCCGCAAATGGCTATCCTCTTATCTGATTTCGGATGAAGGGTAATTTCGATGAGACTTTATCTCATTAATGGACCAATCACTCCAGATTATATCCTCCCGTCACTGGTTCGCAGCCGGTCAATTTCTGACATCGCCGCTCTCGAATTCGGCCCCACTCACTCTGCGAGGGAATATCATTGGCATCATTCCCACGCATTCAAACGTAGTTACTCTTTGAACTCGATTGTTACACGTACCTGATTGCCTTCCGAAAGAAGGAACATATTTTCGATGCCTCCGTTGGGGCTTTCATTTATTTTTAATGAGAATCACGTTTTTCGGAAGCGTGAATTCTCAGCGTAAATTTGAAATCCGATTCTGGGAGTGGAGATTCGACGAAAAATCCTTTCCCACTTTAATTCTTTTTTTTCTCCATGGAACAAGTAAAAAAGTGTCAAACATGTGTTACATATTCTAAACCTAATCAAGGTTATAATCAGAAATCGCTTACATAAAACTATTGCTAGAAGACAATTATATTGAAGAACGCATTAAATAGCGCACATTTAATGAGCGAGACGTAAGAATTTGTTATTTTGTGTTCCTTCTACTTATTAGGATATTTTTCTCTCAGTGAAAACATGTTTTTCCTAGCGTCGCATTTATTTCGATAAAAAGCAATGTGGAATTCTTTCAAGAAAAACCACTTGACTAAGATTCAAGTACAATTATTTAAATCGCTATAGAAGGAGTAAATAGAAGTATATTAGGGACATATTAAGTACCGATAGACATTCCTTAATAGTTCTTTCCCACATTTTATTTTGCATCAATTGGCCTAGTTAATTACGCGAAATCTTGTGTAACAACATTTCCTTCGGAATTATTCTCGATATATATTCACGATGATGATATTATGTTAACACTTATTTTTACTCTCGGCTATTCCTTGTCTTAATTGCTATAAGAATATCCGATTGATTCGACGTTGGTGAATCTGTCTCCTCTTTGGTACGGGAGCTGTCACGTTTCAATAAACAGATACGGCTTTTCGTTTCGCGAAATTCTCTCAACATGTAAGTACGCCGAGGGCGCGGATGAGTCCATCGAGTTGGGATCTAGGCTTTGATAGGAACTCGATACTTTTTCTAATCTTTCTTATTTGAATGCCTCACTTTAATGAATAGTCTTATAATTGAATACCTCGAGCATATAAAATCATTATTTGAGGCAATTCCGCGGTGATTTCCACGTATTTGTGCATCAAATCGAAAATCTGTGGTGTTTCTCCGCGTCGGCAGTAATCTTTCGCCAAGGCTGCGCCGAGAGATTTGTGAAACCCACCGAGTCACTCGTGGATAAACGTCCGTGTCATCTGGTCTCGCTGATAATGAGAGAGAGGAGTCCGGCTGAAAGTTTTCTCGAAGCCCATTATCCCGGCCAGAGTTCATTCTCCTATTCGACGCGTTTTACTCTCGTGTGAGCATGAGAGTGTGTTTGTGTCTGCGTGGATGTGCCTGGACACTCGCTTGCTCAGCGGTCGTAGTCCAGCTGCAGTCTAGGGTCATCCGAGTTCATAGAATGATGTTGACCTCCATCACGGCTCTCCAGGGAACCCTTCGGTCGACGTGATAATTCGCTCTCTTAGCCGGGACGCCATCGAAATTCGCTGGTTCAAAAAAAACTTCCAATGAAGTTGCCTCCCTCTGCGTACTGTGCTCGCCCGGTGACGTATCGTGAACGCTATCTTGTTACTTCCGGGAAGTTAACAGCTTCCGAGTCATTACATCGTTATCTCGTGCACTTTTCATCACGTTAAGTGCGCTCATGAAGCACCTTCGCAAAAAGCAATTCTTCACGTTTATCTCCAACGACTCTTTGGCTGGGAACTTTGCTGTATCTTTTGCGCATCTAGCGGAGAGTCATAAAGCCGACGGGTTTTGAAGGAATGGTGAGGAAATATGGACACTTTGAGAAGCATATTTCTCACTCTGAAACGAAAATAAGAGGTTATTATTTCAATATATCGGCGAAATCCGAGGACGGCTCGTGGTATGGTAATAAATGCGAGTGTTGGAATAAGCGTATTTTTATTCTGACGAAAAGTCCGAATAAATTATTTCCGGAGACCTGACTGTTGTTCCACTGAAAAATAACCTTCAAAGAGTCGGTGTGGTTTACGTAATCTTTCCAGTTAATACAGAGTTGGGATTGTGCATGCTATATTTTCGTTCCTCGGTAAAAAAGTCTTGATTATGACATTAAAATTTGCGTGTTCCTCGCAAAACGACGAAAACCCTTCAGGGAACCCGGAGGTACGCTTAATGCTCACAAATGGCATAAAAAATGACTAAGCGAAGTACTCATTAGATGGAGACCGGATTTAAAGACGTCGTTTACTTTCATTTCGACCATAGTCGCGGGAAAAAAACGCCGGCCGTGGCGAGTGAAAAAAGAAAGCAGGGCTACCTCGTCATCTATCCCGCCCAGGGTCTGGACGTAGTCGCCTGGGGTTCATTAGCATTTGTCAGCCCTCGCAATCCTTCCACTTCCTCCCGGAACGCAAATGAAGGTTTACGCTGCGCGCTCCAAGCCACCACCAACCGCGACGCTCCCTCCGCTCACGCATTTTCCGTTCCGAGCCCGTCGAACGAACGGGGCAAAGGATAAATCCAAATATTTCGCTTCGTTTGGTTCAATTAGCAAGGGAGTGCCGGGTTGAGGAAGGGGGAACGAGGCGGCGACCATGGGGGGGGGGGGGAGAACGGCTTGCTCCTCGTCTAGACGGGCAATAGCAGCGCGACCGGATAATCAGAACCGCGTCGTCACACCCGTGCGAAATGCCTCCCTCCTCCCCCCCTCCCTCTTCAGCCGAACCCGTCCAACGCGGGCGGGGATCCGTCGTCTCTGGAAGCCAGAGGGTCGGGTTGAGGGGAAGGGATGGGTCGTGAGGGGGGGCAGGGCCGGTGGCGGGACGAAGGCATCTGTCATCATTTTCCAGGCGACGCATCTGATGAGATCTAATTACACGTATCGGGGACGCGTACGGGCGCTTTACGTCCGGGGCGAAGGGAAAGGGGGTGGATGGTGGTGGTGAAAGGGTGGGACGATGATTCCTCTTCCATTCTATTCTCTGTCGCTGGGAAAGTTTCGTGAAATTCACGCCCAATTACGCACCGTCGACGTTCGCGGGATGGAAAAAAAATTATATAAAGGTGAAGGGGGAGGAGAGGGAGGCAGAAAATTAAATGATCCACCCCCCGCCTCCATTTCCCACGAGAGATAGAAGCAAAGGGAAAAAAAGGGTACGAAAAAAATCTTCTTTGAAAACCTATTCGGAAACTCGGATAAGTTTCCCAGTGATTTGGGAAAAATTGCGGTAGAGTGTTGAAAATTAAGAACCGCGGAAGGATTCAGCGGAATGTAAAAGAAAAACTGGCGAGGAAACGTATCTCGTTAGATATTTTTGGTCGCTACGAATTTTTTGTAAATCTATTCATTACATACTGACGTAAGTGACGAAAACTTTTTTTTGCCGACCAACGTGTGAATGTTGTTTTGTGGCAATTAACTTAATAATGACGAAACAATTACTATTGATTTGTGTTCTGTACAAATCGATTCGTTTTATAAACCCCCTCTTAGGAGAAATATATTTTTTATATATATTTATAATCATTTACATGGAAAATAGATATAAGGGAAAGGGATAAAAGCTCATATAAAGGATGAGCACAGGAGAGGTGGGGAAGGCGATATAGAGCAGATCACAAGCGCAAAAATATTTCCCCTACCGGGACTGAAACAACGGATTTTTCTACTCGACGGGCCGATATAATTATAGAAATTGTATGTTTTATATATTTTTTATTTTTTATATTATATAATATGAATGGAATTAGAACTGGTAGCCAAAGAAAACAAAAGCTGGTCAGAACTCAGTTCTACCCTTCCTTTTCTTGAAAAAGGTGGTGTAGACCACCGAAAATTCAATACCTTGTGAGTTTCTCTTTTTTGTGTGTTTCTGTGTTTTTGTCTTTGTCTACTAGTGCTAATTCCATTTACATTATTAATCACGTGTGTGTGTGTGTGTATGCGTGGGTGGTCTGAAAAGTTTTCGACTTTCGAAGTCTTGTGTCTTTGTTAGGTCGGAATGAGCTACACCTTGAAATATTCTCTTTTATATCAACATTTCAAAACCATTCTATCCCGCAGTGCCTACATGAAATGTTTTTAGGTGTGTGATTCAATGTAATTCAACTTTTGAATATTTTCCCTCAATTAACTGAATGGAGGATTTCTAATTAAAAGATGACTCTCCTTATTTTCATTAATTCGAATATATTCGTTCCTAAGTGTGAAATGTATTTTAAAGCCATTTAAAAAGTGACAACCGCGCAGTATTAGAGATAGTTTCGGACGCATTCTCCATGCGTTCTCATCGCCCAATCAGGAAGCAATATGCATACGATCACGCTGTTCGATGCAGAGATGTGATTTCTGTGGAATTATCCCAGATTCTCGGGCGCGGGTGACGAGGGCGTTGGGATTGTGCGGCGGGGAGAGGCACGCGACGCTGCTTGGTGGCGAGCCCACTCCCGAGTTGAAATCAAGTTACATGCCGACGCCATGTTTACCCTCGTCGAGTTACGAGTGGGGGCAGTGGTGAGCAGTTTCCCATGCGGATATCTTCGTCAATTAGGGAACATTCCTAACTCTAAATGTGTTAAATGCCAAGCCCAGGAGTGCATAGTGGCGCAAAGCATTAGGACGCAAACTAGGTGAGGAAGTATGTGGTGTTTTCGATCACCATACCAAATAGTTCATATTTATTTATAATATTACACTTATTATATTTTGAATGATGTAATTATCTTTTCGGTGGTGCGTACTATTTGGTGGTAAGAATGAATCATTTTGATGGCGTTTCATCGTTCTTTCCACCTTCTTTCTTCAGTGGAAATAATCTCAATAATACTCTGCAGATGCTCCTAGAACATTTCCAAATGTAACTTCATCCGTTGAAAGTTTTCGTGTTTGAGACATTCTGTATAATCTTCTCGGACTTCATTAAATGGAAAGAGTATTTAAATTATCACAATTGAATGACGTCATTATTTCCTCGTTTTTTTTGAAGAAAATTGATGTAAATTGTGCATGGTCATTTCGCGATATTTTAGTCAGGGGTTGTTATTTGATCTCTCGGATTTAGTTGAAAATCGCAATTAAATCTTCTACGTAATATTAGGAGATTCTTGTAAAGCGTCCAGATATTCGCATGCATCGTCATGAAAAGCCACCAATGTCTTTATATCCGTGAAAATAAGTTTTTGATGCTTTTCTCAAGTCTAAAGTAAAAGGAATTTCATGATTTGATCATACAATGAAACATTGTTTAGCTTTTCAGGTAAATCAGTGTTTGAGCATTAATAAGGCGGTGAAATATAAATTAAACGAGGTGTGTTAAGGAAATAACTGGATTGCTTTAAATTTCGCGGGCTTGGAGAGTCCTATTGTCAACATTTTTCTTATTTTGTTGGTTTATATTACTCCTAAAGTATGATTAAATTTTCAGCTGTTGTTCAATTATTTACTTTGTCTTTGGCAGCCGCTTGGGTTAGACGTGTTTTTATGATTTCAGCGATTTTCGTTTGGAAAAAAATGGATCAGAGAATTTGTATAAAATTTTGCTAAAAATGAAATAAACTGTAACAAAGGGTGTAAATGTTAACAAAGGCCTATGGTCAGCCTGCTATTTGTAAAACGGGAGTTTACGAGTGGTATAAGCGTTTCTAGATTTAATTGGAAATCATCCCTACTACGCCTGTAAACTATTATACACTGTTAGTATAGTTTATTCTAAGAATTTACTTTTTAATCATCTCTTCCTTGGCGGCGAGTATCCTTGTCATTTCACATTTCTTCTCTGCTAGAATACGAGGTGTGTTAAAAAATTAACGGGAATTCTAATTTTTCTGACAATAACATTTATTTATTATTATACATTGATGTTGTCCCCTTCAAAGCAGTCCCCATTGGAGATTATGCACTTGTGCCAGCGCTTCTTACAATCCCCGAAACACTTCTCAAACTCGATCTTTGAGACAGCCCAATCGGACTCTCCAAGCCCGCGAAATGAAAAAATTCCCGTTAATTTTTGAACGCACCTCGTACATAAATAGGTCATCCGTTAATCGCAGCACAGTTGTTCTTTCTCCGTTTTTTCACCGCCATTTTATATATGTTCTGTATATTGCTGATCACTTATTCACTTTACACGTTAAATGTCAAGAATTATAATATTTCACCCTGCTTTTCAGCTTACTTTATTTTAGCTACTTTTCTGCCATCACCGGATCTAATCAATGCCACTTGCTCTTTCTATACGCAGCTTATACCATTGCTCCGTCGTTGTCTTTCATTTAGTTTATTTTCGAGTGCCTAATTTATGTACGCTTAGGTGCGTACGTACAAGAGGGTAGGCCCAATTTGTCAAAGACTCAGTGCAGATCAACTATGTTGTATAGGCCTGTCGATCTTTATGAATCCTCTTCTCCATGACGGGTCCTGAGAATGCGAAAAGGGAATGTACGTATGAAATAATATTTTTAGATATTTAATACTCGTTATTCAGCGGTAATGACTCACTGCGTTGTGCCAAAACTCAATACAAATATTTAATTCTAAACGTTTGCTGATAGATCCCCGGATTCCATTGTTAGTTAGTCACTAGACGTAAAATTTATAGTGTTCAGACCATTTCATTCCGAATATTTTGTTTATATGTGTCAAGTTTTGATAAGTTATGTCTTCATACATTTTTCTACCAAATTTTTTAAGGCATGAGATGAATTGCACTATTGTCGGTTACTATGCAGTATTTTTCTTTACTTCGCTTGGGGTTTTTTTTTGTTCTTTTGGGTCGTTTAAATTTGATTGCAGCAATTTCATTTGCGCCATCAATAATATCAATTAATCGTTGAAAAGGGCGAACCGTAACCTGCTTGACCGAAGTAGCGTCTCTTCACAGAAACTAGAAAGGGTTTTATTTTACTTTTTATTTAACGAAAAAATATGCTGGTCGTAGCCTGAATGACAGTGCCCATGTTACCCCTTGAATGGCGACCTTTTATGTATACAGGAGTGTCTTGCGGAGTGCCAGCCCGCACGGGGTTATTCTATGCCTCGCCAATGCGAAAGTTGAAAAGAATATGGCATAATATCCCAGCATATAATTTCTTCGGATTAGTCATAGTCCTTTGAAGCTAAATATGATTTCCAGGAGGGATGAATCCAGGAGATGCATAAATGGCATATTTCCGCTTATCTTATCTCCAGAAATTATATATGAGTGAATTTCTCACCCACTTGTATTGCGCACCTGGTGCCTCATTCCCCCTTAACTAATACCATTCAACAATAGTGATCAACCAAAGGCTGTTTCCACAGGTGAGGGGAAACCTCACCCAATTTTAAGAGCGTGTGAGATTCATACCACGGGGATTCCAAATTTCAAGTGGATTTCCAATTCCTCTGAATAGTCTTAAATATAAAGTAACTGAAAATAATTGAACGTAAAAGATATTTAATGTACATTTTGTTTTAATCAGGCCTGTAAACGTGCTGCATTATACCGAAAGCTCCGTATGAGCAAACGACTAGGACTGGTAAGCTGACTTTCAACTCGGAGAAACGGGCTCAGTTAATAGGACCCATTTCCTTTGCTTGATACGGTATCATTCATGCCATGCATAGAAATTATCAGCAAAATAATTCTTCTAGAAAGTTAAATCCCACAATTGTCGATGGTACATCGACACTGACTGCACGATCATCACACCTACAATGCCATTGTTGGCCTTGATGTCACAAGGGACTTAATGTCCGCACAACTAGTTCAAATGATTCCCATGGAAAATAGCATTGAAATAGTATGAAAAATGCACGACAGTTGGGTCGAGGAAGAATTTGTTGGCGCCTCTATTTTCGGCTTCTAGGTTTTCTAGTAAGTGTTCAACTGCCAGCCAGCTTAGAGACATTAGTGCCATAGGTGTCCAGATGCAGCGTTGAAAGGAGGAGAGAGGCAATGTTCACCGGTATAATGATTTCTTCACCCCAGGTCAAGGTGAATGCGTTTGGCGGAGAGAGCATAAAGCTGGTGGTCGTCCTGAAGTGAGACGTACGAGTATGTTTAACTCGAAAGTAATCTGAACTTCCAGCTCCTCAGTGTGACTATAGTTTGGCCTTTTGTATGAATATGACCCGGGCCTGGGTCTCGGAGGTGGAGAAAAGAAAACAATGTCGTCGCCGACCTAAAATGTCTTAAGTTTCTCTCTCTTAGTTTTCACTTATTTTTTTCTCTCTTAAATTCCTCTTTCCTCCACATATGAATATCAGTCCGAATACTCATTTAAGCATAAGATGGGAAGTAAGTAAATATCTTACAACCGTTGTTCAGATACATGAAAATAATAATGCGTAATTTAGTTTCATTAGGTAGAAACAGGTCACAGTTTGGTGATGGTCAGTTTTCATAAATTCCGTGAGTGCTGCGGGGTACGGAGCCGACACATCTCAGTATGAGGTATATGGACCTTAGTTAAGCACCTCACTGAGTAGTTTTAAACAGAAACTTGCGAACTGATTTGCTAAATTGACTTTATATTTGTTTACTGAGATATGTTCTACTACAGAGAAGTATTGTATGTAGCCATCGCATAAAAACCGTCCGTTTCATGCTGACAAGCCTGGTTGTCGCTAACTGGAGTCATTTGCGCATCCATAACAGGGAAAATAAAATTAATGCACATTTCCAACCCAGGATTGATTGATGGGAACTTTGATAGTTTTCCTATAAAATTTCGTCAAACGGTTTGCTTTCAGCTGTACTCCAAATCCCAGAATTTGAATTACCAAATCCCCAATGCCTTTGAGATAATTTAACATTAGATGAATTATATAGTGCTCATTTAAATCGGAAAAACCCCTTTTTGTATTGAATTGATGCTGATAGCCATCAGGAATTCATCGCAATTATCTATTACTGAAAATTTAAAAAGAACGTTCCCACGGTCGTGTAACAATGGAAAATAGAAAAAGACAAGACCGTAAACTTGATTGGCAATAGATTTTTAAAGAGAGGAGGCAAAAACAAAAGTACAAGTTAGAGGAATTATAGGGAACAAACATTAGTTCAGTTTAGTGTGTTTGGGAAACAGTGGCTTACGTATGCCTCAATCATACACAAAAAGCAAAATTAATAAATAATAAAACAAACTTACAACCTCTCGATCGCTAGGGTGTGTTAAGAAATAACAGTCACTCTCTAAATCGCATTCACTCACACACTCAGGGTTTGCTAGGATATTTCCTATGCCAGGGATCAGTTGTACTCACACAGGAATGAAAAAAAATTCATAAAAAAAAGGAAAGGCCCAAGTTCCCGTCCGCAGTCACTCAATTACTCGGGTGTGTAAATGCCTCTGAGAATCGCAATCACTCGCTCGTTCAGGGTTTACAAAAAACTTATGACAGTGACCCATCCATCACACAAAAAATAAAACGGGTGGACACAAGTTCTCGCTCATTCACTGAATCACGCTGGTGTGTTCGAAAATAGGGACCTTTGCGTATTCTACATACTCATGCTTTTGGGGTTTACAAGGATTTATCCTATGCCAGTGACCCGTCAATCACACAGATGGAAACAAAAATACTAGGAAGTAGTAGGTAGCGGGGATGGGTAGGTGACAAGAAAACACCTCTCAGCAGGTGTTTCCAGTTGTGTGTTTCCCATCTTCCCCTTACTTGTCCCATATTTTTACCTTCACCCCTTAAACAAACATAGTGCCAATTTACGGTCTCAGCTATTTCGTTTTCCATGCATAAGTGAAATCTGATTTGTCAATCTCATTTAAATGTTACTAGCCACATGGATACACCTAGGTTTCTTTTGCACGCGATTGAACATGTAGTTGTTATCTGGCGGTGATATTGCGAAATATTTTTCGTTGCGGTTCCTCGGATGTACTGGCGTAAGCCAGACTCCCTGAGGTTTTCTGTAGAAACCAAACCGAGTCATTGGATGATAATATATCATATGAGCAATGTAGCGAAAATATGATGCAAATATTTAAACATACGCACCACAGTGGATTCAAATATTACCTTTACTATCTTCGAGACGCCAAATTAATTCTGTATCGCAGGTCTTAAAACTGAAAATTCATGTGTCGAAAATTGGCCACTGCCAGAATTCTATGAAAACATCATGCATTTATATCAAATGTGGCATGCATGCGTCTTTTCATGGGGAAACTTCTTCGTTGGTGATTCATTCCGAAGAGGGGTTTTCATATTATTTCCCTGTCCGACTTCCACTGGCTTGCTCGTTCCGGGATTTGATCCGAGCGCGGAGATATTTCCAGCGGAGGATGCTGTTTGAAAACCTCAGCGGATATGCGCTTTCTCCGTTCCCGTGAGCAACTGGGCTGGTCATTTTGTATCGAATGGGAATTTATTGAATGGCATCGGAGGGGAAGCGTACCCATTGCTTCAGGACGGGGAATCAGAGGAGAGAGAGGAATAAAAAGAAGCTGGGAAATTTTGGATTTGGAAAATGAGGAGAGACCGTTCGATTAAAAAAGACAGGGTATGAATGCATTTTGTGAACGGATCACTGCTCCCGTTTCGTAGCTGCCCCAAGAGTTTTGACGCCAGCGTAAAAATAAAGGAAATACATTCGATTAAATATTTGAAGATAGAATGAAACTTTCATTTGGAGATTTCCATTTGGCTGGTAGATAGTTCGGGGAATTCTCCACTGACGATGTTTACATTTACAACTGTAACTTCCCAGTATCAATGATGAGGCATGTCAAGGTCAATGGGCAGGGAAAGGAGGGGCTCGCTCGAATCATACTTGGGTCCTCTTGCCTATGAAACTTTTTTTGCTTGTGTTTAAAAATGTAGTGCGTAATATTTTGTGCTAAAAATATTCCCTTCGCCGACATGTGCTTTAGTAAAATATTTTTTTTTCCACGAAAACTCCGATGTTTTCATATTTATGTACTTTCGGTAATGCAGCTAAAAGAATAAACGGTTGAATTAAAATGAATGACCAAAAAATAAATTACTTATGTTAACAATAATAAAAAATGGAGGACTTCAGCAACCACTGGAAAAATCTTATCAACGGAAAGACAGAAATTTTAAGATTAAATTTATCAATTTTTTAAACTATTAGAAATACTTAAAGTATTTTAATGCTACGGTATGAAATGCTTAAAAAAATTAGGTTATTTGATCTTTATATTTCCCGAGTACATATTTAATACGTCAAAATAGTGTTCAGCAATAACTATTTAGAATAATGCTTACTTTATGACGCTATTCGTGGATATGATTATCTTGACCCATTATCGAATTTCTTTTAGTTTGCTATTCATTTGCGATCCGCCAATTTACTTAATCTAATAATTAATGGTATACTAGTATTCGTATTTTGGAATTACCCGCATGCCCAACTTCTTAGATTAAAGTGTTTTTATCATATAATCTAGCACTGAAAATAATAGTATATCGTTTATTAATTACTTCATGTAATTGCAAAAGAGACATTAAAATGTCGAATAAACCCTTAAACTCAATAAATAGATATGCAAAGTTATTGCGGAGTTTGTTGTGAAACTCAATCTTAGAACCACACGTGATAAATTTCATTCAAAATTCTTTAAAACCCACTGAATTGTGTTTCCTTCTTCCCTGGTTAAAAAAGGAATACGCAAAATCAACGCTTGCATCATGATTGCCTTTTGACATACGAGTTACCTAAATTGTTTTCTAACTCCTCGTTGGCGTGCTCAATTCTTTTCACTCATGCCTCTCTTTTGTCACGCGTACCTTTTTGAATCTCACTTCCTTCTTCATCTTTGGCTCAAATATTTTGGAATCCAATTGCTTTCCTTTTCTTGTCACGTGCTAGTGAATTAGACAGAAAAACCGCATTGTACAAATCGGCTACCGCCCCCCCCTCCAACGGCCTCACATTATTTGATGATTCAAAATCTCCACGACTAGAGGGAAAACACGAATGGCTCAACTGCTTGAAATAAAATATTTTCCTATAAAAATTTCATCATCCAAGTTCCCATCAGGGATGGGTTTTTGTTCGAAATGAACTAAGTGATTCATGAACGGACCCGAGTGTGGCATAAACGCTTCCCCTTCCCCTCGCCCGAGAATGTGTCCCTCGACCTCGGATCCCCCCACCCCCGCCCCGTCCACCTTCCTGACCCGCCGACCGCTTGTCTGCAGCGATTCCTGCGCTCGGATAAGCCGCGGATGATTGGTCGCTTCCTTCCGCCCTTTTCCTCTTCTTCCTCCCCCTGTCTCTCCCTCCCTCTGCGTCCTTCGCCCTCCTTTCCTCCCTCGTAATTTATCTACCCCCGTTTCCATTTCCACCCCATCTCTCCATTTTTTCCCCCCAAAATACATCCCTTCGCTTCCGTCCGTCGGCGGCGGCCAGGGAATCTGGGTTAGTTTCACGCTGCCCTATGGGGGCGGGGGAAGGGGGTGGTGGCGGGGGTAGAGGAGGCAGGGAACGGGGAAGTTGGTCCAGAAGTTGCAGTGTCGGGGGCGATGGTGGAAGGGGGTCGAGGCGATGGGGGGAGGGTGAAGTTGGGTTGGTTTTGGGGGTCGGGGAAGATCGGGAGGGGTCTCAGTGGTCAGCGGTATTTTTTTCGCCTCGTCTTTTCCGGAAAAGAGGGACCTACACGTGGGTATGGAGGCGGCGTTGTTAAGGGTCGGAGGCGGATTCCACGGCGAGGGCAGGACGGCGCCTGTTGGCCGGGGGCGCCGGGGATGTTAGATAAAAGGTCGGCGCTAGCACGCGAAACAAGGAGGCGAAATTGGTGGAGCGTACGTAGCTGACCGGACATTGCGAGGCCTGAGTTCATTTCCCGCCCTGGTGCAACTTCCACGCCGCCTGAAACCTTGCCATATTATCCTTCTTTTGTTCGTCGTTCACTCTCTTCCATCCTTCTATCGCTTTCATTTTTAAAAGATTTTGAATTTGAATATGCATGTATGCATGGGCACTGCAAATAGTGCTTTCTATAGTTTGTAGGTCAACTTTGTGGAAGTTCAGGTTCAATATTTATTTTATTAAGAACACAATGTACACATCCAGTGTTCTTTATTATCGTACAACTAGTTTCAACGCTTAGGCGTCTTCATCAGGCACAAAAACTTCAATTCAACAATCTTTTTGTGCCTGATGATGACGCCTAAGCGTTGAAACTAGTTGTACGATAATAAAGAACACTGGATGTATACATTGTGTTCTTAATAAAATAAATACTGCAAATTTTAACCACTTGAAAAGAAAAAGCAAAAGAAAAACCCTTTCGCGTTCTCCCTCCGTCATAGAATTAACGTACTAGTCAGGAAGGAATAAAGTCAAGAGTTTGGGTGTGATACTATTTGAGGGTTTAATTCTTCCAAAAATATCTCTCTTCATGAGATACTAATTTAAAGAGCAAATGTTAGCTTTAAATATAAGCTGAACTGAGTTGGATCTTTGAATTGAACTTCCCCTTACCCCAAACTATTTGCAGTGCATTCGTTGAATGGTCATTCAACATTAGAGAATTTTAGATGTTAGATAAAATTTGAAAATAACTAAGATCATGAACATATTTATGTGCACGAGAATGTTTTTTCGTTTGCGTTAGCATTTTCCTATCATATCTTTTTATTTGTGTGACATTCTTATCAGAATATCACAGAGCAATGAGCATTAAATGTATGAATATCCGCAAACTTGGTTACTTAATCTTCTTTTAACGTAGCCCTCGACAATTGCACTGACTCTCAACTCGTGATTGATAAATTGTTGCTGTTAAAATTTTCGCATTCACAGTTTATCTCTCTGATCTCATGTTTAAGTTCCATCTATTTTTATGACGCTGGATGTAACCTGTTTTTAACATCTTCAATTCAATGAAATTTTCTCTACCTGAAATGGTTTTTAATCATTATCTTTTGAATCAAAAAACCAGGGTACGTTCTGTTGCTCCATAATAGTAGGTAATCACGTCTGAATACGAGGTCTGTCCAATAAATACGCGAACTGACGCCATAAAAACTTTATTTTGCAAAATTTAGTCTACATCGATTTTGTCCCCTTCAAAGTACTCTCCATTCGTCGCTATGCACTTATTCCATCTTCTTTTCCACTGTTTAGACCACCATTGGAAGTCCTCGGGAGTTGGACTTTTTAGTTTTCTCGTCGTTTCTGCTTTATTGTGTCCGCATCTTCCCAGTGATGTTCCCTCGTCACATTTTTGCATTTTAGGAATAGGGAAATGTAGCACGGGGAGAGATCTGGCGAATAAGGAGGATGAACAAGGATCAAGGTGATTGAATGTTTTGCCATAAACTGGCGAACAATCAACGCTGAATGTGCAGGTGTATTGTCATGATGAAGGATCCATCCTTCGCGTTGAGTCAAATTTGATAAAAATAGTGTGCACTGATGATTTTCCTAAATTCAGTTTATCAGCTGTCATTCGCACAGTTTTTCGACGATTGGTAAGGACAAGGGACCGCACACGATCAATGTTGTCGTCAACACAGGTGGTTGAAGGTCGTCCCGGCCTTGCATTATCCGTGGCGTCTTGTGGGTCATCTTTATAACGCTTAATCCACTTGAAAACAGATATCTTCTTCAGCGCATTGTCACCGTAAACAGCTGTTAACAATTCATCGATTTCTTTATAATTTTACCGTATTTCACCAAAAACTTGATGTTGATTCGTTGCTCCGTGATTTTGCCAATTTCCATTTTCGACAAACGATAAAAAAAGGACAACAGAAACTAACATGGCTGGCACCATGCGCACAGCTTGAAGATCCGCCAAGTACAGACGGCTCATT
Organism: Hetaerina titia; assembly: GCA_037158775.1. Lineage (NCBI taxonomy): Eukaryota > Metazoa > Arthropoda > Insecta > Odonata > Calopterygidae > Hetaerina > Hetaerina titia. The sequence continues at coordinate 102,241,051 of CM073774.1, read as the reverse complement.
GGGTCTCAGGCAACTACTGCCACTGGTGGGCGGGGCTATAGTCCGCGTCATGGCTGCCAGTTTGCAACAGTTCGCGCATTAATTGCACAGACCACGTACATCTACACGTTTGTGCTTCGGAGGAGAGGTCATGGATTCTCGGAGTTTCATGGATTCCTCCGAGTGGAGAGGCAATGTCACCTCGCACATCATGTACACGACTCAACAATTTGCATTTTGTGCAACATCTGTGAATTTCGTAGTTTCCATAATTCAGATTACTGTCATCTTAAAATTGATGTTTGTAGGCCTCGTGCCTAAATTGAACTTATTTAAAATGAAGAATTTGCTTGCCTTTTCATTAAATGAGATTGAGCCTTTGAGGACATCAAACGATCTGTTGCGGAGAATGTTCAGACTTCTTTACCCTTACAATGCAACAATTTTAGAGTGTTAAATTCATTCGCCTTGACCGGGATTCGAACCTGGATCCCTCGATGTCCGAGTGCATTAGCCAGTCAGGCTATCGAGGTGCCCTCCAACAGTCCGGATTACTCTGTTAAAAGCTTTTGTCTCTCATTTCCGGCAGTTTCTTGGAACCGTTTACCCTTCGTTTATGCTCAAGTGAGCGTATATGATCACGTGCAGTGCACGAGCACGTCAGTGCTAAACTGAGTACTTCCAGTACACCTAACATGATGGTATTAAAAGGTGTAGTCTTGAAGGTACTGTAAATGTAATTAATAACTGTAATTAGTTAAACGCTTAGTGGAGGAATATGTTGATGGAAAGGCGGATATGATATGGTTTTATTTATTTAGACCTACATTTATTAATATGGGAACATTGGGACTCCATCTCAGATCTTCCCTAAAGCTTGTGTCGAAGAAAAATTGGTGTCGCTAAATTACTGCGCATTCTCATACGGGAACTGTTAAAGGAAGATCGCAGACAAAATTACGAAATTAGTATCAACCGCACGATTTGACTCGACGCTGCAAGGAAACGATTCAACTTGCACTCAGTTTGGGCAGGAAATACAATGGTGGGACAGAAAGAGGAGACAACAGATATCGAAATTCGTATATCCCTCGAAAAGTTGAACGATCACGCAAAAAATAACTGGAAAACTCTGTGTACTGAAAAATAAACTCCTATGCAGATTTTAGTGTTCTCGTTTCATAACCGGAAACATTTGTCGGCATTAACCGAATTTAAGGGCCCACAATTTAACTTCCCATCCGGTGCATGGTATATTTCCCTTGAAATGCTCTGTAATTAATAACCCAATTCGGGATCGGTATTCCATTAAAAAATCCAACCACCTATGAAATTTGAACCCGGACTTTGTGTGTGGGAAACCATCACACTAGCCACCGATTCCGACCCCCGTAATATAAAAAAATGATGGATTTTTGGAGATGGAGCAGATAGCTGATTTTAAATTTAATTTGTTATATTTAAATGTGCAGTACACTACGTTATGAAAACGTAATATTATTACTATCTAAATAAACTTACCTTACGCGAAAATGCTATTAATATCCTACCCTTGGGCCTTGAGTTGTATCAGTTGTAAAACATTGGGTTTACTATAAGCGATGCTTGCCAGTCGATGAACTAGCAGCCAGTTGGTTTTGAAGTTTACCTTAGCCGCGCCAGTTAAGCCTACGGTTCCTCAAAACCTAAGGTGTTCCTCTAAAATTACTTCTTTCCACGCTACCTTAAGTAGTAGAGCGGGGTGAAATGGGTTAGTCTGCTTTGCTGTTGAAAAGAAATTAAAAGCTCACGCTAGTTCGCTCAAGGTGACACACTTTAGGGAACCAGCGTGCCTCAGGATATCCTATGTCCGATCAATACTATTCTTATTAGTTTTAGTTTACTCCACTTGCCTCTCTTCCCCCCCCCTCTTTGAAGTACTTCTTCGCTCGTTACTCTGTCTATCTACTCTATTTTTACAGTAGTGCTTTTCCATCGCCTCCAAACTTCTTGTCTCGGCTTTTGCTATCGTCTCTCCGTAGAAGTGTATAATGTACATGAAATTTTCAATTGCTCCATGACATCTATGTCATCCGAGTGTTAGGGATAAAGTTCAGTTAGGATCAGAAGAATCTGTAATCTCGCTCACTTTTACTGTAATATCAACCGAGCACTTCTTAATTTCCAACTTAAGAAGTTATATTCGATGTCTCTTGGCAATTATCATATGTTTCTGTATTTACCTTAATTGAAATGTACCATTTTACGTAGTTTAAACTTCAGTGGAAAAGAATAGGGGACAAATCTATTAACTATTGGCACAGTAAACCATGTCCTTTTTGAGAAATATCTTCGATTCTCAATCTAGGTATAGGCATATAGCACTATTGACCTTGGCACTGTTAGCGAGGCAACGGTATCCAATTTTGCCCAGGATAGAGACCCCCATATTCTTCCCAACATTTGTTGTTATTCTGTTTTTATTACTTGAAAACCACTTCTTTCCACATGTAATGCTTTATTTTTTAAACAAGAAGTAGTCGTATAGAATACAACCATGGGTCCTTTTCTACTATGTCATCTGATATATAGTGGTCTACTGTGAGGATGTTGTCTCCCAATGATTTTCGCGATGCACTTTTCGAAAGGTCAGCATCATAGCGCTGTGTGTTTGTTTCCTTCGTGTGAACTTTGCACTAACCCTTGAATCCGACCCATGATTCTTTACTCTCAATCCTGTCACCGACCCCCCTAACTTCTTCCGAAGGGATGTCCATTCTTTCACTTGGAGCGTGCGTGGTGGGTACAGTAGTGATAATGATAATAACGGTGACTGTAGGTTGTCCTCTTGCGTTGCCATCTTCTTTTGTTCAGCAATTTGCAGGGGGGCGGGTGTTTCCGTTGCCATCGCGACATCCAAGCGTCGCCCCTGGACCGCCGCCCTCCCAAGCATTCCGCGTACACTTACTCTCGGAGTCCTTCTTTTTTTTAATTTCGGAGCCACAGGAATGAAAGGGCACTCATTTCTCGGCCTCCCTTTCTCTCCCTTTTCTCCCTTGATAAAAAAAGGGTGTCCCTCTCCTTTCGCTTCTTTGTGCTCTCTCGTTCCTCGCGAACGTATCCCTTTTGTGTCCCTCCTCGCCCTCTTCAGGGGATTCCCGGAGTGAAAAAAGGGGAGAGAAAGAGAGAGAGAGAGAGATTGCGTTTTTTTACTCCCCCTTCTATTTTTGAAAGCATTTCCCCTTTTTCCTAAAGGGAGGAACATTCGTTCTCTTATTTTTTTAACCGTTCCTTTTTTTTAAACCTTTTTCGTTTTATCTTCCGCGAGGGCGGGTGAAGGGGTGGGTGGCCGTGCTAGCTCGAGTTTCCGTGATGTCCCGCGCATTTTGCGGGGGAGCGAGCCTCTCACCCCCCACCCCTTCATCATATCCCTCTCTCCCGCAAATGAATTCATTTCCTCCCACGCACCGAGATTTTTTTTGTTTGTGCCGGGCGGTGTAACCGCGATGGGGAGGCGCGCACTCCCGGACGGGCCGTGATCTTGAATGCGTCCCTTCGCTCGCATCATCCGCGTGTGTGAACGCTCCCTCGGAGAGGCTTTGGAAGTTCGTGTCCCGGGGCATTCTGGTGCTTGTTTTCGGCCTTCGAAGTCCTTCGACAACCGAAATATATCGAAAAGGAATGGCTAATGCAGTTAAAAGCATTTTGTAGGTTAAGAATCGCGCAGGATGTCAGTAATTTTCAAATTTTTTGCTGCTGTCAATAATATATGTTCCCTATAAATAGACAAATAAGCGCATTTATTCTAGTATTATTACATTAAAGTGGCTTATATTATTTTATTAAAGTGACTTGCAGAAACTTAGACAGCAACACACAACATCCAATACAAGTTGCAAGCATTGTTGAGTGAATTGGAGGTTCAGTGCGATAAATATGGGATGAGAATCAATATTAATAAAACAAAGGTTATGCGATTTTCCAGAAAGAAAAAGACTAAGCTAAATATTAAAATAGGCGGGGAAAAAATAGAGCAGGTAGAACATTTTACATATCTCGGAAGTGTTTTGGACCAATACGGTCAAGGTGGTAGGGACGTAAGGAGAAGAATTATGCTAGGCAAGGAGGTTTTCTCAAGGAGGAGGGAGTTGATGACGGGGACGTTGAGTAGGGATGTTAAGACAAGACTCGTAAAAACTCTGATATGGAGCGTAGCTATGTACGGCGCGGAAACGTGGTCACTGAGGCAGGAGGATAGACGTAGATCGAAGGCTTTTGAAATGTGGGTGTGGTGAAGAATGGAGGTGAAATGGACCGAAAGGATAACAAATGAGGAAGTACTGGAGATGGTAGGTGAGGAGAGGGGTTTGTTGAGAGAAATCCTTTGGAGGCAGGAAAAATGGATGAAAGGCGTATTGAGCGGTAGTGGAATGTTGAAGAAGGTAATAGAGGGGAGAATGTTGGGCAAGCGAGGAAAGGGTAGGAACAGGATAGGGATGTTGGATGGGATGAAGGGAAGATAGAAGTACACAGAGATGAAGAGGGACCTGATGTAGATAAGTTGCTGGATTGGGTTTTGTTAGGAGTTACAAAATATTTATTTGATAGTTGTGTCCATCTAAAAACCTACCTTAACCGGTAGATTACCTAATAATAATAATATACACACACACACACCCTGCCATCCATCGCCAGGGCGTGTGTCGGGGGTAAATACGCACCAGCATAATTATACCCGAACATAACACTACCGCGACAAACAAAGTTATTATGATCCCCTATCGTTCGTGGAAAAAATTACATCTTAAATCCATCTGTTCCACATTTATTCTCCCTAATTTTATTAACATGATCTCTCCTAACGTAGTACTTTGGGAGTAATAACACATTTTCAAAATAATTGCTAGAGAGACCTTGCAATTTATGCAAGAGCTTCAATCTGTAATTTAACCTTCGCTCCATTAAGTGAATCCCAACCTAGATGGTCTAATATTTTGGATACAATACATAAAAACGTGTTACAAATCTAGTTCCTCTACGCTGCACGCAATCAGCAATTCGGCAATCAATCCAACTTCGTGAGGATCCCATATGCTAGCAGCATATTCTAAATGAGGCCTAACCACCTGCATATAACATTTCTCTTTGACCTTTTCGTCACATTTACCCATGCTCTTTATCAAAAAATGCATGGCTACGCACTTTTTAAAGTTTAATTGTAATTGCCAAGTATCGTATCGGCATTGTATAGGACATCTGAAAAAGCTGCTGTGCCCTCAGGATCATGGATATCACGGTAAACCAGTGCATCGTCGGCAAATATAGGTATCTGAATGAACTAAAAATATATCTAATCTTAAATATCTTAAAAATAATATGTTTAAATGTTTTAAATTGATCTGTTTTTGTTTATTTTAGGAAAGTGTTGAAAGTCGGAAGTTTTCCAGTTGGTAACGTGCATTCATTTTAATTCAAATTATGCACCCTCTTCGCCTTATTGAGTAGTTGTAGTGGCTTGTATTAGAGTTACGGGGTAGGTAGATTCCCATCTCTAATGTCGGAATACATCGATTGCATACCTCCAGACATAATGGTGTAATATGACACGAATACTTTTTTTGCTGCAATGACTCATTGATAGAGAAACAACTTAAAACGATGCAAAAACCCTTACAAAATATACTCCTATTACTCGGATTGTGGTAAGTAGTTGCGTTACTAGCTAGCTTACTACTTACTAGTTACTTACTCGATACTAGCTACATTATTGTCGATCCACAGGCACTATGACTTCTTTTGGTAACTTTCTACTCTGTAACACTGAGCACTTCTAGCTACCATATAGTTACTGTAAAAAAGCAATGATGACTTCAAAGTGGAAATGCGAGAAATAATTGAAATATCTTTAAAGAACAACCCATCTTCTTCTGAAGAGTCCATCATTTTGAAAGCTCTTATTAAGTTACTAAATTGGGTTGTAATGTGTAGAACATAAAGAGATGTTTAAAATTAAGCATAGACGTTGAAAATATCTATAATTGATGCAAGAAGAGGCAATTTTAAATTTCAAAGAAGTTTCCAATCGAGGAATCTGGGTTTTACATGGCAGTAGCTTGTCCATCTGTTCTCCGTTTAAGTACAAACTTTCCGGGCATGTAAACTCGCACGATTGCCCCGGCGGACAGTAAGTCACATCCCCGTTACAATCCATTCCGCTCGCTGTGTTGTTACGCGTGTATCAAGCAGGTATTAATGCACCACATAAATCATGTCGTGTACTTCATGACGTTGTTTAGGTGATCCGTTCAAAACTGTGACTTGAATGATAACAGTTTTGATTCCGGCGGAAATTGGCGATAGAAAAACTGCTGGAAATCCTAACAAAACACGGAAATTCGCTATAATGAATCACTTAGTCCACTTTGTCAACCTCCTCTGTGGGTCTTTTATGGCACTTAGTTATTCATGGCAATGCTCGTTCTGTTTTCACTTAAAATTATGACTTCCTATGGGAAGGAATGCCTTATTGAAAAATGATTTCCTAATATATTGTGAAATACTTTGCAATATATTATTTTTTATTTATGCACTCTGCAATCCACCGCTATGGTGTGTAGCAGAGGGTAAATACACACCAGAATAATTTTTACCCGAACATGACTCTACCGCGGTCGGACTATGTTATAATGGATCTCCTACCGTTCGTGGAAAAAATGGCATCTTAAATCTATCCATTCCACATTTAATCTCTCTAATTTAATTAGCATGATCTCTCCTATCGCATTACTGTGGGTGTAATGATACATTTTCAACATCACCGCTAAACAGCCGTCGTTCCAATTTATGCAAGAGATTTCATTTGTAACTAAACCATCGCTCCATTATTAATTTCATATGGGATATCAACTTTCAAATTATATTGCTTCCTGAGTAAGCAGTTAATAATCCGCTACTAATTTACGTATATGGAAGTTCATGGAAGTTTTTTGTCGCCCCCCTCCTCCAATTGTGTTCTATCATCATACCGTTTCGTTCGTCGTATCGTTTTCTAAGGTCAATCCAGAGGCTATGAAGGCACGTTTATGAAATCTGAACAGCATAGCCGGTCGGAGACGAGGTGGTTAGTCACCTGGCCATGAAGCGTGTCTCGCACACTAGATCCTTTGTGTAGAGTGGAATTTAGAGACTTGTTTAGCAGATTGTCAATTTTGAGAAAGTTACTTATATGTCTGGTATCAAATTGACTCGGTAAGCAAACAATTATATCAACACGGATGTTATTATTACAGCGACCTCTCTGTAACCTATTAAATGCGCGTTCAGCTGAAATAGACATTATTAATGATCGCTGTTTTGCTAGTATTATTTAATAATTAATTTTGTGTAAATCTCTAATTTTGTCATTTTATTGAATTGCCTATCTATTTTTTCTTTACAATTGTAGTTCTCCTTATTATATTGATTCGTAATGCTAAAAAAGCTTCATGCGTGTTTTTTTCTAAAAATGTTTCGACTTTATTTATCTTGCTGTCATTTCTCATGGTTAAATCATGTTAAAGCAAAGCTTTAAAAGCCCATTTGTCAATTTTGCGAACTTGCGTCCTACAACAACTTAAACTATCAATTAATGTATCGACAAAGAAAAGGTTCACTCGTAGTAAGACGCAAACTCTTTTAATGTCTGCAAATCTGTCTTATTCAAATAATTGAGCGAACATTATTTTGCATCTCTTAAATTAATAAAATAATACTTGTTAAACAATGCATTTAAAGATTGAACTAAGAAAGGTTTGAGGAGCGCAGTGACAATTAAAAAGACAGGAACACGGTCAAAGAACAATAAAATAAGGAAAAGAGTAATTCGACTCGTTTACAAACAGTCCTGGAGAATTCAACGTGAAAAAAATACAAAAGGAATTAGAAAATAAATGCCGAGAAAGATTTCTCCTGAGGAATGAAATGGCGATAATATTTTTTTAAAGTTGGAAGAATTGGCGCAAAATAAGGAAGAAGTTGAGGAAAATGTATGAATATCGATTCTAATCGAATGAAGTTTTTAATAATTCACCACTGGTATTATGGTTCGCAAAAGAATACTTTACTTGGTGTTCACCTATAGAGGGATTTAATTTCATGACGACACTTTCCGCTTCGCATAAAGTGTATAGTAATAAATGTTATATGAATGATCGACATTTTAGGGGAGTGAGTATAAGTGGCGTATGACATTAATGATTTTAATGAAACGTCTTTTTTCGGTCGAAGTTGAGACTAGATAGTTTTCTACCTAAACCCTCGTCATTTACATGCTTAAATACATCAACAGTCATTACAACAAATAGTGTATAAATGTTAATGATAATTATTGGAAAATAAACATGATATATATGTATTGTTACATGTATATATTTTTTAACAATTGCCCCATTTATGCATATAATTTCATCCCCCTCCGCCCCCAACAACTTCCATATCATCCCCACCATTTTTTAAAATTCCCGCACCATACACTACCCCTCCAAACCCCTCACCTCGAATGCCTTCCCCCCCTTTTTTTCACCCCTTTCCCTTTCTTTTCCCCTCTTTTCCCCTCTTTTTTCCCCCATTTTCCCCCTTCTCCTTCCTACCACTGCTTTCGGGCTCTCCTCTGCCTCAGTTCTGTTCCTAATTCCTCTTGAGAAAGGTGGTTGCACCACCGAAAATTCGAGAACTAGTGAGTCCCTCTTTTGTATATAGAGCTTATATATATATATATATATATATATATATATATATATATATATATATATATATATATATATATATATAGAACACAATAAGATAACACGTAAAAGGACACTCACACTGTAGATGATTTAAGCTTTTGGCCTACTCCGAGGTCTTCTTCAGGTCAGACCTCGGAGTAGGCCGAAAGCTTAAATCATCTACAGTTTGAGTGTCCTTTTACGTGTTATCTGTTTTATTCTGTGTTCTATTGTGCCGTCCAAAAGTTATTGCTCTCGTGAGTATTTCCGCATCATCTATATATATATATATATATATATATATATATATATATATATATATATATATATATATATATATATATATATATGTATATAACACAGTAATCAACCCGAAGGTCGGTTTAGTAGGTGATGGTAGAGTTCACCCATGTACCAAGTCCGACGGCGTGTGAATATTCACACATCAGGGTAGGGGGGCCAGTTCCTTTCCCTGTGCCGGTTATGGTTTCCCAGGAAGATCTGGTACCCGAAAAATCAACTAGCTTAGGTGGAGCTGCAGGTGCCCAGAGTGCCTCGCCCGGGAATCGAACCCGGGACCCTCCGGTCAGTAGTCCAACGCTCTATATATATATATATATATATATATATATATATATATATATATATATATATATATATATATATATATATATATATATAGACAAATAACAATAAAGTAAATGCTACATTGAGAACAGAATATTAGGCCTAATGTGAAAACATTTTTAAATATTTAGGGAAAGCGTAGAGATTGTGAACTTATATGCTTATGAAAAAAGCCAACTGCATGAAAATACTCACATGCAAGAAGGGGTGGGGGTGGGTTGTGAAAAACCTGCGAAACCTTCTAAGATACCCAATAGCAGTGAAAGGGTGATACATATCACGGGAAAAGACAAAGAAAATTCATCCAATGTATCGAAAATAAATAGTAAATAGGGTTAATGTGATTAGGGGTATGATAGGGTTAAACGTAACTGCGATTAAAGAAAAACTCTGCATTTGAATGCCAAAGTTAGGATTACTCAACGATGTAATGTGGGGCAAGTTGACGAATAGATGAAATGAGAAGTATTTATATCTGGGTTGTAGAAAACTCAGATTTTTGTTTAATGTATTTGGAAAGTATTTCAATGAATGGAATAACGAGATGTTGAAATTATTCTTCTGTTGAGTTTTAACTCTAAAATATCATTTACACCGTATACAGAGCAGTAATATCCTTTGTGAAACCAGGTTAATGCAATTTGAGGGCAGTGGACATTTTGGAAAAAAACAACGGCAAGTATTTACCCTTTCAATGTTTACTCTATTACTCAATTTACTCAATGAATAACCCATCAATTCACATGTCTATTTGTTTATTAATAATTGCACTGGATACAAGCTTTACCGGCATTACCTTTTCCTAAAAAATATGTTTAGCCTGCTTGTATTAAGGTCTATCTCATTTATTTATTTCCTGAATTTTGTAAAAGCAAAAATTCAAAAACCCAGACGTAAATTTTTGGAAGTCTCGTCCTAAAGTAATGTGATAGCTTTTATTATTAAATGTATCGCGGAAAATTGCATTACTCTGCTGTGTGTTGCAAGAATATTGTCTATGAAGCCATATGAATAGAGGTATAATAGGGTGGGTGGATAAAATAAAAACATTTTAATGAAATTTTATCTCACATGCCTTATGAAATCTTATTTCTTATTTTTTTCTGCTTATAACCAGATATCTATTCTTTTTTATTGTTGAAATATAACCGCTTTTTGCCTTTATACATGAGTTAAAAGAGTTAAAAACTTAATTAAACTTATGAATGAACTTCATGAAATTCGCGTATGAATTATCTACTTCCCGCGTTATAAACTTGCCATTTAGCATATTTAAAATTAATGTGGACAAAAAAATTTTCTTATCCTTTCTCAACCGAGTAGTGTTAGAGAAAATAAAAAAATTGTGTCAACACTCAGTCATTTAGGAATTAGGGAAGGCACTTTACAAGGCCAACGTTGAGATATTTTATTCTATAGTTTATATGTTTTATAAAGAGTAATTATGTAGGATAAAGAGTATTAATATCGAGTAATATAATATGGATTACTGACGTTTTATGCGTTTTTCTATGGCGAAAATTTTGACGCTACTTTGGAAGGTTGAAATGATCTCTTAAAGCAACCCGCCCATTGAAAGGCGTTCACCCTATTTTCGCAGTGGTGTCCTTGCTTCCTGTCGCGATGGCGATTCAACGGACATTTTGAAATACGAGTAGGAATTCTAATCGTTTACAAGCTCTGTGTATAATTGTACCGCTCACAATCTTTCTTGTCTCTTTGTTCGGTAATCTCTGAAGTTAGGATCATTCTTTTGTTTTGGCAGCATAGTATTTTCTCTGTTTTTTCCTTCAATTTTCTTTACACTGGACGGTCATCAGAGATTTCGAATCCACAATTTCAATTCGCTCACTTCTCAAAGTAGGCGGACGTTTCCTATTGCTCTATTTTTCCATTTGGTGAAGCTGTAGGCGTTGACGCACACCTCACTTTGAATGTTGGGCCTGTTGACTCTTTCATAAATTTTATCGTAGTAAATTTAAAATTTTTCAAAAGAAAACGTGATATGCTAGCTCCGTTTTACTCCTCGTAAAGTTAATTTTTCTCAAAAATGTTTGTTACCATTCAAGAAACCCGTATACGGTTTTATAAGAAGTAATTTATTAGCATCGCTTTTTAAACAAGATTTGATATGAAAACATATAAATGCCGAGAAAAATATTTATTTTCCACGTGTCAACTGAAGAAAGAGAAGTACATACATTTTTTCCCGGTGTATTTTAATTTAAGACAATGTCTTCCTGTCTAACAGTATAATGGATACGGCATTCTAGGAGCTAATTCAATAGGCCAGCAATCAATCGAGAAGGTAGGCGTGATTAAATCATATTAAAATATACTATAAAAATTATAAATTATATTATCGATTATTACCTTCTATTCTATGTTTTTACGCAGCTGTGAGTGAAAAGTATTTATTCAATGTGAAGTATATCATATAATCGTCATTGAATTTACTATCGCTACATTCCGTGAGTCACTCTTGCGTTACAATATCTGACGAGAAAATATGGTACGCAAATTAACGGCAAGGTTGTGCAATTAAAATTTAGTGAAACTCAGTGCATTCGAAAAGAATTAAATGCTGGCAAGCAGTAAATGCTGGAGGAATTAGACAAAATGACCGAAAAAAAATTACATCGGACAGGCTGTCAAACAAAATGAGTTATCATATGGGAAGGAAAATTATCGTAAGATCCTGACAAAAGATCAATTAAATCGAAATTGGAAGGTAGTGTTACACAATTGAGAGCGTTGGAAAATGAAGTTTATAAATGTAGGTTTTCATGAAACTGTTATCAAATGGGAGAGGGGAAAAAAGAAAGGTACAGAGTGAAAGAGATAAACGGAGAGTTATTAGGCAAAGTATCCAAAATATTTGGTAATGTGGGCGAGAAGAAGGGTCGATGGGGAGACGATAGAAATTGAGGTGTTTTTTGTGAGGTAACGTGATTTTGAAGGCTGTTGGAAGGGGTGACAGTTAGATGATTATGTAAAAGGTAGGGTGTGTGCATTTTCAGCCAGCTGAAGTATTGGAGAAAGTACGTACAATTGCTCGATCAAAAGATTTCTTATACTATACTTTAAACAAATGTAAATTGTCCCGCAAGGGCCAAAATTAAATCTAAAATAGCATAGAAATAATAATACTTAGAATAATGAGTATTTAAGTGATGAGTTTTAATCAATTTTGAGGTAAGATATAATATGGAGACATTAAAGTGTTTGTGACTAAGGAAATGCGTCATTTTTACTACGTTTCATAGTGATCCTAGTGATACTACGTCGGTGTTCTTTCTATCGCACAAACATGTGGTTAAAAGACTCACCTGTTTTTACGAGAAAATTTTTCATTTTCCAAACTCATGTTAGTTTTTGCACATAAAACCTTGACCATTGAGTGATGTGAAGACTTTATTTACAAGATACTTTTTATGGTTTTACCGAATTGAAATTAGTGAGATTGATCTATGATTGATAGTATCTTTCTCATTCCACTCATAATGAAAGGAACGATGAGATTCCAGTTTTCCCCAAAAGATTTGATTCATAGATCCTCGTCTTTTGAAGTCGACTTGCTAATTATGTATTCGAACGAAATGGTACAACCTTGGACCCGAACAGTACACAGTCCGGGGTCTCCTTGGATTTATATGCTCCAATACGAAGTCAGCGTATTGTCCGTGTACGCAAAGCAGATATGGCATTCATTCGTTTGTCAGGTACGAGTAAGTATTCAATTAATGTTACTACGTTCTAATTGTTTTCCACGTCTGGCCATCAACCCTAACTCATCCTTTCGCAAGCGGTTGCTTGTCGCTGAGTATCAGGCAGGGAGTCGGGGCCAATGGTCGAAAATAATAAATCTGCCTCGCGAATCTTCCTCTCCTCGTCTGCAGTGAAGCATTACGGAGATTTTAATTTCGACGCCGCCGTCGAGGACTTGGATCAACATCGCCTCACCCGACTCTGTTTTACGACCCCCAAATCATGTTTGCGCTCCTCCCCGCCCCTCCATCCCACCCCCAGCCTCCCATTACTCCCGATCTTGTCGTAATGCGCTCGTTGTTTGCTCGGGACAAAGCCGTCGGAATGTCCGCCGAGTGGTGGAGGAGACGGAGGCTAATCGCCCCGGCCGTCTATCTATAAATGCCTGAATCGCAACTCGCTTCCGCGAATCCGGGGGATGGCATTCGCTGCCGTATCTCCACTGTCATTGCCGAGTGATACGTCCCCTGGGCGAGGGAGGGAGAGACGGCCGACGGGCGGGAGGTAATTAATTCAGCAAACGCCCATCTAATGCCTCAAAACCGTTTCGGGAGGGTCAGGGAGGAGCGCGAAAGGGGGTGAGGACCTCTCCTTCCTCCCGCCGCCCTCACAACCCCTCTTTCTCTCGCCCCCTCCCCCAAGGGGTGCACGACGGCGACGTCCGACCAGCCACGCGCCCGTCCTATCGGTCGGTCGCATTTCATTGCGTGTGTGGGTACCGAGGGGGAGGAATTCCCGTAGAGTTATCTGCTCGGAGCGGGTTCACGGTGGGAGGAGGAGGCGGGCAGTAATGTATATGGAACCCCAGGGTGTTGTGAGGGTACCCCCCCTCTTCCACTCACTCCTCCCCCGCCGCAGTGGAGGGAATGACCGATGCGAACCGAACTCTGTGTGCACATTCTTATGTTTCGAAGTGAGGCCCGACCTCCTCTCGGCCCCTCGTCTTCTCATCCAGGGTGAGGGTTGCATGTCGCCTGCGTTTCTCATGTGCATCAAGACTGGTTGTTGTTGCACCTGAGCTGTATTTAAAGAATTAATGTGTGTTGCCGATCATGAAATATTGCGTCATCATTAGAATAAATAGATAAAAATGGTATTAACACATTGCGTCTGCAGAGAAAAATACTATGCATCACGAGGTGGCCCCAACGGTATTTATCATATAAAACGAAGAAAATTTAGTTCTACGCTTATATGATTTTTGGAAAAATTGAACACTTCCTTTGGTATGCGTATCACTTAAAAATATCGGTTTTTTGTCGAAAAATAAAATTGGACGGATTTTCAGATGTCACATTGTCAAAGTTCACCGGTTTATACTTAGAGTTAATATTTGAGAGTAATTTTAGGCGCTATCGACCAATCCTCGAGGATAAATACGTTCTTGAAATTTAATTTTTAATACCGCATAGCAAGATATGGTGAATTTGTCTTCTGGGGCTTACCTGAAAAACATCCAGTAATTTAAGATATTTCATGTTTACAGAAAAATGTATATAGGTATAGGAATTTCAATTGCAAATTCTTCTGTATCCTTTACCTCCCAGTGCTAAAGCGTGCAATTCTAAGAATGCCTGAGAAATCTTATTGAAGGTCTGAATAAGGGTAGAAAATGTGGTAAAAAGAAATTAAAAGCAATGTCCGTCCAAGAAAGAACAATGCATTCAACATCTCCTCGGAAATACATTTAGTCCTATATATTTCAGTAAAACTTGCATATTTTCAGCAATACTTGTATGCTTCAGATAATCGTTCGTCAACTGAAATTAGCGGTCCATTAACATGGGATTACTAGACCAAGGGAATAGTGTCAAATGTCAAACTAACTATTTTTGTGCTTATAAATTTTTCGTATCACATGTTGGAAACGGTTTCTTAAAGATTTACTTGTAAACTTAAGATTATTTAGCCATCATCAACTTTATAATCTACATTTAAACGGCTTATTTAAATATCTTTCATCCTCCAAATGCTAACAATGGCAAACAGAGTGCTTGATATCAAATTTTGTGAACTATGAAAACTATTATCTCGAATTCATTGATGTGGATAATGATTAATGCGCAAATTTTATCGCTGAAGAAATATTGGCCAAGACAGGTCCTTATGCGTTTCCGATATATACGAACCGTGAGGCAGCAGGAAAATAATGTTTACCACCGAATCTCAAAGCAATCGATGGACTGTTATTGGAGTATTATCATTAAAAGTCTTTCTTAGATGAGAGGTTGGGAGTACAAAATAGATAATAAATACATTATACTTTCTAGAAATATGGTTTAATTAAGCTAGCGGGTATTCTGCTGGCAGCGTTGTGTGGACGCATATGGGTGCTACTTCGAATACTTTTGAGTGAAAGTATCAATTCTGGTTATAAATTTTTTAAAACGACTCAGTCCAAATACTTTTGGGCCAGACCTCACATACTAGAATAAAAGCTACATCAAAACGATTGGTAACATTTACATGTTTTTTTTAATTAATCTACCGGTTTAGGTAGGTTTTTGGATGGACACAACTATGAAATAAATGTTTTGTGACTCCAATAAAAACCCTATCCTGTTCCTGCCCTTTCCTAGTTTTCCTAACATTCTCTCCTCTATTACCGTCTTCAACATCCCACTACCGCTCAATACGCCTTTCATCCATCTTTCCTGCCTCCATAGGATTTCTCTCAACAAACCCCTCTCCTCACCCACCATCTCCAGTACTTCCTCATTTGTTTTCCTTTCGGTCCATTTCACCTTCTCCTTTCTTCGCAACACCAACATTTCAAAAGCCTCCAATCTACGTCTATCCTCCTACTTCAGCGACCACGCATTTGCATGTATGTGTTGTTTACTTTCCTATGGTTGAGGAGTGATTCTTGGTTTGAGACAGGTACCTTTACCTGCTTTTTTTGGCGGATATTATAAAAATGCGAAAGTTTCGTCGTCAATGCGGTGGTGTAGAAATTATAAATTGAAAGTAAAATGGTAAGGAAACAGGTGACTGATTGAAAGTCCCTTGGAAGAATGAGCGAACATCGTATTCTTTGTCGATTAATGATAAGGAGGAATAAAATTGAGTAATTATAAGGACGGAAAACTAGAATGACAACTCTCTTCGATGTCGTTGGAGGAACCTTTAATGACAAGGAGAAGTGGACAAGAGAATGCAACGATCAGATCTTAAGCCTGATGGCAGAGAATTATTTCCATTTAGCCACTCCCATGAATTTCTCTCAGACTCCACGTCCTGCACGTTCGGGTCAGAAATACCAGGAATTGATCAAGAAGAAATTGTCATTTTAGTGATATCATGGTTCCCAAAAAATATAACTTTTTTTAATACCCTTCCATGACAGTAAACTTCAGCAAAATGTTAATAAAAGGTTTAGAGCTGGCGAGGTGCAATTACGAATTAATTCATGAACAATTACAGACACCATTTTGATTTACTTGGCAAAAAAACGTTGCGAATTGGATGGTATTATTTGATGATGCCGGGTCATTGGATTTCACTTGTACTTTTACCCTCATGTTTTTCCAAGGAAGTATTTTCGGGCGCCACAGCGGGTCCTGTTTCTTCAAAGGGAACGATTTTGACTCATCCCACTATAAATTTAGCTTTCCGTCAGTTGAGGCGTGGGTGTGAGTTCCTCCTCTCCCTCATCTGATTAACGGACAATAAATTGAGAGGCTGAATTTATTGGCCCATCGGGCAGGTGGTGAAAGTCTCTGCTAAATGGGAAATCCTCCCATTTGGCGGCGCTGAGCGGTAGAATGATAAACAAATAAATCTGACCTATTATCTAGAGCTATTTCTTTTTTTTATTTCAAAACTTGAACCTTCTTGTGGTCACTCGAAATCAATAAGAAAGTCCTTTGAAGGGAAATCAGAATTTTATGCATTTTGAGGGCAGGTACATTGGTTAATGTTTGGCCAAGTATCTCGTACCACGCCCGTCATCAACTTCATATGAAATATGTTGTAAGGAAAAATAATGCAAAATCCTCAACAAGAAAGCCGATACCGTTAACTTAATTAGACTTTAAATCAAGTTTACGGTCTCAGGTTTCTTGTTTCCATTAATTCACGACCTTCATTCCGACTACGTTCATTGTGCATTTAATTAAAATGCTTTAGAAGAGATATTTTTCGGAACTCAAATGCACGTGGCTGTGTTGAACTCTATCCTTCTAATCGTCATACTTTTTATGAGAATTTCCGAGTAGTTGCCTTCTGTGGCAATTTGACAGATCCTGTGGTTAGCCAATTTTTTGTTCTTCGAGCAGTAAATGTGACTGGCGTCGACGCGGCTGGAGGGCGCGGGGTGGCTTATATCACAAGATTCTGACACTGAGGAGCCTTTGTTTTTTGCGCAAAAACCCACCCACTCCCGGGATCCCGCCAAAAATCCATCCCTCCATTCCTCTCCCCTCCGACACCCCTCCTCTCCGACCAGCGCCCCTCTCCCAACCGCACCCGCAGTGACCCCTCGATATAATATAAATCAACCCCGTCGCATTTCCCACCCAGCCACAAGCCGTCGTCCCACGCATTGCATAACTGTCGTCCGTCCCCGGGACAGAAGATTGAGCTCCCTCCCCGGTGCGATATCCGTCCTCCCTATGTCTCTATTTGTAGATCCGTTTGGAAGGAGAAAATTAATTGCCCATAGGGGTGGGTGGCATGGGTCGGGGGAGTGGATACTGTGTGCCCCCGAATGCCGGGTCTGGGGTGACCAGGGGAGGGTTTGGGTAGCCAGGGGGTTGAAGGGGGGTTGGAGGCTGTCGGGGGTGTGGAAGGGCGCAGTCGGTGTGGTCTCGGGCCCGAGTCAGGGTTGACAGCGCGCGGGGATGCCCGAAATATGCAATTATAGATGTATCGTGTGTGCATCCCTTCATTTGAATTGAAAGAGCATGGCAACTGTAACTGTGGGCGGGTTCGTCCTGGACCGTGCGCCGTCCTTTCCCTTCGAAAACCCTATGAAGAGAAGCATGAACTATCGGTTTGCTGGGATTTAGTTGTTCTTGGCTGCACGTTTCACTTGTTTATAATTACGGATTGCTTTCTAAAGTAGAGAACCACATCACTCTTCTCGATCAATTCGTATTAAATATTAAGTGGGATAAATACATTGGTTCAAGCTGTTGTACCTGTCGCTACCCTCTTGGAAAAATTTGCGAAAAAGTGTGAACAGCATCTGCCATACGTAAAAAATATTCGCACTCATTTATTCGTTCTCGGAGGTTTTTCACCTTAATTATTCCATGTTCCATCTTTAAAATATTAAGAATATTACAAATCGAATTCAGCCATTTGGCCTATTGAAAGTGAATTTCTTTTTACAAAATACTTGAAATAACTTTTTTTTATTGGTTCATTCAAGTGCCTGAAACTTCTTCAATTATTTTGCGTAGAAATAAATATACTCTTTTTAACATTTATGTTTGCATGACCTCTCACTGCAAAAATAAAGTATTTATATGCTTTTACGGCATTAATTCAATATTTACACCAACTAATGCGTATTCTTGAACAAAATGAAAAGCCAGATTAATGGACTCACCGAATTTCATCAAAGCACGCGTCCTCTTAATTAGTGTCCTAAGACTCAAATACGTCCTTTGAATTTGAAAAACATCCATCAGAAATTCTGTAGAGAGATTCCAGGAATTAGATGGATTAATACATACGCATAGCGAATCTCTGTGAGGCCATTGTAATTTCTATTGATTTAAATAGAAAGTTTTAGATAAACAATTTCTGTTTAGTAATTATTTGTATACTCATTAGTTTATTTAATACTTTTTTACTAATAATTGGTACTAATTTAAAATATTTATGGAATTTTAAACAGTACATGTGATTTTTAAAAAATCTTTTTTCAAATTTTAAGGTGGACAAAATTCTTTTACAGTTAATGATGTGATCTGCTCGATTCCGCCTTCCCCATCTCTCCTGCGTTCGTCCTTTGTATGTGTTCCTATCCCTTTTCCTTATACCTATTTCTATGTGAATGGAATATTTGTTCGCCATATAGTGGGTTTTAGTGTCTGAATGTGTGTGTATACACGCATAATAAACGCATTAGTTATATATATATATATATATATATATATATATATATATTCATTCAAACGTAGAAATAGGTATAAGGAAAGGGGATAGGAAAACACATAAAAGGCGAACACAGGACATGTGGGGAAGGCGGTTTTTGAGCAGATCACGAAAGTAAAAATATTTCCTTAGCTGGAATTTGAACACCGGACCTTCCACTTGCCGGGCGGACGTGCTACCAGTTACACCACCAAGGAAACCTAATTTACTCTGACATCTACGATGTTTTAAGACGCCCAAGTGCTCCGAATCATTTGCCAAAGGAAAGCTTTAGGGAGCTGTATTTGAATGTGTGTGTGTATATATATATATATATGTATATATATATATACATATATAACTAATGTGTGTATTGCAGAAAATAGGAATGGATTGGAGGGACAGGAGACTTAACCGCAACCTGTACATGTCTCAGATTGCTCAGGTGCGAGTGGGGAACGGAGAGTCCGGATGGACGGTGTTAGGAAGCGGCAGTGTTGAATGGTGTTAAGAATGGGTGGTGTTAGGGTTGCCCAGTATCACCGGTGCTGTTCAACGTATATGTGGAGGAAAAGATTAAAGAGGCACGGGAAGAACTGGAGGTAGGAATGAAAGTCGGAGGGGAATTCGTAAAATCGGTTAGGTTAGCTGATGACCAAGCATTAGTTGCTCAGTCAGCCAAGGGGTTGCAAGCATTGTTGAGTGAATTGGAGGTTCAGTGCGATAGATATGGGATGAGAATCAATATTAATAAAACAAAGGTTATGCGATTTTCCATAAAGAAGAAGGCTAAGCCAAACATTAAAATAGGAGGGGAAAAATAGAGCAGGTAGAACAGTTTACATATCTCGGAAGTGTTTTGGACCTACATTTTTTAAAATGTGGGTTTGGAGAAGAATGGAGAAGATGAAATGGACCGAAAGGAAAACAAATGAGGAAGTACTGGAGATGGTGGGTGAGGAGAGGGGTTTGTTGAGAGAAATCCAATGGAGGCAGGAAAAATGGTTGAAAGGCGTATTGAGCGGTAGTGGAATATTGAAGAAGGTAATAGAGGGGAGAATGTTAGGCAAAAGAGGAAAGGGCAGGAACAGGATAGGGATATTGGACGGGATGATGGGAGGAAGGAAGTACACAGAGATGAAGTGGGACCTGATGTAGAGTAGGTTGCTGGATTGGGTTTTGTTTGGCGTCACAAAATATTTATTTGATAGTTGTGTATATATATAAACCGTTTATGGTTTATATATACTCGTATTAATATTATTATTAATTACTCTGATCTACTGATTTTACGAATTCCCCACTGAATTTCATTCCTACCTCCAGTTCTTCCCATGCATTCAGGCAGTAATCTACTCCCGAAGGTCGGTTTGGTAAGTGATCTTCGAGTTCACTTAGTACTTAGCGCGACAGTGGGTGAGTTTCATACATCAGGTTTGGGGGTGGCAGTTCCTTTCCCTGTGCCGGCTATGGTTTCCTAGGAAGATCTGGTACACAGATCGGGTGAAGCTGAGGATGCCCATAGAGGATTGTCCGGGAATCGAACCTGCACCCTTCGGTCAGGTCCTACCCTTATACTATCGCAACCCCCGAGTATATATATATGTGTGTGTGTATGTGTTTGTATGTGTGCGCGTGCGCTACTGGAGATCTAGCAAGATTCCCTACGATCAATATTTTCCGTCTACATGAGTATATTTTCATGATGTATGAATGTTTCTTTGAAAAAGGCATTTCGAAGTCGGGAAGGTGTTAAAAAAAATATATCAATGAATTACGTCTGGATTCCTTAGCACAGCTGAACTCCAAAGCCTTTCTTATCACTGCAGAATGTGGTGATCTATTAATGGATGCGAACATCCTATAACTGAAAAAAACTCGTAGAAATATTTCAGTAAAATTAAAACGCTAAGCATAATCTTTCTTGTATCTAAAAATATATTAGATAGAAGAAAAGTTAAATACATACCTACGTCGAAAATTTGGTTTAGTTTTAGGAGCAATTAGTGACTTTGTTGTAACGTGAAGAGGATTTTGTAAGATCCGTACTACTATCACTTGACATTGCTCGAATTGCAATGTCTCTAAAGGAACAGACAAGACTAGCCTTCGATTTTAGAAGCAGTCTAACGAAGTACACCAACAAAACGGCCCATGGCCCGGGAACATGGTTGAGGTTGATTACAAATCCCTTCCATTGAGTAGAAATTTCCTGTCCACTCGTGTTATGGAGGAGGGACTCTATCCAGGGTGGTCGGTAGCGTTGAGAGGGCAATGCCCAGGTAACGGGTCGACCGACCGACGGTAGCCGGGAGGGGGGGAGTCGAAATCCATTGGGCAAGAGGGGGGCACCCCTCCCTTTGCTGGTATTCGGCTGCAGGCCGGCAATTGAATTGTGTCGGTCGTCGCCGGCGTGACTCTTTATGGCCGCGATGAATGGCCGGCTGCATGAATGGCTGCATCGAGGGTTGATGGACGCACGCGGCCCACGGTCGGCTGCCCCCCGCCTCCCCTCTTGCTCCTCCACACATTCCCCATCCCCTTGAACTCCCCCTTGCAATGTGTGTGCGTGCACTGCCCCTGCGTGTGCATTATCTATCGTGGTCATTGTTGCGCCCGACAGTGTTTTGTTTGCGAGAAAGTTTCGAGGGGGGGGAGAGTCGAGGGCTGCTTATGGTGTGATTTACGGCCATTGGTGTGTGGGTGGGTAATAGCCGGGGCCCCCGAGTCTCAATGGCGCCTGCGGATGATACAGTGACGATACGCAGCTCGGGGTCACAATGCGGAGTCGTGAGGGGATGACAGATAAAACCCGAGCGTCGGCGGAAATATTTTATTATTCCATGGACTTCCTCTTAACTATTCCTCTAATTAAAATTTGAAAGTTGGCTGACACACTCTACCGATGATGCCGTGAATGATTTGTCCGAATGTGAATCATTTTATGCTGTTTTTTTCCAAAACAAATACTTCATTATAATGGCAGGTTGTATTGTTGAGCCATATCGTCCGGAATAAACGTATTTGACAATTTTTCCAAACAACTTACTTCTACATAAACCTCCGAGAGGTTTTCAGTAAATCTAGTTGTAGAAGCGTGCAATAAAATAATTTATTTTTTCGTTTCTAATTCAAAGCTCTGTGCTTGAAATTACCAGTCTTAACTTTGGGTTGCAGTTAATGCTTGTATAATTCCCATGCATCGTTGAGGAAGTTCGATGTGCAAATATTTCCCATTGCATTGCTGTAGGAAACGGCGAAAATCGTTTCAGTTAGAATAAGCAAGTCCACCGTTACTGGTGTTCCTCATATTGTGAGAGAAGGGCTTGAATGCATTATACCGGGAGTTTAGTTTAGAATAATGTCTCACCTAGTACCTGCCATACAAAGATTGATGTCACCACTTTCCTCCAGTGTTGTATGCACATCCAACCATGAATTCTTTGCAGAGCTAAAAAATATTAAAGTATAACCTCTGTGCACTTTGAAGTTTGAGGACAATATGAGGTGGAACTGAGGCATTTTATGCCACGAGAAGATTATAAATAACCAGTAATATTGAAAGGGCTTTCAAATCACCACATTGGGTTTGGTCATGTGGCCAAGGTCCTTGTGATAATATTATGGAAATTAATTCCTCAATCAATTTAATTTCTTTCTTATTTTGGGACCTGACTAGTCCTTAATGCTCAAAGCATAAAATAACGCAACTGGAGATGGGTTTGCCATCCCTGAGGTAGAATATGTGAATTATAACTCTTTGAACTGCCACTTTATAATTAATTTGCATCAAAATTTGAAATAGTTAGTCGTAATATTTTTGCGAATTATTATCACAAGTCAAAGCATTGTGCTTCATCGTAAGTTTAAAATAACCTTCATGGTGGTTTATACATGATGCATTGAATTAATTAATTTTATTCGAGGTCTAACATTTTCATGCACTTTGTCAATCACAGGGTCTATAAAACATGAATGAAGTTGGATTGATTGCCGAATTGGATCGCGTGCTGCGTAGAATAGGTATACTTTATTTTTTTAATCTCTCATTAATCCGAGAGCAGCACTTTTACCTTTACATCGGACTTTTAACAATGACATAGTAATTTAAACAATTACTTATATCTAAGCCGTAGATGGAAAAAACCCACCTAGGTCGGAATCGAACCCGTGACCCCTGGGATGGCAGGTGAGGACGTTACCCCGTCGAACTGGTGGCAAAACACTGTCATGATAAACTGAGTAGCGTATCAAAATTATTGCAGAAAGTAGGTTAGGAATCACTCGCAGTGCAAAGGTTAAATTACAGATTACATCTCTCGTGACAAAATTGTAAGGATTCCTCCTTAGCGATGATTTTTAAAACATATGCATTCATATACACCTATATACATGGTAACCTCCAAACCACTGCTAGGGTAAGTGGCAGGGGGTGATTACACAGCGGACTACTTTTGGCACATACATAATACTTTTTACCCCCTACCGCGGTCGGACAGTTTTATTCTGATACCTTATCATTCATTGGAAAACTGACATCTTAAATCTATCTGTTCTACACTTAATCTCTCTAATTTTATTAGCCTGAAATCTCCTACTTTAGTAAGATGGGGTAATATTACATTTTAAACATTACTACTTAAGAGACCTCCTTCCAATTTATGCAAAAGCTTCAAAAAAATTAAACCTTCGCTCCATTGAGTGATTCCCAGCCTAGTAACTCTAATATTTTGGACACGCTACTCAGTTTATCATAACAACGTTTTACAAATCTAGCTCCTATACGCTGCACACGATCCAATTCGGCAATTAAGCCAATTTGGTGAGTTTCAATTGCCAATTGTTAATTTCTCTTCAACCTTTTCATCGCATTTACCAACTACTCTTCTAATAAATCCTAATTTGTTGTCAGCTTGTCCTCAATTTCTCCGTATTTGTTACACCCAGAGGAGATATAGGGTGAGGGTAACGCCTAGGTATTTAATTGAGTCTACGCATTCCATTACGGTGTTCCCAATAAAGTAGGCGTTCGAGAGGGAATTTCTCTTTTTCCATAAAATTATGACTTCGCACTTTTTTAAGTTTAATTCTAATTGCCAAGTGTCGCACCAGCGTTGTATAGTATTAAGGTTATCTGATAAAGCTGCTGTGTCCTCAGGATCACGGATATCGCGGTCAACCACTGCATCGTCGGCAAATATTCGTATCTTACTAGTTACTTCGGATTCAATATCGCTGACGTAAAGTAGGAATAAAAGAGGTCCGGTGACACTTCCTTGGGGAACACCTGAAGTAACTTCTACTGCATTGGAGCTAACTCCATCCATTACTACTCTTTGTACCCGACCATTAAAAAAGTCTTTAATCCAACCCTGGATATTGTTATCTATGCCAGTCGTTATGCTTCTAGCTTTGTGAATAGTTTATTATGAGGATTTTTGTCGAAGGCTTTCTTAAAATCTAGAAAACTCGCGTCAACTGGAACATTGATCTCTCCCGAAGTAAGAATCTCATGAACAAAAAGTGCAAGTTGTGTCTCGCAGGATATACCTTTTCGGAAACTATGAGGATTTTTCATTAATTACTTATGATTATCGAAGTGTCTCAGGATCGA
The DNA here is from genome assembly GCA_037158775.1 of Hetaerina titia. Classification (NCBI taxonomy): domain Eukaryota; kingdom Metazoa; phylum Arthropoda; class Insecta; order Odonata; family Calopterygidae; genus Hetaerina; species Hetaerina titia. The sequence continues at coordinate 102,216,256 of CM073774.1, read as the reverse complement.
ACTAGCAACTATATATGCCATAAGCTTGCACGAAATGTATGCGAGGGAAATAGGCCTTTAATCGCTCAGTTCTTCCTCGCCTTTTGACTTTTGATCTACTAATGACTTCTTAAATATTATTTCTAGATACGGCGCAATTTCCTACGCTTGATCCTTAAATATACGAGCGGCTATTTCATCGGGTCGCCTGTATTCCACTGTGACACTTATTTTCGTCCATTATCGTTCATGTGAGAGTTACTCTTAAATAAGTAAATCCACGGTTGTATTTTATGATAAACTATCATACTGTTTGATAATTGAATTTTTAATGTTTATTAACATCACAAAAAGTTATTTCACAAATAATTACTGCGAAACATGAAAATGATTCTGAACTAAATATATTCAATGTTCGCTGTACTAAAGTAATCGTTCGGTTGCTTTTCGAGTGTAGGTGTTTCTTGTTGCATTCAATATGGTGCATAAATGCCAAACTACTTTCTGACGGCGTGTTATAACTTAAAAGTAATATAAAATTGATCTTTTGATTTCTCGTTAAATTTATGTGGGACCTTTCAAATGTATCTTATGTTCTTGTCTGCACATTTGCAGTAACTTGCAGTAATAGTTGATGTTATGGAAGAACACAATAATAAGATCTGCATCCTCATCGGACGATTTGTATCCTCATACGAGAAATATTTCCTACATTTTTGTTGCCTATTCGATTATAACCTGTAAACCTGTATAACCGACTCATTTGTCCATTTTTAAGCTTCGTCAATCATGACAATCTCAAATCTTACTATTAGCGTAATTTTTTACAAAAAAAAGTGCTGATTTTTTTCTGGAAAAGTCCACGAAAAATTATCCGCATCTAGTATGGACTGCGTGAGCTTCAGCATCATCATGAGACGTCTAATGTTTTTCGAAAATTCATCCTAATATCAGTGTAGTATTTCAGTCAATATTTGGATTATAATCAAATATAAGCAAGATATTAAACAACAGTTATCGATTTATAAGAATCAGTTTATCAACATTTTTGTCATCAAATATAACTTGCATAACATTAGGAACGCCATCTAATTGTGGTTGCTCTCGTCCATGCTCGTTTAGAGATGATAAAATTTAATGATTATTTTTAATATCCATGAAACTGCAGTACTCATTGCGACGTGTTAGTACTCCACTGGCTCTATGACTATATTGGCAGCAAGCGGAGGATTTTTTCATTTATTCCGAAACATATTTCCTAATTCAGGGAGCGTCTTACACGCACTCGTATGCTCTTACCACCTGCGTGTGTAGAAAAAAAAACTGACGTTGCATTCCATAGACGATTCGAAGGCGTGCCCCGCTTGGTCGACGGCTCAAGATCGTGACTTCCTCGGCTGCTGGAGACGGGTACGCGTGTCCGTCGATTGCTCGACCCGCTCGCCCACTCGCACGTGGGTTCAGTCGTGTCCGTCGCCATTCCCCGGGGAACCCGCCGCCCTCGCCAGAAACACTAAGGAAGGAGAGTGAGGGTGGTGTCCTTAGCGGCCGAGGTCATTCGTTCGGGTGGCGACCGAAGCGAGACAAACGGACGCCCGGAGAAAGAGACAAGACCGCTCATTCGCCGGAATCGTTCGTTTGGGTTTATACGAGGTGTGTAAAAAAAAGAACGGTGATTTAGCGACTTGGAGAGTGCGCGTGACGCGATAAGGGGTTCCCTTGGAGACAAAGGGTTATTCCGCTGGACGGTGAAAGGGTCGCCTCGGAGCAACCGACCGAACCCTAATTTCCCCCGCCCCCTTCCTTTCTTTCCCTCCACCTCCTCCGCGCATTAATTGCCCGAAGGGGTCTGCGGGACAACTTGGGCGGGGTGCACGCACGGAGTCAAAAAAGAAGGCGAGGGGACGGAAGAAGGGCGCCTGCCGAGGTTAAAGGGGCCGCCGCTGGCCCGAGGGTCGCAATGGGGGTGTGGGGAAGGGTTCGGGATTGTTGGCGCGGGAGCTTTAACGGGGGGCGCCTGTACGTCTTTTCCAGAGTCCCGAAACCTTCCACACCCCCAGCCGTGCGTGCCTTGGTGCCGCTTCTTCCTTTTGAGGGGGGAGAGTAGCCTTTAAAGGCGCCGTGAAGCGCCCCCGGGTGAGCGCGAAGACGGGGGAGGTCGCCGGGACAAGGAAGAAGCGTGTTTGGGGGTGGATGTGGGAGTTATGCTAACTCAAGGCGTCCGATGAGAGTGTAGTAATTTCTCACCCCCACCCAACAACGGTTTCTTCCCCCCTTCCCCCACGGTCCCCTCACTCCCTTGAGGAGTTCCTTCCCCCCTCGACACCTCGTGCTTTACAGGCGTCTTTGTTATGCGGGAGGCAGTGGGTGGGGGCGGGCGGGTGGGGGAAGTGTTTTCCGTCCCTTATGGAGTGGTACCGTCCTGTCGCGCTAGCCGAGGGTTTAAAGAGGCGAATAATTAAGAGGGGGGGGGGGCGTCCTCCTGCTCTCACTGCTCCCTGACCCCTCTCCCTCCTCTACCACCGACGGCATCGACGCGGTCGCTTCCAGGGTCGTTGAAAACTTTTGCGAGTGCCTCCGGTGCTTATTTTCCTAGGGAAGCATTAACTTTCCCAGCGTTTACACTCAAGTGCGTGTCAACTCATTCAATTCAAAGACCGATTTAACCTATTAGTACATGAATTTCGCCTGATGACGGACGGCTAGGAGTTTTCTGTGACTCTCGTCGAAGCACCACCATGCTCGTTGAGTGGTTAAATTTCATTTCCTGTAGAGGGTAAGGAAAGCTTAGGATACATAAATTGAAGTTTTATGTCAAAAGCAGTACATTTTCGCTGTTGAATCGCCAGTGAAAAATCAGAGGGCTTATTTTGACGCTTGTAGTCAATTTACATGACGTTTGAGAGTCTTGATGGCCGAGCTAATACGCTGAAACCCTAAAAACGTCCTTTATCCCTTTGAGCACCTGTTATAACTTGCACCAAGCATCTATGCTTCCCCCGCCTTAACAGCCTTGACGGCTGGTAAGGCAACAACCAATGCCCCCGAAAAAAGGCCCTTGATTTCCAAACAGTAGGCATCTATGCTTCATAATAGACATCCTATTAGCTTGTTTTCTTTTAGTATTTTCAAATATAAGTATTTCGAATATTATAATATTTTAAATAAGTATTTGAATAAATTGTTTCTGGCTCAACTTTGTGGAAGTTCAAGCCCGCTTGAATATTTCCTGCTGATTTTATCTTTTCACGTTGAAACAAAATCCGCAACCATTATGTTAAAAGAGCGCTTTGAGATGTGATTGAGCCCATTTCCTCCCTAAACGGCTCACGGCGCTGCCCCCCCCCTCCCCTTGGGGGTAAGCAGTGCCCTGCGTACTCGGAGGACAGTGAAGGGAGAATGGTATTTCCCCCGTCCTTGAAAGAAATGCGAATCTACATGCATGGATGCGTAAAATAATGATTCTCTCCCTCGTACGTGAGGCCCTTACGACCCGTCGCGTTCCGTTCTCCGCCTCCCTTCGCCGCCCCTGAAAATAGAGTGTTTCCCTCGCTGTTGTGACTAAGGTTCCCCCGGGAACCCGCTCCTCTCCCCTCCCCATTTGCCCCTCCCCACCGCCGAGACATCACTCCCTGCCCCATTTCCCACGGAGGCCCTGCCTCCGGCCCGTAATCTCCTAGACTTTGCCTGTTGTGTTTTTTATGGGGAGTGGGATGAGTCGGCCTCGGGCACCCCGGGCCTGGCTGTTTTCAAACGGCCCTGTCGAAAACCAATACATGTGTACATATGTTCACTCGGCGCGAAATCAGTGTTCGCTTTGAGGGTCGCGACTCGCTCTGTGGTCTGGAAATGCAAATGTTTTTGCGCCATGGTGAAGTGTTTTAAATAAATAACGGGTTTGAGTCATTTAGAAAGAATTTAATTTATTCGTCTATATCAATGTTATCCTCTTCGAAGTAGTCTCCATTATATATCATATACTCATGCCAGCGCCTTTTCCAATCCTCGAAACACTTATGGTACTCTTGATCTTTGGTGCAGCTTTTAGCTCTCTCAGCGATCGTTTTTTATCTCGTCTATGCTCGTAAAACCACGGCCCTTTAAGATTTTCTTTATTTTTGGAAACAGAAAAATGTCGCACGGAGTCATATCTAGAGAATATGGAGGCTCAGCCATCTCTAAAGTGCTGTTTTTGGCCAAGCATTCACGAACAAGTGGTGAGCAGCAGGTGCATTATTTCGTGGTGGTGCACAAGCCATGAAGTGTTCCGCCACAAGCACGGGCGTTAATTCCATGTAACTTCACGCGAACGGCGTTTAACTTGTAAGTTGTACTCTTTTATCAATCGTTTCATCTAGTGGTAAGAACTTAAGGTGCACTATGCCGTAAGCTATATGAAATTACAAAATTCCCGTTACTTTATGAACACACCTCGTATTTTCTTTCAGAGGCAGGGTGGACCCTTTGAGTGTATATACAAAAGCATAGAAGTCGGAAAGAGCTTCCAAATGACCGTTAAATTTAATTGTCCGACGTTGATTGTGGAAGTGAGGTATCAATGTAGTAAGTCCTTTCATATTTCGCAATAATGAATAACATAAATTCTGCTCGACAATAACTCATTTAAAATAGGAGACATTTCGTACAAGTAGAATGGAATGCAAAAATGTGGTGGAGTATAAATTCTTCAAACGATCGAAAGGAGGATCTGATTTTTTTACCGAGCAGAGTTTTGACAATTTTCAGAAATTAACAGTTTTCAATTGTAAACACGAAGGAGATGGAATCATTTCTTTTGTTATTTGAAAAAAAACAAAGAGCGATGTCGCCAATTAGAAGTGGATTCATTTTGAACGGGGTCTTGAAAAAACAAAAGCGGAAAGAAAATGGAATTATCAATTCCTGAAAATAAGTTATTGTCAAGGAATTCTTCCGGGGTCTGGGCTCAAAAATAGAGAAGTTTTTCCACGTTCTTTGGAAGATAATATCTTTAATATAAATATCATATCTTTTGAGTTTTTTATTTCTTCGATTTATTTTAAAACATTTGACATTTGTCAAAATATTAATGGTTAAAAAATTAGCACATTTTAAGAATGCTTTGTGACAAATGGTAGGAAACTTAATGAATAAAAATTTACAAACTACAGCCCATGAATATACATCTAGAAATGAAATTCTAGCCTATGAAATGTTTTAATCGATGCATCTCCGCCTGGCATTAACTTGAAAGGTCTTAAAAATCGCATTTCATAATTTGCTTATATTCTCCACCCCTAATGTCGAAATCAATAAGAATCGATTCCGATGCCACTCTTGTGAATAATTTTTAATTGAGCGATATATTGCTGGAGTTATAATTACATGAAGCACGTAACTGTGCCTCTGTTGTTATAGTAATGGCTACAGCATGATAGCATAGTGATTTCGCGTGGTTTTAATGTTTGACTGATGTTCTGATATCTATTTTACTGAAACCAACCTTTGACTTGACTTGAAAAATGACAGAAATGCTGGGTGTTTCTGTCCTGTTGGCCCATTGGCATTTACGAGTGAGTCACATATTTCCAACTAACCGAATAAAAGGTCCCGTGAGACAAACTTGATAGCGCTTTCAATTAAAATTGGTTTCATTTCTCTAAGGACAGGCTCAGCGCTCCGAATCTAAGCGTTATCGGTAAGCGTACGTTTATTAGTCGACTGATGTTAGATCTTATTGGCGGGCAGCCCTTGGAATGGTCCTGGATGTCTCATGAATACCCCGAGTGTGCTCGTCCGTAAGGGGTCGGCCTGCTTCTCGTGCCGACGGGAGTGACTGCACCCGGGGTTGGGAAGGGGAGCTGCACCCGGCGTGCATCTCGCCCGTGTAGTCCCCGGGGGCCAATAACTCCCGGATTTGGGGCGGAGGTCGGCTTTGGACCCCTTGGGGGGGGGGGGGGACCGTAAGATATATCTACCCATACGCTATCTACTGTCCTTGAGGGATAATCAAAGCATTGGGGAGATTTAGCAGAGTAGGAGGATTCTTGGGAGAAGGATGAAATGAGTGTGCTTTCCATGCTATTCGTGTATTTGTGATTACTTGCGACTAAGTTACAGGCTATGTTACAAACTTGTGTTTTGTACATCTTCTTGGGAAGAAATGCCAATATAAATTTTAAAAATAATTAGCATTAATTCTAAGGGTTTTATCGACCGATAAATACGAAATATCAATTAATTTCATTCGTGTGAGCATTTCCGTTTTATCTTCTGAGCCTTTTTGCTGTCGAAAGTCACTCCACTGCTTTTCTAGTAATGGTGAGCAGACTTAAAGTGCAGTGTTTATGTGTTCGAAGCCGCATGTTGAATGGATTTTTAATTTAAAGATTTAAATGTTTCATTACGTTTCTACAGTTATTTTGTTGCCTCCGGCGTAACTTTGTGGAATTTACACAACATATTGATATGAAATGAAATTATTGACTTCGTAAAGTCCACACACACTTCCACAAAGTGTGCGAAATTACGAAGTCAATGATTTCATTTCATTTGAATAAGTGTCTACTGTTTTTTACTTTTGGCTGGAATGATGACAATTAACCTAAATTAGCAAATATTAACCCATTCCTAAGCCAACTCTTACGAAATATTATGCAGATATAGCGCAGCATACTACGTGGAAATATGCTGGCAATTGACTAAATTACGTACTATTTTCTATAGTGTCTCTGAGCACTCTCAGATCCACCCAAGCTGTATGATTTTTCGGGTAGCACATCTTCCAGGGGCAACGATAACCGGTACAGAGAAAGGATATGGTCCCTCGTATTACCCTGCTCATGTGGGAATTTTACACGCCATCGGGCTTACTGTAGTACACGGACTGCGTGAACTCTACCATGACCTACAAAAGTAACCCTCGGGTTGACTGCTGCGTTTATGGTTTATTATTATTATCATCGGTAATCTACGGGTTCAGGCAGGTTTTGATGGATACAAACTATCAAAACGCCTTGTCTCTCTTATCAAAATACAATCTGACATCCATTAATACAATAAACCCCTCTTCATCTCTGTGTACTTGGTTCCTTCCTTCATCCCGTACAACACACCTATTCCCGCTCCTTCCTCGCTTGCCTAACATTCTCCCCCCCACTGTCACACTCTCCAACATGCCATTTCCCATTGAAATGCCCTGCATCCATCTTTCCTGCCTTCTTTGGATTTCTCTCTTCAGGTAGTGGGTATATACTCATTAAAATTCCCCGATCTCATTTTTGTGAAAACGAAACTTATACAAATTCGTTAATAAGCACCGCTGGTAATCGGTAGTTCTGGAATTGGTATTTGATTTCTGAGAAGTTATTCATTGAGCCATCACTCTATGTAATTCGGGGAAAATAGATGAGGGTCTATTCGAGGTCAGGCCATACAGTTTTTATACCCAAAGGAGAAAGTCTTGCTGAAGGAAAAATTCACCTCTATTATTTCGCCTCTCCACTCGGGATATCGACGCCTCCGCATTGTGCCCTCTAGTCAACCCCGGCACCTTCCTGGTCTTGCGCCGGCGTCCGACTCCCCCTTTGTCCGTCACCAACGAGGCACTTCCGTGGACGCGACACTTCAGCAAACAAACGTCCGGCATCACTCCGTGATCGTGAATCGTGAAGCGTCCGGCTCAAGATTTTCGCTCGCCCTCTTGTGGCGTTCGTCAAGTTGCCCTTAATAGGGCGCACGTGGGGTCAAGGGGCGGGACTTCCTTCCCCAAAACCAACATTTGGGAAAGGAATAAGTTCGCCTCCCCATTCTTCTCATACCTAGGACTAGGTGTGGTTGTTAGAGAAAAGAGAATAGCTGTGCAATAGAATTTTCCAGCATCGTCGTAAAAAAATTAATACCCAGAAAGTGCATCAACGTCTAGGCAGCAATAATCATCAGGTATATTGACAAATCTAACAGTTCAGGCTTAACTTTGTGGAATTCCTCCATGATGAGGGTATAACATAAGAGAAACTTTACACTTCCACACACTTTTAATGCTCTACGACCATGGTTCCAATGCTGCGCATCATCACCAGGTGATGATGTTGGGCAGCACCGAAACCATGGTCGTATTACATTAAAAGTGTGTGGATGTGTAAAGTTTCTCTTATTTTCTATCCTCATTATATAAGAATATCTCATTTCTAAGAAAAATATCTAAGATTTAAATATTGTCGGGTATACTATATTAATATATAAATATCAGAGATTTCAGATGTGCGTATCATCGGGTATATGATAAATACCGAAGATTTTAGTTGTATCATCGCGTATATTGGTAAATATAGAAATTTTCAGACATATCATCGATATTATAAATATCGTCCTTGGAGCATATTGATCTTATCGACTCTCTCGTCCAACCGTTATATTAGTAATATCGGCTTCATTGTCTATAGACAGTTTAGTTTCATGCTACAAGGAGGGATATCCGCATGGGTACCTCTAGCATACTGTCCTATCGATCATATCTCTGTGTTCATCAATGATATCAACCAAATAGTCCACTTAAATCATATTATTAATATGCTAAAATAAGTTTCGTGTAAAGTGAAGTATTATGAATACGAAACCTCATTACTGTTTACATTCTGCAACGCACCTCGATTCAACTCTCTCTACACGGGTCTCTCCGAGCTCGGTGGCGGAGTATCCACTCTCTTCACCGAGCATAAAAGCACTATGTTAGTATTCGCCGGCGGCTGTGATATGCCGTCAATTCATTGGGACTACTATTGCGTAGAAAAACAGGCAATAAATTTTACTTCTTGGGAAAAAAACTCCTGAACACATTCGTCAAATTCTCGCTAAAAGAGGTAATTGAATCGTCCATTCGAGGCAACAGCGTACGCCATGTACGAGTAGGACGAATGCCCCCGAGTTGGATGATTGCAAACGTGGACGCATCTGAGGGCACTTGTGACCGCAGCGCTATGGCGGTAGAAATAAAAACTATGATCGCGAGAGTGATTGTGAAAAGTATATCAATAAAGTGAAGGCAACTTTATTTGCTTCGACAGAAAACAAAACTACTACCATTGAGGTTGATAACTCACAGGTCTGCAAGAGAAAACATTCGAAAAATGTTTTTACATAATACAATAACAGAGACGAAGACTATTAGAATTTACCACTTAATAAAAATTTATTTCCGACTGGTTTCGATACACAACATCATTTTCAAGTAAAAAACTGAAACACTGGAAAATGATGTAGTGCATTGAAACTTGTCGGAAATAAATCTTTATTTAGCGTGAAATTGTAATAGTCTTCGTCCCTGAATTATGGAATAGTTCTACCATATCACACCGGAATCTGTAATTTATTTTATCTATTATACATGACGGGCTATCAGTTTATTCCATACAGAGTCAAGTACGATAAGAAGGAACCAAGTTAGTGCAAGTCAGAAGTTAAGAGCGACGTTAAGGAGACAAAGAAAATATCACTCATTTAAAAGGTCTTTAGGAAACTCAATAATAAAGCTATAATTAAAACGTCAGAGAATAAAATCGTAGAACGTCGAGCATGAACGAAAAATATTTACGCGTTTAGCCTAAAGTAGTTTAAAAGGAAAATGGTATGCGAACCAGATGTACCGGAGGAACAAGAATCATTTTGATATTACGCCAGGGAAATAAAAGTAAAAAATCCACCTATACTCTTATAGGAATGAAAAGGCAAATTTGTGACATATCGCGAATTTAGCCAACATCCTTAACCATTTTCGGTCATAATGGAATTTTAATGAACTCTTTAAGTTCTTAAATGTTCACATTTTTTTATAAATTAAATATGACGTTTGGTAATAACGCCAAAACCACATAAGCATTATATCGTGGTTAATTATCATGCAATGTAACCATTTAGTACTATTTTAACATCTGTTAATCATAATATTTAGAGAATACATTATTTATAAACCAGGACAAAATAGTGAAAATATGGGAATATTAGAAGTGCAAAGCAAGCAACGAGAAGTAGAGGGAGGGGCGGGTGCGCCTGTTGACAAGGCATTTCTGACATCAAGTTGGCTGTGAATTAAACCCAGGGTAAATGTGCGTGGGGTGGATAAGAAATACATTGCAGGGATCATACCAAAGATAATTTTTGGACAGATATGGACGGGTAATGCTTAGATCATCAGTTCCTCTTACGTTGTGGGCGGCAAATGATAAAAATGAACGAGTTGCTGGATCTGTGTCTAAGGCAAAGATAATAAATGAAAACCATTTAAATGACTTATTTCAATGTTTGAGGGTACAGATTTACTGTCAGTTGAAGTTTATGCACATTATTTTTAAGAATAGACGACTTACACAAACCACTGGAAAAAGATTCCAGAGTGCATCTCAAAGTCCTCGGGGATATCGTTTCCATTTTGGTATTTCCTCCAGCTATGGACAGCTACGAGTATAGTATAGTGCCTTTAAACCTTGAATATGGTGTTAATCAATTTTTAACTGGAGATTGATGAGAAATGTGCTTTGAACCTTATTGCAAAAACGAAATTTGACAAAGAGCTTGAAAGGGAAAAATGAACAAACAGTTATATTCCCAGATTTAATTTCTTCCATGTTGGGTGGCTAGGTTGTTGCTTTTGTCAGTGCTTTAGAATTAACATTTTAGCTTAAACTCCTACAACTTTCATCATCATTATGGCGAACGGGTGACTTTGGGCTCATTTGAATTGTATATTCCTTTTGACTTCGTGGTCCTCGCCACTCTGTCTTATTCAAAGTGAGGAATTTTGAATCCCTGGCTTAAATGTTCATTAAGAGGCGCAGAAAATAGTTTCCATCCGAAGTCTGTTTCAAAGCCGCAAATTGAGAAGTCACCTGATTACTCTTTCCAACCTACGGCCGCCGAGTCACTGTTTTTACTTCGCTTATCTTGCGCACTCGTAAGTTGTGCAAAGAATATAAGCTCCCCGGGGTCTTATTTAATGTTCCACATGATTGCTCTTTATTTCCATTAACTTTCATTTGCGTTTTTTTCGCAGTAAATTCATTTAAATGAGAGTGAGGTGCCCTGGGATGTATGCCATGAATGTGTGACATTAAAATAAACGGAAAGGTTACGATAAAATATAAGAGGGGCAAATAGCTAGTTTTTTTTCCTTTATGGTCTTGCGTCTGTGAAATCCCCTTGGATGAATGCGACACCTCGCGGGACTAAGTGTCGCCGCATCCGTTTCCCTTTTGAAACGCGACGACGGGCGATGATGTATCTTATTAGCGCTGAGCCGAATGCTTCTTTTTTTATTTCCTCTCCCCCTTCTCTTCGTCGCCACTCGCGGAGCCACTGTCGCGGCGGGAAGTGAGGCGGCAGGTAGGAGGGAATTAATGTCGACGGCGCTCGCTCCTCTTTTGTTCGCTCCTTCTTTTCCCTCATCGTGGGACTCTTGACACGGCGGACTATTTTCGCGGTGCGGCTTTTGTGTTTCACACCACGCGTAATCCTTTCTCCTCCCCTTTCCCTTCGTCCATCCGCACGAAGACACGCGGTGGAAATTTTTTCGGTTTGCGCCCGTATAAATTCAGGGTCCGCTTTTGTGTGCCTCTCGAGAGACCTTCCGTAATTTCTTTTTTATGGACCAGTTAGAGCGTTCCGCAGAAATCTCGCGGTAGGAAAGAATTCCCCCTGCCACACATCCTAGCCGTGCCTTGCAGGGTATAGAAATGAATAAATAAATAAATAAATAGCGGGAGAGAAAGGAGATGTGACATTCCACCTCGTTCGCAGTAATAACGTTCAGCATGTGTGCGTACTCGGGTGGATCTCGGTTTAAGTACGTCGGTTGTCGGTTCCCGAATTCTGCGAGGGTTTTAAGCATCCGGCCTTCCATTTCTATGCACCCGAGAGAGATGGCTCGCGCCGGTAATTAATTTAAAATTCCAGGCGTAGTTTAATTGATTCGCACTTGTCAACTTTCTATTCATATTTACGTATTAAATGGCCCATAATTCTTTCGCATACAGTCTCAATCTATTCCGACGTAACTAAGATTTTATCTTTCCAAACTATTGCTGTAGGAAATAACATTAGTTTTTCAAAAACTGTCTCCCACAGAATAGCCTTTTATTCATTTGAATGGACAACTGGACAACTCGAGGGTCACACATTGGACTTGCTAGGGAAACAAAATGTGAAGGACGCTATGCTGTCGACGACGTTTGCCCCCGGTCTTCTGGCGTGCATCAATAATGCGACCGCGACGCGACGAACAGCGACCGTGATACGCTTTTTACATTCCTTATCCTGCTCGCTCATGTAAAAACAATCTGCGAGAATGTATTATGATTAATTTTATTAAACTTTGAGCGATAACTAAGGCGACCTAATAAAACGCAGAATGAAAGACGATAAGCAAACAGTTGCTAACCTGTTGGCACCGTTCCACGAGACATCGGCCTTTTACTTAATCTGATTAATAACGCGCGGGCCGCCGAGACGCAGGCGATGATTGATGCTCGGGGGGAAATAATACGCGGAGCCAAGTCCCCCCGACTTGCGGCTGGGGGTGGGTGGAGGGAGTGGGGTGGCCATTAAGGACCACCGCGTTCGTCTGAAAGGACGCCCCCGGAGATAGCATCGCGAGGAGCGAGAGCGTCGAGCAAACGCCGACCCGATTGCCTCGGAAATCGTCCCTCTCGCCCCATGGCAACCCGAACAATGCAACCCCCCCCCCCTCCGGGAATAATTCTCCTCTCAACACCTCAAAGAGTCGCAATGTTGGAATGAGTCAATCAGAGAGGGAAATGGCGTGAGGAATGAAAGGGGGCAACTTCCATATCAGTCGCTCGTTTTTCCTTACCCTGTTCACTTCCTTGCCCCGTACACGCGAGGTGCCGGGGCGGAGTCCCCCTCCACTCCCCTCGGGTCCGTGATTCACGAGTGGCATGCCCCGCGGAGGAGCGAGGATTTGTGGGGGGGAGGGGTCGTGGGAGAGGGTGGCGGAGGCAGAGTCACGCGAAAGTCATTCGCACGCCTCGAGCGACGATCCCCTTCCCCGCTCACTTCCACCGTTGCCCGCTGCGAGGCCACCACGTCCTCCCCTGCCGGCCGCACGGCTCTCTCGCACGAGCATTTGGCACATGGAGGATGATCTCAACTATACCAGTCTCACCTATCTTTTCCGTGCTGCTATTGAAATCAGAGCGCGCGTATTGACAAGTAGTAAGACAAACTTTGTAAAATTTACCAAAAATATATTTATACGATATTATTCATTTCATCTTGTCATGACATCTTCAGTTGCCTATTCCTCAAGTGTCTTACTCGTGTATCTCCTAAAATACCTAGGCTACTCACGATCTCTCCTGGGTGAAACACATACATAGAATATGTGTACAAGCTAACAAAAAATTAAGATTTATTGAAGATTACTGGGAAAATGAGACGAAAACATGAAAGAGAAATGTTATCTGTCGTTGGTTAGGCCTCATTTAGAATATTCTGCATATGGGATCCTCACCAAGTAGGAGTATTTGCCGAATTGGATCTCGTGCAGCGTAGAGGAGCTATATTTGTAAAACGTTGCTATGATATGCTTAGTAGCGCATCCAAAATATTAGAGCAGCTAGGTTGGGAATCACTCAATGGAGCGAAGGTTAAATTATAGATTTGAACGTCGCATAAATTGGAAAGATGCGGTGACGTTGAAAATGTAGTATTGCCCCCATCGCACGCACTACGGTTGGAGAGATCATTTTAATGAAATTAGAGAGTTAAGTGTAGAACAGATTTAATATGTCATTTTTCCTACGAATGATAGGGGATCACAATAATATTGTTCGACCACGGTAGGGTCATGTTCGGGTAAAATTATTTTGGTGTGTATTCACCCCCTGCTACACACCCTGATGGTGGCTTGCAGGGTATATATAAATAAATCTCAAGTTGAAAGTTCACAAGCTTAAGCCCGAAATCATTGGCGTGATGTTATCTCATGATTTGGAGATGAGTATGAAATTGATGAAGACTCTTTAAAACTTTGATATGGAGCGTAGTTATGTATGGCGCGGAAACTTGATCATTGAAGCAGTATAATGGGCGTAGATTATCGGTTTTCGAAATGTGGATGTGAAGAAGGATGGAGAAGGTATGTGGGCAAAAAGGAAAGCGAATGACGCAGTACTGAGTATGGAGGGGGTCGAGAAGAGACAGTTGGAAGGAATCAAAAGGAGACAAGAAAAATGGATGCAGAGCATTCTGATTGGCAATGAAAAGTGAAGGATGTGATAGAGGGAAGAACGTTAGGCAAGCGAGGAAGGGGCAGGAAAGGGATAGATATGTCGGACGGGATGAAGGAAGTATTCGCAAATGAAGACGGGCATATGGGAGAGTAGGGTGTTGGGTTGTGTTTTGTTTGAAGAGACAAGAGGATTTTCGCTGTGCTATTTGGTACTGTGCCCCCATCTAAAACCTACCTTAACCGGTAGATTTCCGATAATAATAATATTAAATTATTTATTCTGAAGGTAGGAATACCATCAGAGAGACATTTATAAGGATGTCATGATTCGGAGACGGTTCATAGAATATCCTTTAGATTGATCCAAACATTTTATGATAAGAAAATGAATGTGACGAGGATATGGGAGATACTGGGATGGGAGTCCCACCAGACGCAATAAGAGTAAGAAATCATGCTATGACCCGTTTATGAAGTCGTGTGATAGTTTTGAGTGTCCCAGGAGGCCGTGAAGTTTAATATATCATGTACATTTTTAACTTAAGAGACTCCTCTGGTGCTCCCAGATATACGGGAAGCCGATATATATGAGCCTAATACATTTTAAGAGTTAAGGACTCTAGATTTCACGTTTTGATTCGAGTGATCATTGATAAATTGGCTCCCAAAATCTTCAGGGTCAATTGGGAAAATAGATCTTTATTCTCTCCTAATTTTGGCGATTAGAGCATCCAAAATTCTCAATTCATTGCAATGATATAACCTAATCACATCTTCCATTAATTTTAAGATCAAATCACGCTTATTCAAAATTACGTAAATAGGTCATCCGTTCTAATCCTTTTACCACAAGTCGTCACGGACGCCCGAGGTTATGAGCGAAGGTAGATCATTGGGAACGGGAGAAGACAGAGGAAAGGCAAGAGTAGAATATTTGGATTCAAAGGGGTAGGTGCTGAAGGCAAAGCAGTCTAGCCTGGATATCTAATGAGGGTGAATAAATAAAACCCAAGCATTGAGTTGTATTCTAATTTGAGGAGTGAATATTAGTAAAATCAATGAAACAAATAAATAAAACAGTGTCTGGCATGACTTGGTGGAAACTCTTCATATTGAAATTGAAAATTAAACAACTTGGTTTTTCCACATAGAAAATTGTTTACTCACGACCTAGGTTTCGTTATGTTGTAACGTCATCAGGTTTCGTTATGGTATAACCGGATGATGTTATACCATAATGAAACCTAGATATTGAATAAAAAATTTCTATGTGGAAAATCCAGATTTTTTTATTTTTCAATTTCAATGAAACAATTACTGGAAGATTTTTTTAAATTTATAGCAATGCACAGTTCAAAAAGAGATCAGAGCGAGTGGCTGGAGAATGATTCGTTAGAAATGTGGGTTAAGAGCAAATGTGTGACAAACAGGTCCATGAAGAGCAAATACAATTGAAATAATTGTAAGAAATTATTGTTAGTGACTATAATTGAAGGAGAAAATTGAAATGATTAATTAGGGATGAGGCTATAGTTAAGAAACTGGGATAAGTTGAGATATACAATCAAGGGGATCGTTTGGAGGGCGATTCAGATCAGGGTGGTACATGGGTGTGCTTATGTTTAAGAATGTTCTTACCGGAAATGATATAGGTAAGCTGCATAAAATGCTATGCTATTTTCGTTGACGAAACCTAGTCGAGTCGAGATGCAGCACTGTTTATGAAATTCGCAAAAAGCGTGCCCTACGGAGTCTCATGGGAAATAATGTTCCATTCGGCAAGAAAGGTAGTGACAGGAACGCCCCTGAAGGCCCCTTCTACCTCTCTTACGGGACTAAAGCCCAAACCGTTGGCCAAGACGGCCGTGAGATAAAACACTGGAACAGTCTTATCTTTGACCACATTAGTGTTTGGTGTTGTGAAAAAGGAAAAATCTCGTGATTGATATTCTTCTTTTCATTACCTGTGTTTTTTGCTGATTACCTGTATTTTTACTAGTATTTATTCATCCTGAGTTGCCATTTGCAACACTTCATCAGAGTCTTTCCCCTCGGCCCATCGCCATATCGGCTTTTTGGGTTGTGCGAGGGAGGAGAATTCTGGGAAGGAATAATTGCTATTTCCAGGGCTATGTCATTCATTGTGGTCTTTTTTACGCCCTCCAACATTCGTCCACGCGCCCATTCATCCTCCGTGACGTGTTCTGTGTCTCTTGAGGTTCCCTATTAACATTTATAATGCGGTTTCTCTTTCTAATAATGTAATTTTCTAAAAATATTTTTCCTATTAAATTTATTTCTAAACTGAAATTTATAACTTAAATACTTCTAAGATTAATAAAAAGATAAATTTATTTTTTTTATTTGTAGTATATAATAAATCCAAAGGGTTAGCAGTAACTCTTCTTCATCTTCATCTCTAACAAGTTCAGATACCCAACTCATCACACTTAGACAACAAATTTAGTTTTCATAGCAACAGTGTTCTTCATATTTCTTGGTATTAGAAAAATTTATTTATTGGACAAATAAAATGAGAAAGAATGCATTAGGAAAAAAGTATTAGAAGAAAGCACCCTTTAGAAAAATACATTATTACAAATTGTGGTTCAGAAAAATTGCATCAGAAAAATTGATCGGGAGAGGTTCCAATGATGGTACTGGTCGACTGTTTTTGCAATGAAGTTCTTCCAAGTACTTACCCCGAACCCTCTTCCTTACTTCTGCAGGAAACATCTGTTTTATCTTATTAATGGTATTCGTTTAATTCATTTGTTTTTTGCCCGCCTGTTTAATTTTCCTCTGCCAACATGTCTATGCATTGTTTTTTTCTGCGCCAATTAATTATTCGTCATCATTTCTACCCTCAGTTTTATTATTAATTTTCATCGAAACAAATCTATTTATTAATTAATGATCCGATGCATATTTCTTCAATTACGTCACTCATTTATCTTTCTAATGATATTTTTCAAGCCATTTTTGCTTAATTTATTTCACATTCATCCCTCCTGTGGCTTTTGAATATTCCTTTTTTAATGTTATCTCATTAATCTTCATTTGTTCCACCTCATTGCTCCGACTTGGAATGGCGGACTTTATTTAATATCTTCATTTTTTTAACTTATTCGAAAACATTCAATTCCAAAGTTGTTCCACGATGGCAAAATTAGCGTCTACATTATTTACTGATTCTAAAATGAATCACCATAATATTTCACAGGATTAGAAGTGGAGTCATCTTCCATAAATAAATACTTATTTCCTCAAATGTTAACTTTTATTTTTACATTAATGATAAAAAAATTCCTAAACATTTGCCTGCAGATTACACGTGATTAGATTCATTTTATTTTTCTGTCACTTTCATATTTTAAACATTTACAAAGACCATCCCAAAAATGCTACTTTAAAATTGTACATTTTATTTGAGCATATTCCTATATCCAGTGATCGCATGTTATAAAATTTTTCTTGAACTTCCATGAAAATACAATATCTTCTGACTAAAGATTTTAATTAATGAAATATACTAACCAATTAGTTTTAAAACAATTATGGATACGTTGGAAATTTTATTTTGACAATTGTTATATGTTTATTGACAAGACCCTCGACAATATTAGCTGTGGAAAAAAATGACCAAAGAGTGGTTCATTGGTCAAAACTACATCTTCATCAGTATTTGGACCCTATGATTGGTGTTCTGCAACACATATCTTTCCATTCTACTCTATTTGAACGCGAGGCAAGTCTGCGTATTTTAGGGAGACTAATTTGGTGGTTTCCCGTTGCCTTCCACACGCATGCATACATACATGACATGCATACATACATGTATACTTACCACATGTATATACATGGAAACATTCAAAGCCTAACAAATACATTCTGTTTCCACTTCACATTACATTTATTTCATCGTATTGCTGGCTTCACGAAGGCAAAAATGAGTGTAGTTCATGGGCTAAATAGATGAATCACAACTTCAACGGTTATTTTCATTGATTTCATGAGTTACATTTCCATGATATTCGCCGATAGACTTGGGTAATCATGTTTCCCCTTCGAGTTTACACCTACGCTTCTCCCTCCCACTTCGGATTCTAGTGTTGACTCTGACCCCGGGGCTTGCCTCCCGAATTCCAAATCCCGCTCCCTTAATGCTCGCCTATCTCCATTCTCTGGTCACAATGGAATTCATTAGCCCCCACCCTGTGATGCAAATTGGGGAGTTACTATTGATGGGCACTTAAGTCGGGGGGAATCGTAACCGCCCGGGGCTTCATTCGATATCACTTGTTTCTATGGTCAGGCATGGACTGCGATATTTTAAATATCCTCTGCCCTTCGCATCTAAGGGGACTGGATCGAATGCGGTGTCGGTGGCAGGGGGACTTGACTTTAAAGACTTAGCCAACAAGAATTTCAGTAAATTTACTGAAATGAATCCTCTAATCTCTTTTTCACTTATGATACCTCCATTGTGTGAACGGGAATTAGAATACTTTTATCTCAAAGGCAATATTTTTAAGACATACAGTTTACTAAAACCTAATAATTTAGTACTCATTTCAATCTGGAAAACGGGTCTTATATTATACGATCCATATTACTCAAAACAAAAGGTAGATGATAGAGATATAGGAGACGGAAGTGAGAGGAAGGGGATGATTTATTTTTCATATATTTATTTTTGTAAAGCAGGAGAGAAACCAGTTATTATAACATATTGCTCAATTTTATTAATCCCTGAGAAAAGTATAGTCGCAAGTTGGGCGTGCCATGAAATAGAGTATTTCATTAAGGGATTTTGCAATGAAGACCTTTGCCCTCAATGGAATTAACCGACATTCAAATGTACACGTAGTTCGTCTTTCTAAACGAGGGAGGAAGAGAACTCCATTCTCGCTGTATAGTTTCCAACTTGTAGGTTTATTGTCATATTTTGAACAATTCTTCGAAAATGTAGTGTAGGAATCTCCTGTATTCCGAAGCATGCGGGATTTATATTTTATATATACCCTGCAAGCCACCGCCAAGGTGTGTGGCAGGAGGTGAATATGCACCAGAATAATTTTAGCTGAACATGACCGTACCTTGGTCGAACAATGCCATTATGATCCCCTATCGTTTGTGGAAAAGTGGCATTTTAAATCTCTCTATTGTACACTTAATCTCTCTAATTTTATTGAGATGATATCTCCTTATATCCCCACCGTATTACTATGGAGGTAATACTAAGTTTTCAACATTATCGCTACAGAAACATTCTTCCAAATTAAGCACGTGATCTAATCTGTAACTTAACCTTCGCCCCGTGAATGATTCCCAGCCTAGCAGCTCTAATATGTTGGATACGCTACTAAATTTGTCATAACAACGTTTTACAAATCTAGCTCCTCTACGCTGGACGCGATCCAATTCAGCAATAAATCCAATCTCGTGAGGATCCCATATATTAGCAGCATATTCTAGAAGAGATCTAACAAGCGAAAGATAGCATTTCTTTTTACCTTTTCATAATATTTAACCAGTAGTCTTCTAATTAATCCTAATTTATGGTTAGCCTGTCCACATATTCTCCATATGTTTAACCCAGATGAGATAGTGAGTGAGGGTAACGCCTAGGTATTTAATTGAGTCTATTCATTCCTTTTCAATGATCCCAATGCAGTAGGCTATCGGGTGGGAATTGCTCTTTTTAGAAACCGGAAAAAGCCGGAAAATCGGTCGCACCAGCGTTTTAGTTATATTAATTAGTGTAGTTGTCCATGAAGTAGTAGCCGTGGACGTTTATCATGCCGTGTATAAGTTGCTTTCCATTTTGAAACCTTAAAGCGCCTCTGACGACTATGGACGGCCAAGATCTAAGAAAGGAATGTTGTAAAAGAATGTACTATGTTAATGCGATGGCTGCTTTTACTTCAGGCTCTAAATTAGCGGTTTGAAGCATGGAAAGGAATAATTATAGCTTGTAAAAGGTGCGTACTCAGGCCTAGTGTGATGAGCGCTTGTAATGCCATTAAGGAAATTTATCAAAAAGAATTAAGAAATTACTGTTCACAAAATATCGTTGTTCTCTCACAGGCCTTAACATTGCTAAAATGTCATCTCTCACTTCTGTGCTTTACTCCAAGGTTTTATCTGATAAGAACGCTTGGCATTCTCCAGAACCTGGATTCTCCAATTTCAGGCATACGAGTACTCGTATACGAGTTCAAGTTACGTTTCAACCGAACTAATTCGATGAATGTGTTTTCTCCAATTTCAAGGGATTTTGAAAATATGAAATCAACTTGAGTCTTGGTCTGTTACAGAGTGGGAATCTTTTACTTGCTATCAAACATTGTTTGTGGGTGGAAGTACCTAAAATTTTTATCTTACTCTATGTAATCGGACGCCCATTTCTTTGGCTTGATTTTCGTATTCCGTATGGCATTGTTTTACTAGTAATTTACTGTAGTTTATAAGTGAACCAGCCAGTTTGAGTCGCAAAGTAATAAACTCCACCCAGCGAGCAATCTTGCATTCTTCAACTAGGTGTCATTACAAAATCATCGGTAATTGCATTGGAAAAACCACCTCGACGTGTTCGCTTCACTTTTTCCAAGAATGGATTTCATCGCCTTCTTTAGTCGTTGGCCATCCGAATGTCTTTGCAATACCTTTCAGATATCTGGATTCTACATTGTAATGGTCCCCAGTGCAGATTCTGAGGATAGCCCGATCGCTCTAAAAAGGTGTTGGGTGAAAGTGCCAATTCTTTTCCGTCACTCGCACATTTAAATGGCGGCGCAGATGAGAGCGCCGACGCTTCGGCTGCAATAAAACTCTACGACAGCGTACGGATGTGATTTTGGTGGGCGGGGGAATGAACCGAGGGTTTGGGTGGGGGTGAAAGGAGGGTTCGTGAGAGGAGGGAGTGTGTTTGCATTTTGGCATGGGTGAGGATAGTTAGGGGATGGGGGTGCTTGCAGCTGCGCTGGGGAGTGAGGGAGGGTGAAGCAGGTGAGCAGAGGGGGGGGGGGAGCGTTTGCAGCGTTTCTGCCGCGGTTCCCTTGTATCCTTGTCGGGGGGAGACTGGGGCGTGGGACAACATTGTTACACGGAACTGCGTGCGCCCTTGTCCCTCGAGCACGTGTGTCTGTGTGTGGAGGGTGGTTCGAGGGGGTGGGGGAAGAGGAGAAGGCGTTAGCTGTCTGGGAGTGGGGAGCGGGGGAATCTGGGGGGGGGGGGAATGGGAGCGGAAGGGAGGGAGGCGGGAAGCGAGCATTTTGGAAACAAAGGGACCACCCCAGAGTGGCGCCGTGGAGTTTCGGGATTCGGGATGGCACGGTTTTCAGAATGGGAGGATGCTTTTGTGCCGCCAGGGTGGATACAGGGGCGTGGCGGGGGTGGTCGCGTCGCTACCGTTGGCGCTCACGGGATCGGGGAGGAATGGCGCGGGGGCCTCCTTCCCCTTTTAAAACTGTCTCCAAAAGGGAGCGGGAATTCGAGGGGGGCGCGCCGTGCGGGGGGTGGGTGCGGGAAGGGCGCTGGGTAGAAGTTGGAGGCACGTAAAGGAAGAAGAAGCGAGGGGTTGGGGGGGGGGGAGCGGTTGTCAAGATGGAGACGAGCTATGCATGCGATGATAGGAATCTTGACGACTTCGAATTAATGCTCCATCACCTGGGGGAGATTCGCCCGGGGATTAATTTTTCTCGGGGATCCGCCTCCCCCTGCGTCACCCGCGGAGTTTGGAGATGATTTTAATTGTAGGATTGCCGCGAGGTGTTGGTCGAAGTTCTTGAGAGTTGTGCGGGAAATTTTTTGAGAAGTCCTAAACGTTTCGTGGTGATAACTTGGAGAGAGAGTCAAAGGAGGCGAGTTTTCGAAGGAAAACAAAAGGAATATTGAAATGGCACGTGCTTAAAAATATACGTTCCGTTTAAGATCCCGTATGACCTTCTCATTTTTCTCAAGTAACACATGAGGTTACCTTATGATTAGATATGCTTGTCTCACGGAAATATTGGCTTTAGAGATTAAAACTAATTGATATTTTAATTTTTAATATTATAAGTCCTCGTGTTATGAATTCCTGTAATCGGACGCGAACTTCTGTGCGTGATTATTAATGTTGGTTTCGCGAATCATTAAATCACTCAATTGATTGCCAGTTGAATCATATATGATATCGAGTAGCTTTTAGGTTCTTCCAGTCATTCATATTGTGTCTAAGAAAATGGTCACTTTGATTTTGGTCCATAGGTTGGCCTTTATTACACTCTTTTACGCGTATTTTAATTAATCGCTACTTTAATCATTTTGCATACTATTCCATGAAAACCCTACGAATAGCTAGAGTATTAATGTGAGATAGTTGCTCGTGCTCTTCTCGGAGTGATATAAGCAACACAAGCTTAGGATATATTTGTATGATTACTTTTGAGCGAGAGTGTTTATCGTACAAGCCATCTCACAAAATTGGTATTCTTTGGGACATTGTGGCTGTTGTATCATAGATTTGAATAATCATCGATGTATTCATGAATTAAAAATAATAAATTATGGATTATATTTATTCAAAGATCAATGAATGAAGAATACTAGTACATATGCTAAACGAATCTGTAACGAAGGACATTGCAATACTACCACAGTAAAGAGTAGAGCAGAGGTCTCTCCTCACATTTCAAGCCAACCGGAAGGTTTATTTGAAATCGGAGGGTAGAGGTCACATGATACTAAGCCAGGGGCCTGTGTGAAATTTACACATCGCTGAAAGGGGCAAGTACTTTTCCCTGTGCTCCTGTGGTTTTTCAGGCATTTCGGGTACCCGAAACACCACCTGGCTTGGCTGAAGCTGAGGGTGCTAGATCAGATCACATCAGAATGAATGTCGAGCCCAGGGACACTGGTTCGAGTCAATGGTCACGAGTGTTGAATTAGCAATGACGAGATCAACGACGACTATTGGAACCGAACGATAGTTCACGGGAGTAGGGGCAACGTTATAATCGTAGTGGCCCATTACCCACTACGCCTAAATGCAAAGTCACATGGTAGAATACAATCAGCGGAAAAACGAGTCTTACTTATATCAACATGAATAAATTTACATAGTTACGCCAGGTAGAGTGAAACAAATGACAAAAAGTGGTCCTTGGATGATTGCATAATATGTCACCAATTGGAATCGAGCAGGTTGCTTAGTTCTTTTTAAAAATCATACCTTTGGCAGAGAGTTGTAAAAATTCGGTAACCTTTCTTTCAAGGCTAAACAATACTGCCAATGAATTGTTAAAATATTCTATGTTATTGAATGAACCACTTATATATGCACCGTGGATATGTAATAATGTTATTTATTACCATCGATATGATAAACCTATGTCTTTGCCATGTGTTACATTTCTAAAGTTTATTCACGGAAAAAGTTTTGCGGGACAATATTCGTGCCCATGAATTTTTTGACGCATCAACCTAAATCGCTTTATCTCGTAACAGTTAAGACGTGACATCGGCGTCTCTAGTCCCGACGCGTCTCCTCTATCGGGTTGGACTCAAGGCTTGGGGATCGAGTGGATAGAGAGAGGCTTGCAAGAAGGGTCGTCATGAAAACGTAAGAATATCATATATTCCCGAAGTCGCCTTTTCCACGTCGTTTCATCTTATATATTTGCAAATTTCTTACAGGAATTGAACTAGCGTGGCTAAGGTTAGCGATCTAGCAAGGAATTTCACTTTGGACTCTATCGTTTTTAATTGTTTCTCCAATAAGAGTTTCGACATTGATAAACGGTAGAGAAACAAGGTGTCAAAAACGTTAATTAAGAAGTGAATAATTTTCACCACCACCGGGGTTCAATTTGCAAGTTTTCGATGGTAAAACTATGCTTTATTGGGAAACGTTAGCAAAGAAATTCCAAATGTTATTACGAGAGAAAACTTTCGCACATCCAATCTCTTAACTATGTCATGAAATGTTGGTCAAATCCGTGGAAGATCCTCGAGGGCGAGGGGAGGTGTGGTGAGGGGGGCGAAGGGAGGTGTGCTTGGCTTGTGTGGGCACCCTTCTGTAGGGCGGGAGGAGCTGGGGCAGGCGAGGGGTCGGTCGGGAGTTGGGCCGCGGAGGGAGCGGGTCTTGGGCAAGGGAGCCTTTTCCGCGGAGTCCGCGGGAAGGGGAAGGAGTGGTTCACGGATATTTCGTCGCCGTCCCCACCCGAAAGGAAAGGCGAGCGCGGACATTACTCTCTCCGAGGACAGAAGGGGGCGAAGGCGTTGTGCGGGGGAGGAGATTCATATATTATGCAGGGGGGGCGTAATTCGGGGGCCGGAGATTAAGGTTCAGGGAAGGGGACGGAACCGCACTCGGGAGCCGCAAAAGTGATTGTAATTAAAATTCATGCGGTGACAGTGTTTTAATTAAAACAAGAGGGGGGGAGGGCGGATGGGTGGGGGTGGGGGTGAGAGACGTGCTGGGGGTGGTGTGGGCCGAGCTATGGGGTAGCAGAAAAAATTCCAGGTGCCAACCCACCCTCCTCCCCCCATATTTAGCATTTTTGCCAATTTTTTTCCACATTTTAGCGATTTTTATGCGTACCTGAGCGAGGGCGCTTTCGTCTTTTGTGTTTTCCCTGCCACGCATCGGCGTATGCATGGTATGTGCGGTGTCTGGCTGCATGTGCGTGACCGGAAAAATATTCCCCAATCATACAGTAGTTCGTTTGAGTTTGGCCCCTCCTCTCCGCTTCCCGCAGTACATTCATGCCCCCGAGTCGAGCAAGGGGCGAGGGGAGAAACGTCAGGGGTAGAGAAAGGTGAGGAGTCAGGGGAGAGTCCATATGCCCATGCAGTAAAGCGAGGGAAACGGCGAACTTCGAGAAATGGAAGGTGTTTATTTTTATGTCATGATTATTTTGACTCTGGACTGCAGTGACTTTCTCCCGGATTAATTTGTATTCTTTTCATTCGTCTCCAACACTCGGACCGGCCAATCCTACCCTCCGCTTTCACTTTCATTCCTTTCTCTCTGAGTGTGTAGGGGTACATATATGCATCGTACGCATACACGTATGCAGGCGAAGGATAGTATATGTCAACAGCTTAAAAAAATCTAAAATAAAAAGTTATATTCCTTCCTGCAAATGGTGATCGTATTTGGCTGTCCAATTTTAGCCTATGTGAGAGTGAGCATACTTAAACATTAATATGTTTATTTGTGTATTTGTGTTAGGATATATATATATATATACATATATATATATATAAACCATAACCGGCACAGGGAAAGGAACTGGCCCCGCTACCCTGATGTGTGATTATTCACACGCCGTCGGGCTTGGTACATGGGTGAGCTCTACCATCACCTACTAAACCGAACTTCGAGTTGATTACCGTGTTTATGGTTTATGTATATATATATATATATATATATATATATATATATATATATATATATATATATATATATATATATATATTTATATAAAGGCAAAGTCTATATCATGTGAGGATTACAGAACAATAAGTTTGATATCCCACGCAGCTAAAGTTATTCTCAGGATCATCACCAAAAGGATAGAGAGTAAGGCAAATGATTACTTAGGGGATGATCAGTTTGGGTTCAGGAAAGGAAGAGGTACGCGTGATGCCATTGCGGTAATGAGATCACTAGTCGAGAGGAATATAGAATACAATCAGGACGTTTTTGCCTGTTTTGTAGATTTCGAGGCTAAGCTAAGGCTAAGCTAAATATTAAAATAGGCGGGGAAAGAAGATAAAGGGGGTAGAGCAGTTTACATATCTTGCAAGTGTTTTGGAACAATACGGTCAAAGTGGTAGGGACGTAAGGAGAAGAATTGCGCTAGGCAAGGACGCTTTCTCAAGGAGGAGGGAGTTGATGACGGGGACGTTGAATAGGGATGTTAAGACAAGACTCGTAAAAACTCTATATTGAGCGTAGCTATGTACGGCGCGGAAACGTGGTCACTGAAGCAGGAGGATAGACGTAGATTGGAGGCTATTAAAATGTGGGTGTGGAGAAGAATGGAGAAGGTTAAATGGACCGAAAGGAAAACAAATGAGGAAGTACTAGAGATGGTGGGTGAGGAGAGGGGTTTGTTGAGAGAAATCTTATGGAGGCAGGAAAAATGGATGAATGGCGTATTGAGCGGTAGTGGAATGTTGAAGAAGGTAATAGAGGGGAGAATGTGGGGCAAGCGAGGTAAGGGCAGGAACAGGATAGGGA
This sequence comes from Hetaerina titia, assembly GCA_037158775.1. Classification (NCBI taxonomy): domain Eukaryota; kingdom Metazoa; phylum Arthropoda; class Insecta; order Odonata; family Calopterygidae; genus Hetaerina; species Hetaerina titia. Next base: position 102,189,821 of record CM073774.1, on the reverse strand, counting down.
TGTTGGACGGGAGGAAGGGAGGAAAGAAGTACACCGAGATGAAGAGGGACCTGATATAGATTAGCTTGATAGGTGGGGAGTCACAAAATGTTTATTTGATAGTTGTGTCCATCCAAAAACCTACCTTAACCGGTAGATTACCTAATAATATATATATATATATATATATATATATATATATATATATATATTTACGAGGCATATTGATAAAGTAAGAGCCGTTTGCTTATATTTAAATATTGGCGCTTCAGAACACAGTATTACTTCCGCAGCGCAATCTACTGATTCATTGAGAAGCTATAACAGCATTTGTTTTGTTTCAGAATTCGTTCGTTTGTCCGTGCATTCAAACAACAGTGTCCGCGACAATTGTTGATCCCACCAGCTGTGAAGTGCGTTCTGTCATACGATTCTTGTATGCAAAAGGATTGTCGGCTGCTGAAATTCATCGGGAATTATGCCTAGTTTATAAACCTACAGTTATGAGTGAAGGAAAGGTTAGACAATGGTGCTGTGATTTTAACAATGGACGAACAAATGTCCATGACGAAGAGCGGAGTGCCAGGCCCAGTATTCTGACAAATGAAATTGTTTCGCAAGTGGAACAAAAACTGCGATGTGATCGTCGATTGACAATTAATGGCCTGGCTGAACAATTTCCTCAGCTTGGACGCACTACTGTCTACAATATTGTCACGGAAAATCTTGCATACCAAAAATTGTGTGCAAGGTGGGCTCCAAAATGCTCACCGACCACCACAAAGAGCAAAGAATGTCCATTGGACGAGAGTTTTTGGGCCGTTAACAAAAAGATGGATATGACTTGTTTTCTATCATTGTTACCGGAGACGAGACGGAGATATCCTGCATCAGTCCAGGAACAAAACAGCAATCGATGCAGTGTTACACTCATATTCACCAAAATTACAGCTGATGTGTACTGCGAGACCCTCAACGAACAGAGACGCAATGCAAAACAAACGACGCGGGAAATTGTCACCTGGCGTAATTCTCCGCGATAGGGCGCGTCCTCATACTGCTGCCAAACCAATAAGAAAACTCAAGATTTACGTTGGAAACTCTTTGACCACCTACCGTACAATCCTGACCTTGACCCTAGCGACTACTTCCTCTTGTTGCACTTGAAACAGTAGCTCCGTGGACAACGTTTCGAAACCAAAGAGGAACTCAAGAACTGCGTTGTCAATTGGTTCAACTCTCAGGCGGCGAGTTTCTATGCAGAGGGGTTAAAGAAGTCGGTGCAGCGGTACGAAAAATGCTTAGAAGTGGGCGGCGATTATGTAGATAAGTGAAGTAGTTTAGTAACTAACTAAAAGTGCCTATAAAATGTGTTTCATATGAGTACGTTTTTTCCTGTGACCCAACGGTTTTTGCTTTAAGATCATGCCTCGTGTATGTATGTATGCATATAATATATATATATATATATTTATAAATATATATATATACATATGTATATATATATTTTTTAAGGTAATCTACCGGTTAAGGTAGGATTTTGGATGGACACAACTCTCATGTAAACATTTTGTAACTCCAAACAAAACCCAATCCAGCAACCTAATCTACATCAGGTCCCTCTTCGTCTCTGCGTACTTCTTTCCTTCATCCCGTCCGACATCCCTACCCTATTCCTGGCCTTTCCTCGCTTGCCCAACATTCTCCCCTCTATTACCTTCTTCAACATTCCACTACCGCTCAATACGCCTTTCATCCATTTTTCCTGCCTCCATAGGATTTCTCTCAACAAACCCCTCTCCTCACCCACCATCTCTAGTACTTCCTCATTTGTTTTCCTTTCGGTCCATTTAACCTTCTCCATTCTTCTCCACACCCACATTTCAAAAGCCTCCAATCTACGTCTATCCTCCAGCTTCAGCGACCACGTTTCCGCGCCGCACATAGCTACGCTCCATATCAGAGTTTTTACGAGTCTTGTCTTAACATCCCTACTCAACGTCCCCGTCATCAACTCCCTCCTTGAGAAAGCCTCCTTGCCTAGCGCAATTCTTCTCCTTACGTCCCCACTACTTTGACCGTATTGGTCTAGAACATTTCCGAGATATGTAAACTGCTCTACCTGCTCTATTCTTTCCCCGCCTATTTTAATATTTAGCTTAGCCTTTTTCTTTCTGGAAAATCACATAACCTTTTTTTATTAATATTTATTCTCATCCCATATTTATCGCACTGAACCTCCAATTCATTCAACAATGCTTGCAGCCCCTTGGCTGACTGAGCAACTAATGCTTGGTCATCAGCTAACCTAACTGATTTTACGAACTCCCCTCCGACTTTCATTCCTACCTCCAGTTCTTCCCATGCCTCTTTAATCATTTCCTCCACATATACGTTGAACAGCACCGGTGACAATGGGCAACCCTGCCTTACACCTCTTCCTAACACTGCCCAATATATATATATATATATATATATATATATATATATATATATATATATATATATATATATATATATATATATATATGCATATATCCATAAATACACACAAGTAGAGCGTTGCGCTACTAACTTGTAGTGTCCGTGTTCGTTGCTTCCCTGGGTACCCTCAATTCCTCCCAAGCTCTGTGGTATTGAGGGTACCATATCTCCCTGGAACACCATAATCGGCACATGCAAAGGCACTGGCCCCTCTATCCTGCTAATGTGTGACTATCACACTTTTACTGTGTGAACTCTATAATTAGTTAAATGAGTTTTCTAGAGATTCTTAAGTGTTTTCCGTTGATTTTTTTGGCATGCTTCTGCCACCGAAAACGCTCAGTACAATGTACTGGTACAAACCATTCTGATTAAGTTGATGTGAAAAATCATCAATAGTCAATAATTTGTTTTTCACCTGTAGTGTCACACCAACAAAATCGGCATCAAGGGAAAAGCCGTTTAATTTTATGCTAATTTTTTCGGACTTAGTTTTTCAAAACCATGAAATTTAAAAAGATATGATGAAAAATTATTCCTGATGTTTAAATATTTAAAACGGAGATTCTCACGGGAAACAGTGACGTGCAACCCGGATTTATAGGAGAGTTTTATGAAATGTATGTATTAACCTTCTGGACTGAAAACCTTTAACCCTTTAATCAAGATTATTTTCTGAGCAATGAAGCTTTTTTATTGTTACCAACGAATATATTTCCTTTATGTTTTCGTTGCCATAAATTCCATCAATACGAGGAATATGGAATGTAGAAAACATTACACAAGGAGGAAAGAAATGCTTCACATTGCTAAATCTACCAAACCTTTAATTATATACTATCGCTCTTCTACCACCCTGTTCACCTAAACACACCTACCCATAGAAACTGTGCAGTACACCATTTAGAGTATAAATGTATGCACGAGGTCTCCTAAAAAAGTATCGCGAATTTTGTGTTTATCAAATTTTTTTAATTTTACTCGTATATGTGCGTAACGCGTATGTATAAGACCCTCACTCTTTTGCCATTTACCGATATCGCACTTCCATTTTTCATTCTCCTCCCTTTATTTTCTCCGAAGCATCTCCCCAGCATTTTTTCCTCCTCAGTCTCTCCCTCCCCCTCTTCGCAGATCTCTTCCCCCCCCCCCATCTCCCTCCGAGGGCCATTTCGGTGACAGCCCCTTTGTGCCTTTATCGCCCACCTCCCTTCTTCTTCCTCATTCTCTCTTCCCGTTTTCATTTCTCTCTTGGTATTAACTCCTGCCTCGGAAATGTTTTTTATTGCTTAAAATATTCCTTGTACAACTCTCACCGTTACCCACGACTGTGGCCGTGACTGTCATCTCGCCTTAACCCTCGCTCGCGCCCGGGAGGGTTCCCATCCCGCCTCGACCCCGGCCCCATCTCCTCCCGTTACACTTCCTCCACACGCGAAACTGGGGCCGAATAGTGTCCTCTCCTGAAGATGGCACTTTGACATTTAAACTAGGGTCCGGTTCAAAATAATTCTCAGGTTTTATTAACTTTTTAAATATGCCTTTTAAAATGGTGTCATTGCCTTCCACTGACCCTATGAAGTTTTTTGTTTTCCTTGTTGTGCGCATTGTTTTTCCTGATGAGAATGAGTAATTTTGCCTTTTCTTGGCCTTTGTCTTTTTTTGAATATCGCCTTTTTATGATGCCATTATTTTTCAGCGGAAATGCATTTTGTTCCTAAGATTTAATTTTTTATATTAATGATCTGCTAATATTTTCAATTTGCATGTGATTTTCCTGTTTTTTTTTTCTTTAAGTTTACATGTGGGTTAGAAAGATTTCTGGGTGAATGTCCACCAAAATTGATAGTTTTTATCCCGTAAACCTATCTCGTAGGTCCTTTCTATTCCTACACTAATTATCTCGTGGCTCTCTTTTACTGCGAAGAGGAGCCGCGCCTGCTGTTTTGATTACATTTTCTGACCCAGAAGGAAATAGCAAAGTATTTCCTATCACGAAACACGGTTAGGTGGAAATAATAGGCTAGCCGTTGATTCTATATCGCGGTCTAGGGTGCCACTGACATTACACCTTTTGGTGTACATTACCCATTGGCAACTTTTCCGGCAGAACAGTTTTGGGCTTCGTTTTTGTAAAACTGATATTTTAGCATTTCTCCTTTCATTCTCTCTTTTGCCCCACGAGAAAAATGGCTAATTAATCATCTCAATCCATGAAAAGTACATTCAAAATACTATCTTGTTAGATTAACAAAGCGTTTTGTCAGTAGTGAAAAGAAGTTAGCGAAGTACCGACAAGATAGATGGATTATGCAGTCTAAGTGGTAACACGTAAAGAGATAAAAATGGGAGCGTAGTGGGACAAGAGAGAGGATTGCAAAGGTCTAGTATAACCGTTGGAGAAAATAAGGTGATATGAAAAGGAGAATGGAGGGGAGCAGTGGGGACAACTTTCGCTGGGAATGGAGCAAGCGCTGCGCGTGCCTCTCTTGTTATGCTATCGCCAATCTCCCATCTCTTGCGAAGATGTCGTCAAGCGTCGAGCACTTAACACAGAATGGCCAACCAGCACGCAGTTACGCACCCTGTTCATTCAATCCCACTCATACGCTCTGATTATCAAGGAACCCTCTTTATCCTTTCCCTTTATGCAGGTAAACATCCAATATTCCTATAATCTGATCCGTGTTCAGATACTACTTCAGATCTGATGTTTTTTATTTAAAAACTTTGAAAACGTACGCGCATCGCTAAACAACCCATAATTTCAGAAATCATATCCTACTTCTTTATTTTTCACCCAGAATTGACTGAAAATGCGTGAGGGTGGTTTCCTGTCCCCTTCCTCAATGTTTTTTTTTAAACGAGGCACCATCACTCAATTGGCCGCCCCACTGTGGTGAGACACTTTTGCAGCCGCCTCACTGGTGAACAGACGCTGCGCGGACTGCCTTTCGTCCTCTAACCCACCCTTCACTTTATCTGGCATGGGTGGCCCTAACAGGATGAGTGACAGCACAGCTCTAGGGGCCATCGGAAAGCACAGACCCTTCCACCGCGTCGAAATTTGAGTCCACGGGGAGGGCATTTTCAGGCGCATTCCATGAAATTAAGGAAATTACTCGTCCTTGCGACTGTAATGTCAGAAACAGCGCGTCTAGATTAACATCAGCATTTTACAAATATGTTAGTGCACTGTTTTCTACTACGTCTCTAAACATATGCGTACCATTTTTTCACCTAAATATATTAAAGAGGGATGTGATTCTTTTGATTTAGTTTCGTTATCTCGTACATTCATCAACGAGGACGAAATCGACGAAAAGTGTTCTACCATTATTGCTTCGTTCGCTGACTATGCGCTGGAGTAGAAAGAACTTGTACATTCCTCTACATGTATGCGCTCTATCTTTCATATCTCAATATACTCGCATATCTTTCGTATGTCTGCTCAAAACCCCGCAGGCATCAGCCGTGATCAGGCGTCTGGAGGGGGAAGTTTTTAAAATTTTAAGTCACGTAAAGCAATACTTATGCAAAAACAACGCCAATATGCTTAACATTACGATTTAATTCCCACTCTACTCGTGTATAGAGTCGGAATCTTCCTTTGACCCATTTCAGGCATCCAGAATCCGTTCACTCTCTTTATTTGAAATGCACATGCATATCTCTATGAAATGGAACGTGATAGCCTGCGTGTCCATGTTCTTCAGCATTGGTTCAAATGGAAACATATCTCCAAGCTCATAAATTGTTTAGAACTTCATTCTTCGTGGTGAATTATTTGATTTATATTACTAAGCAGTTTCAGACTTGGCACAAGATAGTGGTTTCGTATTGTCATTTTAATTTTAGAAGGTACATAAGATTAAATGAATTTGGCTCATGATTGGTTTGGTATGTCTGTAGTCCTTACGCGATCGCATTTTGCATGGATATTCAAGACTTGAAGAGAACGAGAAGAGGGAAAATAGCGAAGAGTAAATTAATGAGAAGAAAGGCGTAAAAATTAAGACCCTTGCTTCGCTAAAACATAAAATATTCAGAGACTTGGCCGATTGCACCGAAGTACAATTCAGGTAATATGATTCATTGTTTGTTCCAACTTTCTCTCGTCCATCGATTTTCCTCGTGTGTGGTACGAGATGAAATTTATTCACTCGAGTCCTCCTCCCCCGCGGGGGGGGGGGCGATGTTTATTTCCCCGGCCGGCTCCTTATCGATGCTGGGAGCGAATCAACTGCTGCTCTCCCGCTCATCGCATTCCTCTCTCCCGCACTCCCTAGTTCTCTTTTCATCTTTCCCCACCGAGCTTCCGGTTCGTCCCTTTTTCGGATTTCACGCTTTTTACGTTATTTTTATTAATTAATTTCGTGTAAAAACCCGATCGTGTGGCTCTCAGAAGGGTAACTTTTTGAGATGAAAAAATTTCCTCGTTCATGTGCTGCCCATCTTTTATTTTTCGCTGCCGACTATAAACTTTTTCGTGTGCTTTCGAGGCTTCTCCGTTTTTCAAACGGCTCTATGTTAGAGGCGGAAACTTTGCCTTGCTGCGATGCTCCGTTACATTTTTCTGTGAAATTAATTAGCTTCTCGAATTTTATAGATAATTACACTTGAAAAAAAATAAGGGAATGCTCTGTGGAAAAATGGTCGGAGAGAATTTGGGTTCGTTAAAAATCCCCTTCAAAAAATTGGTAGGAGCTTGGGACGGGGGATATTGCTCAGCGAGGAAGGGAAAAGATAAACTTGAAGCTGATATTCGTAAAGACTTAAAATTATCGTTTAAAAAGGTAGGTTATAACTGTCGTGAATCTTTTCTTACAGGTCTGTCAGCAAATTAGTTTTTCTCTAGTCACACTCACCCCCCCCCCCCCAATTTATCATATACACGCATCATCAATATTTACCGTGCGTGAATTTTGATAGTAACCAATGCATATTTAACCTCCTTAACATGAAATATACTCTATTTTCAGTTGTTAATATAATGTGACTTTTCGATTCAATACTTCAAGTGTTCGTTATCATAGTCGTCCGCGTGTCTTTTATCATATAACTCGAAGCTAATTTGAATAATATTTGTCGTTTTCACTTAATACATTCTACTTCAATACCATCAATTATTTTACGACTTCATGGAATTTCGACTTTCTTTATCTTAGTTTATGGGTTTTATTTCACAATAATGTTTCAGTTTCTCTTGCTATCTACCCTTTGCCAACGAAGCACAGGAATACGGCCCTTTGAACATATTTTTCTTTTTATAATTCATATCTTGATCAAATTGAAGCCAATTTTTTTCGTTTACTGCAGTTTAGCAGCTGTAAGCATCCCTTGAGGTTACCTTGGACAATTTTTCAAACCATTCGAATGCCTGAATTGAACACAATTTATAAGATTTCATGAATGAGGAAATGTTATGTTGGGGATAGTGCACGTATAGTCTCGATTGTTAGTTCTGGTTTCTGCAATATTCAGTCTCCAATTTGGATTGATCCATGGATGAACTGCAGTGAAAAGTGTCTCTTATCTCTCTACAAAGAAACGCTTTTTGCATCCCAGAAATCGTCGTACGAGAACGCCTTTAGCTATCCGCCGACGAATTTGTGTGCAGAATTGTATTTTTTTAATTTTGTATTGAATCATAGTTTTTTGTAAAGAGCATTTAAATTTTATTGGAGATTCATTTACGTAATTCTTAGGTAAAGGAGAGTTCTGGTACTGAAAATATGTGAAAATGCAAGCTGAGATACAATTAGTTTAGTCAAAAGCGTAATTCATGGTTTCCGGCGTAACTTTATGGAATCCATTCATCTGGGAAATGAAAAAGTAGTAACTTTGTGATTCCACAGGAAATTTATCACGATACGACCCAGGTTTTGACGCTCGACGTCATATTCAGGTTCAACAAACTTCGATTCATTCATTCGACTACACAAAGTTAGGATTTTTTTCATTTCCTAGGCAAAAGCGAAAAAGTTTGAAATAGTGTGAAGAGACTCACGATAAGAAACTAAAAATGGCCGTTTTATAATGCCGAAATATCTCTTCAAAATGCTTCTCTCTAATGAAAGGTGCACTTGTTCCACGGAAAGCAATAAGGATTAATTAATTGATGCTTAAGTGAAAGGATTCCTTTCTTCACATTCTCTCATTCCACTCGAAACCGATCCATTTGCGGACGAGAGCCGATTCTTTTGGATTCGTCCCCGTTGTTTTCGCACGAGACGACGACGACGCCCTCGTGTGTTTTCCTGGAAATACTCACTGCGTGATCTCAAACACCGTGGAGATAGAATCCATGGGAACAGAAAGGAGAGAATGACACCATTGTCCAGCGGGAAGTGGTCAGGGTTTGGAGCCCGGTCCGGTGGATATTCTTTCCCCTCTCTACCTCTCTCTTTCTCGGTTTCTCCACAGCCCCGCTCCCCCTCCCTCTCTCTCCGCCGGGCGAATCAAAGAGTGGGGCTCAGATTGCGTTTCCATGGCGAGGGAATCCCCTTCCCTACCCTCCACCCCCCCCCCCCGCGCCCTCACCGATACTTCCGTATTAATTCCCTCCGTGGCCTCCGCGCCCTCGCCCCAACAATGAAGACCCCTCCGCAGCTCACGCCGATCCTCAAACTCCTTCTGTGTCCATGGGAACCGCGGACCATCCTACGGGAGCCCATTGTTGAGGACAATGCCTTCTGACCGACCCCCACCGCCCCCTCATCCTCCTGCTCCCGCAAAGGCGGGCGGGGGTTAAAATGGACACTGGCCATTGTCTCCTCGCCCCTATTCCCCCACCCACTCCTCCCCCGCAACCAACCCCACCCCCTGGCCCGCCCTCACACTTGGGGCGTTAGGGATCGGGGGAATTCGTTGCTAATCTGCTTTGCAGTGGGTCCAAAGAAATTCGCGCGTCGGTATGTCTTTTTGACACGTAAGTTTCCTTTACTTCTCGGAACGAAAATTTCATGGCATTTTCGTGACTCAGTAAAATCATTAAACTACGATTGTACTTCGGATTGGCTCCATATTTGCGCTACCCTGCTCACTTAAACTGGCTCGGGAATTGTGAATCTCCATATCAATAAAATGGAGATTTTAATACATATTTTTCACCACTTTTGGAAAAGGGTTTCCTTGCAATGCTGCATTAAGAGAACTGATCAATTTTACAAATAAATTCTGTTGAAAAATGCATAGAAGTTGGTATAATTTACTGAAATAAGTATGATGGGAGTGACTAAGAAGAGGATAGCAGTGACTTAGTTTAGGGAAAATGATTGAAATATTTGACTGATAATTGGATTTAACATTTGTGTTGGGCGGATACTGTCGAATCATTAGTTATCGCTGTGTTTTTTAATTTATATTTGCCCTTAGTTTTTCACGGAAGGGTAGAATTTTGCTATGATATGATTAATGTATTCTGGGATAGGAATGGTGATTTTGTTCCCTAAGGATGAGTCCCTAGGGGTAGGTATACTTCATTCATGTTTGTTGATTCAGTGATAATTTACTTGTGCCTTGTAATGAAGCAATCAACACTGTTCTCAGCAGGAAAATATTCCGTCCAAAATCTTCTTAATTACAAAAAAATAAAAGTAAGCGAAAAACTAAGTTGTACTCTGGCATACAATAACTATGGGCATTATAGTTTTATTAAACAGTGCGTAAATACCATATACGTGTATGTACAGCCAATATACCATTTTTGTAAACGCTCGTAATTTTAATCAATGTATTATTGGTACTATACTCATCAATTGTAATAAAAAAACTTTGAAAACAGTAAGAACTTTCGGAAGGTCAGTGAAGGGTTAGAATATTTTGATGAGTTTTTGATCATATTTACGATATATTTGGTTGGAGAGATTAAAACAGTGAAGACAAATGGGTTCAAGGTGCTTATTGCAAAATATAAAGGAAATATTAGAGAAGGAATGAGTAACCCAGTTTGAGCTAAAATTCTAGTCGAAACTGAAATGAAGGAACACTATGTAAAAAGAGGAAGGGCGATAGTTGAAGAGTATGAATGTGTTGAAGATGTGTGATTCCTGTGAAGAGATAATGAGCTAAATGGGGCAAAGTTTAACTTTTTTTTAAATTTCTGGATGTGTTAAAAATACTTTTATTTACTGTTGATGTTAAAAAATGAACAGAAGTGGGCGAACTAAATTGAGGAAAGAATTTAAAGGTCTGTAGAGACCCAATGACAACAAAATCCATTTTTTTAATCGTTTAATTTCCCATCTCTAAATTGCTTTAGTTCGTCCGCTTCTTTAACTACTGCGTCCCTGCACTGTGCTCGGAATTAGAGAGAAGGATTTCTAGCGTTGCCCAAGCGTACACCGAGCGACTGCAGCGCGCGGTAATGAGTGGACGACTGTGTATAAAGTAGTTGTTGTTTTATGTGTCTCAGGCAATGTGTAAGTTCTATTTGGTGTGTTCGTAATCGATAGGGGATCATCCATGAGAAACCATTCAAAGCGGACACCTATGGCAATGCCTGCTTTCTCTTAGGCTAACGTGTCATTGTTTTTCTAGTACATTTTGGCAAAGTTTTTTTTGGATGACAAATTTTCGCAATTCGTTCTATTTAAAACGTTTTAATTGGAATTATTTTTGGAAAGGCAAGTAATAACAAATAATAATAACAAGGTATATCAGGATTTTTAAAATGTGAATCGGTATCAATGAAATCCTACCAGAAAAAAATAAAAAATTGTTTTCATTGTTCTAATTAAAAAAAACAATCTCTATAATTATATAATGAAGTGTAAGCAGTTAGTATTTTAATACTTTTAGGAGCATAATTATATTATACTTTATGTTTAGATTGAGGCAAAGCCCTCAAATTAAATTTTGTTACGCTGATCTTATTCTTGGAAAATAAGTCTGCGCTGAATAAAATGACGACGAAAATATACAATTTTTGCTGATGTGGTAAAGAGTACATATTAAAATTTCATATCATTCACTTCAAATAATTAGGTATAATATAGCTAATAATTCGATGAAAAAGCGTTTAGTAGCTATAATATAATTTTGTATCAATTGTAGGTTGAAAACGAACCCTTGAATACATTTTACATTGATTCTACCCTTATGATGTAAGGTCTCGAAAATTCAGAATAATTACAAACTGCCATTTAAGGCAATGGACTTTATTCGGCTATTTTTGGAATTTTTTTAATCGCTCAAATTTATTTTTTCACAATGGTCAATACTATATATCCTATGATTTTCATCCGAATCCAATAGGTCAAGGGTCAATTCGAGTCCTTAGTGTTATGGAATGACCAACCTGCTGTTACAATTATTGGAGAAGTTGAAAATCAAAAGCTAAAATTTAAGCTAGGGCTTTTTTTAGTATTATTGCAGTTATAATTTGTAATTTATAGGGCATTATGAAAAATTATTGTCTCATCTATATAAAACTTAAGTACTTCGGGAAAAAATTTTGTAATAGATACTCCAACTATATTGTGGTGAACCTACTCCTGAGCCTCCAACTACTACACATGTACCTACTCCTAGTGTCCTTCTGTCATTGATTGTAGTCTACATTTACATGGAAAGTGTAATTATTTGAATAAAAAACGTTTAGCAATCAATATAATATATTCCAAGGAACTTCGGGAGATGCCGCAGCAGTAACTTTGAACGGAGTCATCCGCTAATACAATGCCTTTCGGTCCAACAATTTCAGAGTGTGAAAATCATTCGCCTTGACCGGGTTGCTGAAATATTTTCCAAATTAAGTCTCGAGACACATATGTATATACATACATACGATATACTCGTATATTCAATCACACGGAAATAGATATAAGGAGAAGGGATAGGAACATATATTTGTTGGGTGAAACAGCTCCATCAAGTCATCTCTTGACCAGGGAATCGGGGCACTTGGTTGCATAAACCCCACGCAGATTCCAGAGTAAATTACGTTTCCTCGATAGCTCAAGTGGTTAGAGTATCGGTCCGGCAAGTCGAAACATCCGGTGTTTAAGTCCCAGCGAAGGAAATATTTTTACACTTGTGATCTGCTCGATTCCGTCTCCCCCACCTCTCATGTGTTCTTTGTACTTTTATGTATTCCTATCCCTTTCCCTTTTATCTATATCCATGTGAATGAATACTTGTTCGCCATATAACCATAAACACAGCAATCAACACGGAGGTCGGTTTGGTAGGCGATGGTAGAGTTCATCCAGTACCAAGCCCGACGGCGTGTAGTGTAGGGGGGTCAGTTCCTTTCTCTGTGACGTTTATGGTTTCCCAGGAAGAACTGGTACCCGAAATATCACATAGCTTGGGTGGAGCTGTAGGTGCCCGGAGAGGCTTGCCCGGGAATCGAACCCGGGCCCTACGGTCAGTAGTCCAACGCTTCACCCCTGAACTACCGCGACCCATATCTATGAAATATCGGCGTGGCCCTGTGCGTAATCGATTTTGGTCTCTCTCTTGGGGGGTCGTTTCTTTTCGTGTACTAGACAGCATCTGCCGAAAAACACCCACTCATTAAATTAGTCTCAGGTTTGAAGTTGGGCGCTCGTGACCGCATCGACCTCGTGCATCTCAGAAGCGATGTTCGAGTCTCAAGGGCTTCGTGGGGCTCTCTCAACCGGAGAGTTCCATGAGTAATAAGCTTCAAAGGACAAAAGTAGATCCAGTTGAGGCCCGAGTGCTGCTATAAGCGGCTGATGCCAAAAGGCTCTACTCTAAATTGAATGAACAATCCTCGACGGGTGTGCTCGGTGTACTTCCAGTTTTGGTCTTCCTATTCGTGCATGGAATGGCGTCGTTGGCGTTTGAGGTGAGGTACCTCTTCAGTGGCAACATCCATTTGTGCGACGTGCCTTTGGAACTCGATCATGACCTCTCCAGTTTCCTCTCCGCCTCAATTTGGGACGAGGTGCTATGCATTTCAGCAACTTACAAGTGCTAATGAACCAAGGAGCATGTCTGACAATTATTATCAAGTTTCGTCTCTAAGTCATAGAGATTTTTCAACAAAGATGAAGGCTATTTAATACATGTTGCAAAAGCTCTACTCTAATTATATTTATGCTCTGTCCCACGGCATATATATCATTTATGAAACTATGTTTCAAAAATAATATATTTGTGTTTCTGTTCTGTTTTCCTTTTCAAATGCGACTCTTGATGCATTTATATTTGTACCTTTTATGTACAAGAGTAGTATTTAAATATGGGAAAAAACTAAGAAAATTCTCCGTATCATTGAATGAAATTTATTAGTGATTTATTTTCAATTAACAATGTATGTTTTCTAGTTTATACTTCATTTGTTTGATAGAAATTCTCCAGCACTTTAAAGAGTTGGGTGAATGAATCTGCTATTACAACAGTTCATAATGGTTATTTTCAAAGCCGGTACTGCTATGGAACATTCAAAATAATACTCTTGTTACCGCAAAGAAGACAACAGATGTGTACCAAGTACATGATAGCAGTCAAATATCCAAAGTTTGAACTAATCAAGATTCTCTTGAATAACAGCTTTTTCGTTCGGGTTTAGTTTTCTCTGTTTTTTTTCCTCGATATTTTTTTCACACCTTTTAATTTTAAGAACCAGTACTCATTTGCGCAGTAATGAGGTTCAAATGCCCATGACGCCCACTTCCGTATTATTTCTCCTACTCGGGTACGATTTTTAAATCGCTCTATTGTTTTCCCCTAAACCAAAAATGACCGTTAATGTGTAGTTCAATTTATTACTCTTCATAGTGTATGTCTGTCATGATAGAGTTTTTAATGAAAAACTAAAAATAATGTGAAATATTTTTGCCCCTTTATGTAGTTTTTCTGTATATTTCGTGAGAACCGTGATACTCTGTTCCCAGTACATTCCAATATTAGTAGAATAATGACATCGTGTTTCTCTTAAAAAAATGGAGCTTTAATCATATTAATTCTGAAGGCATTCAACTGGTTTATATGTTCATGAAATCTTAAAAAAGTGGCCCGCAATCAAATGCTATATTCTTAGATTTTAAATAATCCTCCAATTAATTACTAGTTAATTGGCTCATGTACAAACTGTGTAATATTTGGAATTAGTTCAAAATATTGAAACGGGTTCTGGGTTTTCTCTCGATGGGTAAGAAGCTTAAATTGTTGATTGATGGAGTTATTACCGCTTTTGTGAGTGCAGTGCTCATAAAGGAAACATTGGAATCATTAACAATCGAGCTCCTCATTTTCCTAATGCACATTAATGACGTTATTTCCAATAAAATAGAACCATGCATTTGTACGCCCGTAGTGCAGTCATCTACCGGGATATGAAAAGTATAACGACACTTTTGAGGCCCTTAGGGGGATCTCAACATTATTAGTGCTTAATGTCGGGAGTGAAATCTCTCTAGTTAAATATGTAAAGAGCGTGGCAAAGGATTCCTGATTAAAGGAATCCACACAACCTTAACCCAATGGTTTATTAGGAGTAAACATAAGCAGTGAATCAAGGGAAATGCTAGGGAATCGCATTAACACTGACTCTATGTAGGGCAAAAAACGCTATAAATGCCTATTCCTGGAACTGCATTGAAGAAACAAAACTAATCAAAGGATTTGTAGGAAGTTATTGTTTTAAATAAATCAAAGAGATGCCGTTTCGCATTGGTTATACCTCATCTTGATTACGCTTTGAGTTTTTCGGACCCTGCGGAAGAAGGACTTAATTAGAGAATTGAATATGATAATAAAGGAAAAGTTTCTAATTTTTTTGAAAAGTCGTAAAGAATGAGGTGAAGTTGTCACATTATTATTGGATAGCTTGGGCTGGGAATCACTGAAAACATAATGAATACAGGTCTGAGATGTCATATGTCTTACGTGAAAAATACAAGTCATATGAGCAAAATCCTGACAATAAGAGGGAGTAACGTTAGCTTCGCATTAAATATGATGGGATATACTTGTATTGACTGATTAGATCACTGTGTGAAGTGAAAAGGAAAATTGGTTGCCAAGCAGACCGATATTACGCGTGTTATTAGTTAGGTACATTATGGATGGACACGGCTAAAAAGTGATGTATTCATTTGGCTTTTCTAACGAAAGACAGCCTGACACTCCGCAATACGTGGAACTGTTATTCAATTCTCCATGTGTTCTACCTCGCTTCAATCCATCCAACATTTTCCTACCTTTTCCTCGCTTGCCTAGCGTTCTCTCCTCCAATTTAGCAATCAGTCCTCAACATTTAGACCACTATCAAAGTGCTCTCCGTCTGCACATCCTGCCTTCTATGGATCACTCCCAATGATCCTCTCCCACAATGCCTGGGCCCTCTTCGTTTGTTTTCCCTTCCGTCAATTTTACCTGCTCCATACTTCGCACTCGCATCTCGAAAGCCTCCAATCTACGTCCATTATCTTGCTTCAATTACCATATTTCTGCGCCGTACAAAACCACGCACTCTATCAAAGTTTTTAACGATTCTTCTCTTCGCCTCATTATTCAGACTCCTATCATCAATTCTCTCCTTATGAAAGCTTTTCTGCCTAAATAACTTACGCATTAACTAACTACGCATTTCTTCGTCTCACGTTCCTGCTATTTTGACCATTATGATCCTCACGCACTAACTAGATAAATAATTTTGCACCGGATATAGTTTTTTGCTACCCATTTTAACCTTTGACTTATCCTTCATATTTGTCAGAAACATGTTAACATTTTCTTTTTTTCATTGATTTTCATGAAATATTATAAAAATGTAATCTTCCGACCAAATTCATCCATCAAGTGTTTACGAATTAGTTCATGAAAACTCTTTTTCCCACGTTTACACGGTTTTTTTTCGAGGATTTTGAGATCCCTTTTTTTATATATTCCCATTTTCCGTCCACTGTACCAATATTCCTCACTCATTAGTTTTTCCATTTTCCGTCCCCGTACTCCTCTCTTGCTAATAATTTCCATTTTCTCGAAATAAGGAATCCATTTTCCCTCGTGCGCAGTTTTTGACGACAATGGTCAGAATTTTTGCAAGCTACAATTCTATCTGCCCGATAATCAAATAATCCCGAAATCTGGTGGGTTGTGCGATGATGATTTATGTGTCAATTTGAATAGCGATACAAGTGTTCATTCACGTTGAAAAATGAATCAAATATTACATTGAATAGGCCTTCATGACAATTCTCTACTCTTTGTAATAAGTTGAGACTTTAGCTGAGGTTTTGGATGAGATCATAATTTAAAATATAATTTTGTCATTGGAGGTGCACTTTTGTCATTGGAGGTGATTGGCATTAGGTGTACTTCATGCTATGCTGTAACGTAATCGTGTGCATGACATTGTTGCAAATCGGAAATGTGTATATCAAATAAAACATTATGGGAACTTTCAATCTATCTTTCTATCACGAACTTTTACAAATGATGGATATCTATATTGTCCACGAACTCACACCCGATTTCATTGAGTTAATTTTGGATGAAAATCTAATCGCAAAACAGATTAATTAGAGTAGATTAACCGGTTCGGAGTAAATTGAAACGACAATGTTGTAGATGATGTGTTCGATGGGATATTCAGGATAAGAAATATTAAGGGCCTCAGGAACATGAAGCGTGTGTGAAACAATGAATGATTTATTACGGAGACGAGAGAAGTTTTGAAGGACTGTGCAGCATGGGGAGAATTAGTGAAAAGGAGTAAGATTTTTGAAACAACTAAACTTGAGACTCTTTTGAACTTGCCTCTCCCGTAAGGGAGAAAGGTACGTGCATGTACTTATGTGTGACCAACTGAAGAGACAGGGTTCCAACGAAAGAAAAATCGAGTGCTGAATAGCTAACTTGAGTATGCTCGATGACCCTCCCGGCACGTCTCCACTCGGCCGCTCCGCCCTCGGCCCACCGTTCGCTCCGCTGCCATTCTCGGACCTCCATTGTGCGCATGCAAACTACAGATTAAGTGGCGTGTCCCGTCAGCGAGGGGAAAAAGCGGTCCACTTTGCTCTTCCTTTCCAGAGCCGCATCCCTTTGTTCACTGCCGCCATTCCCTTCTTTCCCCTCCGTTCTGCCGACTCAATGCCCTCCTCCTCGACTACCTCTCCTTTCGGGGGCGGCGATGACCCCTCCCCGTCCCTCGCCTTGCACCCTCTCCAAGCCCTCTGCTCCCACGCTCCCTTGACCCCCCCCCTTCTCCGGGAATGCACGAATTGTCTACAAGAGTGAGTATGCTTGTGATAACTTCTTCTTCTGTAATCTTTAATGTAATTATGGTCGGTGGAATTCCGACTTCGAGAAGAGATGCCAACGTGGCAGTCATTCGGAGGTCGATGGAGTGGCATATTTTTACAGATTTCAGCAGTTCAAAGATATCATACCATTTTACGGACCTTCTGCATTAACTTCCCGTCGAAATGCAAGCCGTGGCATCGGATAAACTGTTTAAACTGAAATTTCTATGCGGAAAGGAGCTTGAGAAGTTACAATGGAAGGTCTCCTAGATTTTTATGCCGAACAATTTTCAAGTTGATGTATAATTGTTACATTTATATATGTAACTCAATTTTTTTGATATTTTTGTTCGTTAAATTCACCAGGGATTAAGCTCGTGCAACTGTCACAGAATCTCCGGAAGTTTTTTGAAACCTCCCTTAATACTTATTCCTTTAAGAAACAACGAAATTCATTCGAGTCTTAAAAGTTTTGCTAGATTCAGTTTTTTCTGAGGTGTATCTACAATTAAATGACTGCGTAAATAATAAGGATGCCTTACGTAAAAATACACCTAATTTAAGGAAAAACCATCTCGCGTATGCACAATCGATGACAACTGAACTTCCGTCAGACTTGAGGCAGTCAGACGCCACTGATAATGTAAGGCCGGAACGACCTTCAACCACCCGTGTTTACGACAACATTGATCGTGTGTGGTCCCTGGTCCTTACCGATCGTCGAAAAACTCCGAACGATACCTGATGAACTGAATTTAGGAAAATCAACAGTGTACACTACTTTAACCGAGCATGATGGATGGATCCTTCACCATGACAATACACCTGAACATTCGGCATTGATTGTTTGCCAGTTTCTGGCAAAAAATTCAATCACCATCCTTGATCATCCACCTTATTCGCCAGATCTCACCCCCTGCGACTTTTTCCCATTCTCAAAATGCAAAAATGTGATGAGGGGACGTCACTGGGATGATGTGGATACAATAAAGCAAGAAACGACGAGAAAATTGAAAAGCCCTACCGCCGAGAGGACTTCCAAGGGTGATTGAAACAGCGGAAAAGAAGATGGAATAAGTGCATAGCAACGAATGGAGAGTACTTTGGAGGAGAAAAAATCGATATAGACTAATTTTTCCAAAATAAATTTTTTATGGCGTCGGTTCGCGTATTAATGGGTCAGATCTCATATTGTTAATGCGTGAATGGAACGAAATCTGGCTCGCCCGTGAAGATGATAGTGAGGAAAAGGAGTACTCGACTGTATAATATTATGAAAACATAATATTCTTTATCCATCGAAAATTGCTCGTACATAATATTTGGATGGTTTTTAACAAGCTAAAATTGACCTTTGAACCAATGTCCACTCTATTTAACGCCATTTTGAAATATCTCAATAACAATTACATGCTGACTGTACCTTATATTCATCTCTATTTGTGGCCTCTATTTGTGCACGTGGTGCCATTGCTAATGATGCCACAAATATCTCTCCTCTTTCTGAACCCAAACTGATCACTCCCTACTTAATCGTTTGCCATTTTCTCCATCGTCTTCATTTAGAATTCTATAGGTACCACGTTAGCTTCCTGTATAATCAAACTTACTCTCCTCTAGTGCTTAGATCTTTGTCTGCCTCTCTCTTTTTTGGAATAGTGACTAACGCTGATCTTTTGACATCTTTCTTCCAAATTCCTCTCTCATAGTTACAAATTAGATTATAGAAAACCTTACCTAAAATGTTTTCTAAACCCTTAAGTTCGCGAAGCTCATTTGGAATGTTATTTATCCACGCAGTCATGCCTGATAAATAAATCAATATGATGAAGAGCCCAACTTCCAGTAGTAATAAACTGAAAAGCATCAGGCGTGGCTTGAAGGAATCGACAGATGTCTGTAATTAAGAAATAAGTGTTTAGTCTCCACTTTATTTAATTCAAGGAAATTACGATAAAATACAGCGCCTTGTGCCATGTTTCTTGAGTGAAAAAGTGTCGAGACTACTCAATTATTTTTTTTTTACTTTCGTGATTCCAATAAAATAATAGCGAATGCAAAGTCCAGGGAACGTTATCACGGAATATGGCTGACTGTGGAAGGTTTACGTCTGAGTGAAATCACTCGGGTGATTTATCTCAAAACAGAGGTTTCTATGTCTGAAATTGACAAGGTCACTTAAGTTTCGCCCAAGATTTTTTAAGATACTTAAGCGGAGAGTGCGCTTGTTGGATATTTCCCATGCCCACGACGCAGTTTTTACTAATAGCAATGACCACATCTCAGATTTTTTCACAATATCCTCATCAAAAGAATGCTTTCGAAATGCGCTTCAAACTCCCAAGTCACGAAACTCAGTCCGTCTTTGAAACGAACAAAGGAAGCATATGAAACTGCGAATACAGGTGGAGTTTACGTGAAAGACGTGTTTCGCAAAAACGGTGTTTTACATTCGCAGAACGAAATACCGTAAAGAAGAATTCATCGCATCTCAGCCAGCGTGAGAACGGCGGAAAGAAGTGTCATCGGGCACGTAAATAGTATAGGTTAGAATTGAAAGAATATTCAAGACTGAAGTATCCTTTCTTCGGCGAAATACCTCGTGTTGTTTACGAGGGTTTATGAGAGTTTATGCTGTTTCATATTAACCGGTGCATCTCGACCCCCATGCCCAGTGACGCTCATGTCATACTTCTTCCCCCAGAAGGACTTCTCAACCTTGCCTAGCCCTGATATTCGTGTAGAAGAAACGAACTGCTCTACTGTGCTTTTCTCCTTGAAATCCGTAATGTAATTCTGTCTTAATTGAATGGCTACCTGGCTACCCCGTTCTTCTCGCGGCCTATTCCAGGAAATCAGGCATATTTCCCCCCCTATTTGCATTACCGAAACTGATGCCTATTAAATGTCACTTCCTAATTGTAAATTTCAATCGTGTTGAACTTAAAACAATTAGATAATTTCACGCGTACTCCACTTGGATAAGAGCAGAACGTTTTCCTCTCAAGATCACTTTCTCAAGCATAAGATGATCGAATATAAAAAGGAATTAGTAAAATTAGTGTAAAGTATATAAATATATCGTGATAAAGAAGCACCCAGGAGGACAATATAACTTTTGGACGGCACAATAGAACACAAAATAAAATGGGTAACACGTAAAAGGACACACATTGTAGATTGCTTGAGCTGCGGCCTCAGAGGCCTTCAGGTCAGACTGGAAGTTCTCGGACGGAAACTATGAATTGAGTTTGGGGGGGGGGTGCAGGACATTCTGGAAATGGAATTGAAAATGGCGGTCAAGGGTGGGAAGTTTAAATATCGGAAAGCTAGTAAATTATCGGATTCGCGAGTTCTCACCTCTATGTTAGTGGCTGAATCGGGTAGGGATTCTAGAATTGTTAGGGAAAAACATTCTTCGAATGATAGGTTGTGTGAAATTGCGTGTGAAGGGATAGGAAGAGAAGAGAGTGAGGCAGAATTACAGGAGTAGTGGTGATTATTCATTCGAATGGATAAGGGGGTAATGCATTCGCCTACGTAGAATGAGGTGCATTGTTTGCACGACAAAAGATAGATAATATTTTTTGAGAGGCAATTAGCGTGGGAACGGGGTGAAGGGACAATGAGGGGATGTGGGGAGAGGGGAGCAGATCTGATCGGCAGACATGTTTTACATTGGGGGCGGTCGCAATTAGGGGAAATATGACGAAATTTGTCAGGGGGGGTGCCAAAGGACTGGTAAATATTGAAAGGTTTCTGAGATTGGCGGGTCGTCTGTATGCGAGAGAGAGGCATTGGGGCAGTTAGGATGAGGTCGCGTCATTGTCGTGTAAAAGGAAACAGTTCTTTAAGAAAGTTTTTCAGTCAAGATCCCGCAAGGAAGGCCAAGAGACAAGTACATAGGGCAAATTAAGAAGGATGTGAAACAGGGAATGTGTGAGGGAATTAACACTAAATACGGCTAGAAATGGAGGGCAGCAGTGAACCAATCTTGGGATTGAAATACCGATGACTACTATTGTATTTTTTATTAAGATCGATCAGATCACTATGGTATATGACAAAGACTGTCTGAAATTGCATGTTGTATTGACTGTCCGTAATTCTGTTGTATATCTTATATGACGAAGGTTATGCTATTATTATGTATGAAAAAAGGAGTATATAAATAGATAATACACCGTTTGAGGAGAAATTTGGATGAGCATTCGTGACTAACCACCATTACGATTTCTAAACCTCACCTAACCAGGACACTGCGCTTGGTGTTTCTCCATTTTTTTCACCAATAGCACATTTGCCATCGTTATCCAAACACATATCTCACATACCTCAACGCCCACCGTCTCCTCCCCCCCTGTCGTCAACTCCCGTCTCCTTGGACAAGCTTCTGAAACAATCGTTATTTTTTCTCAATGTGCTTGTTATTTTGCTCATTTCCGTCTAGGAGTCTTCAAACATAAGTAGATTATTTACCCGATCTAGTTTAAGGCTCTCTGAATTCATGGTGTAATTTGACCAACATATTTTTCGCAAACTCCATTTCCTCCGTTTTACTTACTCCTCCAATACGTTTTACACTGATTTTCTTAAACAACCCGTGATAACCATTCAAAAGAATGGTGGGCTGCAGGAAACCAATCTTAGGATTGAAATACTAATGATGATGATGAAAGTATTGCAGGTGGAGTAGTTCACGTATTTGGGCTTCAATTTAGAGGAAAGGTTTTATTAAAAAAGTAATGGTGTTAGCGATGGATGGATTTTCACGGAAAAGATAAGTGATGAGAGATACAGTTGAGTGATTTTGAGATTGGCGGGCATTAAATATGCGACAAAAAGATTAGTTAAATTTCCATGAAAAGCGTAGAGCTTCGTGGATGCGAGGAATGGCCTTTGAGGCGAGGATAAGCGTACCAGTATATTGGAGGGTTGTGATGTGTGGGAGAGGCGGGGATTGTAGAAAATTAGTTTGACAAGATTAAGACAAACTCTGAGATGTAAAAATATCTGTGCAAACTGAGGAAGTTGCTAGGGAGAATCCGGAAAAAGCAGATTAAGTTTAGAGTAACTAATGAAAGGCAGTCGGATGGTGCGGAAGCCATATTGAAAGGGGAAAATATTAGGTATGCAAGAGAAGAAGGAAGGTAGTACGCTTTTCATGCAGGGTGAATCCGGGTAGAAGTTACAATTAACTGAAGAGGTAAATAATGTAGAGCAAACGGAAGTTCCCTCGGCATATGCGTAGGAATAATAGACGCAAGGGACCGCCCGAATACGCCCTAACGCTAATAGGTAGAATGCCTTAAATGAATGAGGGTTGTGCACGTATGCGTACAAGGACGTCTTTCACAGAGGCATATTGATTGGATGGCGATATCGATGTGGTTTTGAAACTGTTTACCCACCGGTGCTAATCATTGAAAATTCTATAGCTATAGGGTATACGAGCTCTTTTTATCCCGTTTGTATTCTCGTCGCGTCTTACATCGCTTGGTTGCTGAAATAATGTGTGCTTTCCTGAATAGAATGGTTTGAGGCGTCACTTTGTGGAAGCGATTCATATTCGGAAAAGAAAATACTTTGTTCTTCCACATATATTTTATTATTCACGACCCAGGTTTCGACTTAAAAATGAACTGATGATGACTTTGTAAGTCGAAGCCTAGTTCGCGTATAATAAAATATGTGTGGAAGAACAAAGTGTTTTCTTTTCCGCATGCTTTGTTGTAAACCCGGACGCATTCGAAAGCAGAACTTATCTGTAAGACACAGTGAATTATGTTGACAATGCGTAGTAATCCATAGGGAAATATGCTTAATATGATTTCATATTTTTTTTTATTTTCGGGTTCAAGGATTTGGATAATGATGGGTTTGGGTTCCTGAAGCACTAAACAGTTTTATTTCTTGTAACACTTAGTATCCATCAATTATTCTTCTGATATTTCAGTACCTCTGGAACAAATATTTCTAAATTCAAAACCGAAAGGAGTTCCAAAGAGAATTTAGTTACTGCGATTTTGCTTTAGAAACAGCACTTTAACTTTAAATGTAATCTACACTCCATGTTCTGTATTCATAATTTTATTTTGCAAGGATTCATAGCCAAATATACATTTGGGTTGAAGTCTTAACAGGTGAAAAAAGATTTTTTCTTTCCTAATAATATTAGGTGGCACTTTGATCCTGATTTTCTGGGAAAGAGGAAGTTTCCTTCGAAGAAATAATTAATTACTTCATCTTTGACTCTGTGCATACAATTTCCTTAACAAGGAAATTGTTTGCTTATCCCGAAAAGTTGCGAAGTATATATTTGCGAGCATGCCGATTCAAATTAATGTGATTTCATAAACATTTATGAACATTGTTCGTAAAATAATCATATCAAATCGCTAGCATTTAGTTTTAGATTTCATGCAATAAATTAGGACTTAATGTATTAGATACCTAACTTCTCAAATTACATTTACACGTTACCGAGACAAAAATAACCTCTCGACAATTTTAAATACAGTCTTAGTATATATTACGTTCATTATTTTGTGGGATATTTTCCCGTCTCGTCTGAATTCTTTTTGAATTGCAATGACTCTTTTAATGTGTTCATGAAACGCAAATATGGCACGCATAGCCACGGGTAATTGGTCTCAGATGGCCTTTTAATCCTGTTTTGACCAGATGCGGGACGCTCCCATAAACCAATTAAGAAGGGTGCTTCGAAGTGCTGGTCGTTCCGCATCCGACTAATGAGCAAGGCGGGCAACTTTATTTCCCGAAATGGAAATTTAGAGTAAAATAATATTTTTTAATTGAATAAAATAACATTAAAAAGATGCGAACGTGTCTCCATCTATTTCCCGCTCCTGTCGAGCCTGTCACGTCCCGAGCCGTGCCTTGCTCACTGTCTCGCGGTCTCAATTATAAATCTTCATTGGTCGCCTTCGGGGAAAAAAACTTCCCGCCCCTGAATTTATTTTCAGTTTCCGTTCATCGCGAAATAAAACTGTGAGGGAGGGGGGGTTGTTGTTGGAGTGGCGGTGATGGGGGGTGGGGTCGGAACGGACTGAGCAAATGCCCTCCACGAAAGCCCCTTTTGACGCCCCGAATACGTACGCGGGTCGAATGGGTCCGGCGGTGGAGGACCTTGCCGGGCGCTTTCAGGCGCGGATCCACGCGCACCGCGGGGGGGGGGCTCTTATTGCTTGAAATTGTCCGGAAAAACAAACGAATGAAGCTGGAAACATTGTGCGCAGTCATTTGTTTGCCTTTGATTCCGTCCGTGTTTTGTCGCCTTCCATTTCCGTGGCGCATTTGCGAAGTAATTAAAGAGGACGGAGGAAAGGCTTTAATCCGTCAGCGTGGGAGGAAAAAAAAGAAAACAATCAGTTCGGGGGAGGGGACAGACGTGAGGTTCCAATGTTCTCTTATTCCCCAACCCCCCCCTCAACACAAAAAAAAACGTTGAAAACGGGGTCGGTTTTTTAAAGGCCTGAGGGCTATTTTGTTCGAAAAGGGCCTCTCCGTCAAATGGCTTCTCGCCTACCATTACCGACGGATATTCTCCCGAAGCATTTAATCGCCCTTTTTTTGAGTTTCTGTATAAATTGTCCGTTGGGACCATTCATCAAAAGATTGCAACCGATTTATTAGGAAATGGATTCTTTTTCTCCTTTTGGAAGTAAACATTATTTTAAATTATTTGTGGACTTCTATGTACATGCATTTTGGTGTTTTGTCGAATTATGTATTCCGATGTTTTTTATACCCTCTCATTTGACCACCACATACATTTATGTCATTAAAAACTAATAATTACTTGTAGATTCAAATATTCAAAATGCGGTTGACGTATTCCCCGATTTGAGTATTTCATTTGATAATCCTTTTCCATGTGAGAGCTCAAAATCTAGCCAATATCTTAAAATTGCACTGAAGTAATCTTATCGTATCTTAACATATCCCTTTGCACAGTAAAAGTGAAAATAATATTTGCTCTCTGGTATACTGTTGCCAGGATTCGTGTAGCAGAACCACGAGAAAGGGACGGAGGAAAATTTAACGAAGGTTAAGACATTGAAATCTGGAAAATATTATTGTCTGGGTATGTTGTTTACGTAGGTTCATCGTTAAAAATGGTAGCATGGTAGAAAAAAGAGCAAGCACATGCACAGGACGAAATTTTGAGAAGCCGTGCTGAGAAAAATCTGTTCAGAGAGATATCAGTATGAGGGACACAATAGTTAGTAGCGCGACCGTACGGAATTGGGCAAAGGTCTAAAGATGTGTCGCTGTGCTTTGTGGGTCACTCCCGCCGCCACGTGCCCTGCCCCTTCCCTATCCTCGGCCCGCCCCCTTCCCTATCCTCGGCCCGCCCCCTTCCCATCTTCACCCTTTTAAACCTCAGCTTCGGCGGCTTATGCGGTGTCCTCGGGTGCAAAGGGCGGAATCTCTTTGAAACCGTTCTCTTCGTCTTCCATCGTGGTTGGCTGGAGATGACTGCTCTCGTCCACGGGGATCCGGCAGGTGCATCGCTCATTCCGCGGAGGCTGGATCCCCGCCGGGGAGGGAAGGGAGTATAATGCGCGGCGTGAGGCTCCACGGTGCTTTGTTTCATAATTATGAAGAACATTTTCAGTGGGCGTGAGAGATGGAGATGGCTTTGAAAGAGATATCGCTTCTTAGCGTTTCCCTATTTCTTCCGGATGAGATTGGCCGAAAGGATTTATGCTGTAAGGGAAAGGGATATTTGCTTCTAAAAACAAGTTTTTTAAATTTGCAATAAATACGAGATAAATAATAAATACAAACGTATCATTAAAATTATGCGATGAATTTGTAATCCCGCGTCAAGAGTCGCGTCTCCCATCTAGCGGATAATTTTCTCATATCCAATTCCTCCGTCATAATTTGATATGCTCATTCAGATGACATCCTTACAGCTTTAGCGATTTCTCGCACTTTCAATCGGCGATCCTCCGTGACCATTTTATGCAACTTTGCATTAATTTCTGTGGTGGTGAACATTTTAGCCGACCACTACATCATCCAAGCTGTCCCGGCCAAACTTTTTGTTCATTTGGCAACAGTTCAATATGAATGAGTAGAGTCACCCAGAATGTTCAAAAGGTTGGCATGAATTTCCTTTGCTTTCATACTTTTCTATTCGAAGTCACTGCTCACATCTCAATTTTACCAGCTTCACAAAACAATACACGGGATCAACAGCAGAGAGTGGTCCGCACCACAGATTTCTTCCCAGAATACTGACACATTATGTATTCACTCATAAAAGATTACCTATTACTACGCGGGAAATCCCTTGCGCTAGCCCTGGCATCTGGTGGCGATTCCGAGAACCTTTCAAGCTACCCTCGTTCCCATATTAACTGCCTTTCACCTGAAATCGACCCATAACCTAGGCACACTCATATAATGTCTTCATCGTATCCTTGAGATAAATGGAAAGGTTAAATTCACCTTTTAATCTATTCTCCAACCGAGTCTCCTATTTTTCCCACGCCGCGGCGCGTCGGTGACGACTGGAGTAGTCTTCACTTCATAAAAGGATCCCTGAGGATAGATTCTAAAATGTTCTAAACTTATGTTTATTTCAATTTTCGAAGGATCCACATATTAGCCATTCATCCAAGGGTTAAAAGGGTTATCACGGGTTGTTTAAGAAAATCAGTGTAAAACGTATTGGAGGAGTAAGTAAAACGGAAGAAATGGAGTTTGCGAAAAATATGTTGGTCAAATTACACCATAAATTCAGAGAGCCTTAAACTAGATCGGGCAAATAATCCACTTATGTTTGAAGACTCCTCGACGGAAATGAGCGAAATAACGAGCATATTGAGAAAAAATAACGATTGTTTCAGAAGCTTTTTCCTTCATTGTTTCTAACTAATCCATCGTGCCTCAACGTATGTCCAATCCATCTATTTCTTCTTTGCCGTAGAGATCTCCATATGGTCCTATCCTCTTCTGCGCTTCTATGTCTTCGTACTTCATCGTTCCTCACTTTTTCTGCTCATTTAATCTGTAGCATTCACTTCCAACACTATGTTTCAAATGCTTCTATTCTTCCTTGGTCCACTTTTCCAATATTCCATGTCTCCGATCCGTAGAGTGCCATACTTCTCACGAATGATTTGATGAACTGCTTCCTTTTTTTTGCAATCTTATGTTCTTCGAACATAGCATTTGCCTCTTCTCAACGAACGCCTTCCCTGATTGGGCTGTTCTTCGTTTGATATCGGTCGAACTTCTTCCATCCCAAGTTATACTGCTACCTTAGTAGATGAAGGACTCCACTTGCTCCAGTTTCACTCCTCGAACTGTGATAGCTGCATACAGCTTATCTCATTCACACCCAAGAATTTTCGTTCTCTCCCCGTTGATGCTCATATTATATTCCCGAAGTACTTGGCCAAGTTTGCTTGCGGGTCCTCTCTGCTACCACCACTGCGATGTTGTCGGAAAACCGCGGCGTGTTAATTTCTTCGCCATTCACCACCATGACTCCTTTCTTGTGCCCAATTTTTGTGCTTCCTTTTTTGCCTCTTCTAGAGTTGAATAGTGCTGGCGAGAGGTTGCATCTTTGTCGAACTCCTTTGAACAATAGCAGTATAAATTAAAAATTCGTGCATGGAATACTCTTCCTGATCCTGCTAAGCCAGAAAGTTCTGGCTTAACAGCCACTTAAACAAAAACTATAGCTTATATTAGCAATCGCAATTATAAACCTACACATATTGTGTTATGTTTTGCTCCAAGCCCTAATCCATTCTGTTTAATAGCCAGTATTTTATTCTCCCTTTTACGGAACTTAATGGCTGTCATATTCCTAAATCTTCAGGTGTTTTATTAAAAATAAGAGGTACAGTGACCTCCAATTTTCCTCTCCCTTGATTCGTATTAAATGTTTTTGATGCATCCTCAATATTGTCCCTTAATGGTAATTCCTTTTTATTTAAGTCAGGTATTTTATATTTGTCTTAAAAATAGCGTCCTATTATAATGGGATATCTGTTCAGCCTCTCTACAGGCAGAATTTAAATTTTCTACATTTCATTATCATAATAACGATTACAAAATGAAAGGGGTGAGTGCAGTTTGAAGGTGAGATTTAAAAAAACCAACATACATCCAAATTGGATAATTTTTCTGCATGTAACATCAAAATAATCCAGTGATTAAAGGCCACATCAATTAAATTCTCTTTAAAATATTAGATACTTTTACTTGTAGCCGTACAACGTTAGGTATAACCATAGTATCACCTGAGATCAAGTTCTAATTAGAAAGACATCGCGACATATTAAAAAAAATTGAAATAGTGAAAACTAACAATTACAAACTTACAAGAATTGGAAAAGAAAAAACTTTTCCGGTCAATGATAAATGTATTCACCTAGATGAAATTTGAGATGATCGCCTTTGACAATCTCATTTGGAGTCAATTAAATGTTTAATAGTTTGTGCTTGTCTCACAAATGAATTTCCTCTCATCCACCCAGCAGGATTAGGAGAGGAAATTTATTTGCGAGGTTCAACTGAAATATTCCCTGGTATTATGCATTATAACGGCTATTGTAACTTTTGAAAATTACTTTTGGCGTATGGAGTGGAATGAGCAAAACCGTGAACTTAGTACGCATATTATGCACCTTTACTGCAGCTATGCGAAGCGTACGTGTAACCTTGCGTACGAGTGCGTGGGAGCAGAGTTGCGTCGCACGTGACCACACCAATCCCCGTTCCCCTGCTCGTTCCCGTCCAGCCGCTCCGTTGATTTTGAAGGTCTCTTTTGGCAAGTCCGCGCTGTGGGTTCGAGGGGCGAGAGAGAGGGCATCACGCTCCGAATGGCTTTTCGCCGGAGCGCCGAGATCGCCCATGCGAGTCAAAGGGCACGGACACCTTGCTGTGGTCGCGTCGGGGCGTTGTGCGACCGCGGTCCTGGCTTTGAGTCCCTGGGCCGTCATGGGGCGATTAAGGAGGCGGACAGAAATTTCGACTTATAAGCGGAGGGTCATGGGTTCAAATCCCTGGCGATGTCTTTAGACTCTCGCATCCGTCATTTGGACAAAGCTATGTGCTGCGATCTTCTGAATATCATTTTTTGTGGGAAATTTTCAAGTGGCACCAAACGAGGAAAAGACGTCTTGTCAATGCATGTAAGCATGAGCCAATTTAAAAACAATTTTGTCTCTGAGTTGGCAGCATGATATTTCCGTATCAGTTAGAATATCTTAAAGAACCGATTACAACCAGAAGAAGCCCCAAAAATAAGTAGAATAAGTCTCGGGAAAATATTTATTGCAGATCAAAGTAGGCATTGTTAAAATTCATTATTATAAGAGCATCCTTATGTATCGACACACCAACGCCAGTGCCTCCGCCAGTTTTGGTAAATGATTTTAAAGGTCACATCTCAACACCCTGCACTTTTAGCTACGAATAAGCCTAATAGAGAAACCCCATTCCCTTAAGCCTATCCGGTAACGTGAGCAATGCCCTTAAATTACTCGCCGACTAGAACGTCCTAATTTTTAATTGATTGAGCTTACTGATCCCCAAGCTTAACTCAAATGTTCCGATTTTAAAGTCTTCATATCATTCTAGAAGACCGCAGGTGAAAAATGGAAAGGGATTGGCAACCCAAGTTTGAAGTTCGCATTCCTTAGTGCTTGGTATATTTTGCGTGAGTTCTGCC
This sequence comes from Hetaerina titia, assembly GCA_037158775.1. NCBI lineage: Eukaryota > Metazoa > Arthropoda > Insecta > Odonata > Calopterygidae > Hetaerina > Hetaerina titia. The sequence goes on along the minus strand of CM073774.1, from coordinate 102,159,416 downwards.
CTTACTTACTAGCAATAAAACTTTGGACTGATAGTTGTGAATTTGGTTTAGTTAGGTTGTGATGTTTAGAAGATAAAAGTGATATGTAAAATAATTACCTGCCTCACTGAGATTCACGAGGGATGAATTTTCCATAAGAGAATCAATTGGTGAAAACATGTTAAATTAACGAAAGAAGATTACATATAGTATTCGTCCTTGTTTTTAGCTTTCTTAAGCGTTTTTCACATCGTTTTCAACCATTAATACTCTACGTGAGCCAATAAAGCATTAGTATTTTTGTTTATCAGTAAGTAAAAAATCAATAAAATGCATTCCTTGTACTAGGCTTCATTCAGAGGTGAGGGAGTCGAAACGGTTCCTTACAAACATCTTCCGTTTTTTAGATGACCTCCCGGACCCGGACTGTTGATTTTTTTCTTCTTGGTGTTTTTACGGAAATATTATCAAGCACTTATTCCAATATATACGAAGATAAGGGAGGTAAGGGAGGCAGGGCAGGGGAAGTACCAGAGGCCGCAGTGAAAGTAGTCGGGGAACTCATCAAATTAGTTTAGTTTGTGGGTGCTTAAACATTTCCTAGCCACAAGACAAATAGTTATGATCGATACTTAACGGATTTCCAAATCAATATCACTATGTTATTAGTGAGGTAATAAGTAATCATAAGAAAAGGAAAGTAATTAAACACTTTGAAATTTACAAGATTATGATAAACATAAATTACAGATTCAGGTGTGATGTAGTGGAACCGTTCAATTTTAACGGAGGCTAAAACTCTTTTAAGTGGAAAATTGAATGCTAGAGAAGCGAGGTAGTAGGGGGAAAATAACAGGCATTTTGGATGTTATTGAGAGAGGTATGGAGTGTGCAGAGCTAAGAATTAGTTATTTTGATGAAAAGAAAGGACATTTTGGGTGAAAGGGCATTTTTCATCATGTTGTTTAAGACTTTGGATTACAGTCGTGTGATGTGTCCCGGTTAATCTAAAGCCTACCATAACCCGGCAGACGGCTGCTAATGAAAATTGAAGGACGGTTGGTTTAATTTTGCAATATGGTATATTAGCTCGGATACTTACTGATATATTTAAGAAAAAGATTTGTGCCTATGCTTTTTCTTTACCACTTTATTTCTATAACCATCGCACACATTTGTACGACGACTTTACATTCTATTAGACCAAATTATTTTGCTGATTTTGTGTTGTTCTTGGTAAAAACCTCATTTTGCATTTTGTGTCAACGTTTGGTAGCATCAACACATGCGTAAATTAAAGCTATGATCTGGTCCCGCATGGTTTTTAACCATGCGGTGTATTTGTTTCAATTTATTGCAAACATTAAAATGATAATTAGTTGTATTCAATAATGGAATGGTGTAATAATGCCACAAGTAAAAACTTTTTTTTTAGGTAATCTACCGGTTAAGGTAGGTTTTTGGATGGACACAACTAACAAATAAACATTTTGTGACCCCTCACCTAGCAAACTAATCTATATCAGGTCCCTCTTCATCTCGGTGTACTTCTTTCCTCCCTTCATCCCGTCCAACATCCCTATCCTGTTCCTACCCTTACCTCGCTTGCCCAACATTCTCCCCTCTATTACATTCTTCAACATTCCACTACCTCTCAATACGCCTTTCATCCACTTTTCCTGCCTGCATAGGACTTCTCTCAACAAACCCCTCTCCTCCCCCACCATTTCTAGTACTTACTCATCTGTTTTCCTTTCGGTCCATTTCACCTTCTCAATTCTTCTCCACACCCACAGTTCAAAAGCCTCCAATCTACGTCTATCCTCCTGCTTCAGTGACCACGTTCCCGCGCCGTACATAGCTACGCTCCATATCAGAGTTTTTACGAGTCTTGTCTTAACATCCCTACTCAACGTCCCCGTCATCAACTCCCTCCTTGAGAAAGCCTCCTTGCCTAGCGCAATTCTTCTCCTTACGTCCCTACCACTTTCACCGTATTGTTCCAAAACACTTCCGAGATATGTAAACTGTTCTGCTCTATTTTTCCCCGCCTATTTTAATATTTAGCTTAGCCTTTTTCTTTCTGGAAAATCGCATAACCTTTGTTTTATTAATATTGATTCTCATCCCATATTTATCGCACTGAACCTCCAATTCACTCAACAATGCTTGCAACCCCTTGGCTGACTGAGCAACTAATGCTTGGTCATCAGCAAACCTAACCGATTTTACGAATTCCCCTCCGACTTTCATTCCTACCTCCAGTTTTTCCCATGCCTCTTTAATCATTTCCTCTACATATAGTATGCGTTGAACAGTACCGGTGACAATGGGCAACCCTGCCTTACACCTTTTCCTAACACTGCCCATCCGGACTCTCCGTTCCCCACTCGCACCTGAGCAGTCTGAGACATGTACAGGTTGCGGATCAGTCTCCTGTCCCTCCAGTCCATACCTATTTTCTGCAATACACGCATTAATTTTTCCCAATTCACTCTATCAAACGCTTTTTCGAAATCTACGAAACAGGCAAAAACGTCCTGATTGTATTCTATATTCCTCTGGATTAGTGATCTCATTACTGCAATGGCATCACGCGTACCTCTTCCTTTCCTAAACCCAAACTGATCATCCCCTAAGTAATCATTTGCCTTACTCTCTATCCTTTTGTTGATGATCCTGAGAATAACATTAGCTGCGTGGGATATCAAACTTATTGTTCTGTAATCCTCACATGACGAAGCCTTTGCCTTTTTTGGAATAGGAACTAACACCGATCTCACAAAATCTTCCGGCCAGATTCCTTCCTCATAGATACTACGAATCAGTCCATATATGGCCTTCTTCCCACCTTTCCCTAACCATTTCAACATTTCTACAGGAATATTGTCCACCCCCACGGCCTTATTTGCTTTCATCTCCTTTAATGCCCTTTCTATTTCATCGTCGAGTATGCCTGGACCTAAGCTATCTTCTTCTACGTCATGTTCCTTTTCTATGTCTAACCTTGTCGGCCTAAGTTCTTTACCATACAGTGTTTCTATATATTCCTTCCATCTCTCTTGGATTTTTCCTGGTTCAACTATTATCTTACCCCATTTATCTTTAACTGTTAGCACAGATCTTGCCTTCTTACTTCCCGATAATAACTTAACCTTGCTGTATAGAGCACCAATTTCACCCTTCTTCTGTAAACTTTCCATATCCTCGCATTGCGTTTTCCACTATTCTTCTTTTGCTTTATTTGTGGCCCTTCTCAATTTATTGTTTAACTCTTTGTACTTCATTTTGCCTAACTCTGTGTTTACATTTTTCCATCTTCTTCTCTCATCCATCATTACAATCATCTCATCCGTTACCCATGGTTTCCTTATCCTTTTACCGTTAATGGTTCCTATAGTGTCTTTAGCGGCTTCCAATATCCCTTTCTCGATACATTCCCATTTTTCCTCGATAGTACTCAGTTCTTTACCGTCATCCATCATTTTCTCTACAGCCTGCTGATACTCCTTCCTCTTTATTCCATTTACTGCTTCTAAATTCCATTTCCTAACCCGCCGCATTTCCTTATCTTCTTGAAAAGAACATTACATTTCATAACAACTAAATTGTGGTCAGAGTCCGCATCCGCTCCGGGGAAACTGTGCGAATTTATCACACTGTTCCTAAACCTGTGCCTAACCATAATATAATCTAACTGATACCTTTCTGAGTCACCTGGCATTTTCCATGTATACCTACGCCTTTTGTTGTGTCTAAACCATGTGTTAGTGATGACTAACCCCTGTCTCCTGCAGAATTCAATTGCTTTCTCCCCGCGTTCATTCCTCGTGCCTAACCCATAGTCCCCCACCTCACCACCATCTCTTCCTTCGCCTACCGTCGCATTCCAATCCCCCATCCCTATCAAATGTTTCCCTGCAGGAACACTCGCGATGATATCCTCTAACTCATCACACATGCTGTCGACTTCTTCCTCCTTGTGGTTGCTCGGTGGCATGTATACCTGAACAATGACCAAGTTCGTCGGCTCTGCTTTAATCTCTACGAGTAAAATTCTATCTGTCGCTTGCTCTATGTTGACTACGCTTCTTCCTACCCCTTTATTTAAAATTACGGCAACCCCTCTTTGGCTCTCGTCCCCGCCGCTGTATATCACTCTATTATTGTCACTCCAGTAATACCCGCTATCCTTCCATCTCACCTCGCAGAGACCTAAAACATCTATATTACCTCTTTCCATCTCTCGCTTAATATTTTCTAATTTGCCTCTCCTCTACATTGTCCTGACGTTCCAGGTTCCTACTCTAGCTACTTAAGTAAAAACTTACATGCTCGTAAATAATTTCACGGCAGTGAAAAACGCTAAAATTTTAAATATTTTCTTAATAATGTTTTTTATCAATTATTACACCAAGTAACAAAATGTTAGTATCCAAATGTTGAACAAAATAACCCCATTTCAATATACCCTACAGCATGTGCGCACTGTTCAAAATGTATAGCAATAAGAGAATTATTGAAGTGGTAATTAAGACCTTGTAAAACTCATTCTGAAAATTTTGATACTGATTAATGTGAATTTTCTTTTTTCTTTCAAAACCCCTCCTTATATCGTGACTTTTTATTGAAGAAGTTTTAACTAAGTTTCACACTTATCGCATTCAAATTTGCAAGACGCCAGAAACAAAAAGGAATAATTGTTGACGACCTTAAGTCCCCGAAAATTTTCCTATAAATTAATGTTTAGTGCCGTGAAGACCCGAACAGAAATAGAACGGAATTTATGTGGAGATGGGGTGATCGGATGCAATTGGGTGCAGTGTTGCACCCGCGAGGCGTGCCCACGACTCTCTGGTGTGCGGCTCCGAAGGAAAGGGTGTTAAGCGTGCCGTGACTAATACGCTCACGGTTGTCGCAACGCGTAGCGCGGTGAGCAATGCCATTGTCGGGCTTGTTTCTTTGTTCTTACTTTATGCCCGAGGTCAGAGGGGTCAAGGGCAGCCGAGAGGAGGATGAAAGAGGCGGAACCGCTCTTCCCGCTGACCCGGACTCTTGTAACGCTGCGAATCGATGCCCAGGAGAGCAGTTGCGATCCTGGACGACTTCGTTGGGCGAAGTTAATCACACCCATATACCGCTACCCACCGTCCCCATGCCCTTACAGACCTTTGGTTAGTGCCTGAACGACATAATGGTTCGGCCTAGAAACCCTGTTAGTGAACAAAAGATTGGCATTTCGTGAAAATACCAACGATAAAGACAAAAAAAAAGTCTCAGCGCGATGTGTGAGTATTGTAAGATTGCAGGTTATTCTATTTGTTTTAATGCGCGAAACTGTGGAAGCGAAATCTAAGAAAAGGTTTGTGCAAAAAGCGTCGGAAATAATTTTTTCCTGGCATGACTGTACGTCGCAGCGCCCAGGCTCGGTGGTGAGGGTTTTACCTTCAAAACGCGTCAAGCGCCAATCACCTGTGAGCATTCCTTCAGGCTAGATCTTGATTTTAGTGGACCCCTGTCGAGTGGTTAGGAAGAAGCGCAAAATGCAGCGAACGATTGACAGCAGTACGCCGTAATATTTTGTGTTAGATTTGAAAAATCGGATAAGGAGAATTTGGGCATGATTTTTCAAGTGTTGAAGAATGGAAGAATGTCACAAAATGCAGTTTTAAGTGACACAAGCTCTTCAAAAATGGCCGAGAGAGTGTGGAAGACGAGCCCCGCGCTGGAATGCCATTGACGTCAACAAACGATGACGTGTCACGTGTGCACGAAATGATGAACTCAGACCAATGGTTTAGTGTGTGCATGGTCGCAGACCGTATCAGCATCTATAAGATGACAGTTCACACCATTACCACTGAAAATTTGGCGATGCGAAAGATCAGCGCTAAAATCGTCCTCCCGAAGGTCTTGACGGACAACCAAAGAGCAGAGTCGAGTGTCTACTTGCGAAAACCTTCTGCAACGCTACATGACGATTCCCCAACCACCTTTAAGTCCCGACTTGGCACAAGAAGACTATTTCTTGTTCCCAAAAGTGAAATCCTCCCTCAAAGGACACCACCGCGCGATCTTAAGTGCCGTCAAAGAAGCTTGCACGCGTACCCTTAAGGATCTTCCGGAATACATCCACCAGGGAACCTTCGAGTCGTAGAAAAGCCGCTGAATGAAGTTCATCGACGCTCATATTTTGAAGAATTTTGCGGAATTGCAGCAACATCTGAAATAAAGCTATTTCTCCTAAACTTTTTCCGATACCATTAATGCAAACCTTCTATTTTATTTTTTTCGGTTATGAAACATTTCCTTTTCTTTAATTTTTATTTTGTGGAGCTCTTATCTGCAAGCATGCCTTTTAAAAATTAGCTCTTATTCACAACCTTAACTTTGTATACTGATCCTTATCAATCACATAGAGCTCGACAGTTTGGTGTTATTTGACTGCCGATATCCTCGGCCTGCTCGCTATCAGGCAATCATCTCATATTTCAACGAGTATTTTTTCATACTCCTTGATCCACATGGTTCATTTTGGCTCTCTCTATAATCCTTCCATATACTCCTTTCTTTATGGATACGGTATTTTCTTTGCTGTCTGAAAGGTCATTGTACACCGATATGAATACATTTTAGCCCTCATTTAAGTAATTTATTTCATTATGAGAAAGACAATATGTGCACTTTTTCACAGATGTATTTGTAACGTGCAACGCGTTTCAGTTCAACGAGCCATCTTCAGGTCCAACTTTTACCTTACGGTTCGGTTCGGTGAACTAAAACGCGTTATAAGTTACAAATACATCTGTGGAAAATTGCAAATTTTGTTTTTACCATAACGACGAACTTCCACTACATCTCACCTGAATCTGTTGAGTATAATTTATTTCAATTTCATACTATTATTCAGCTCCTGGCGTAAAGAAAAATTATACATTGTACTTAGTATTTAGAAAAGAGATAAGTATAACATGAGATCGTCTGTCTCCGAGGATGGTAGTTTCAAAACATGCCTGAGCTACTTCGTGTGTGTACTCTAGTGTTCATATTTGCGATTTTACGGCGCCTGGATTATGGCCGTGTATCGATCGATTGGCCAAGTGTTTTGAGCGACGAGGAAGCGGAGACTTTATTGGATCACTCTCCTCATCTTCCATCTCTTTGTTCCGCGTAATAAAGTCTTCCCTCTCTTATCATCAGCTTTGGTTTTTATGATTCGGAACGGTGGTTTTTTTTTGGTGCCCGACATTCGATAAGTTATAATACATTGTGGAACGGCCTTTACCTCATAAATGTTGAAGAGCAAAAAATGTGGTGGGGAGGTAAATAATATAAAGTGAAGATTTTTACTCTTTATTTTGTTGAGGTACTTCACTTTACAAATTAGGAGCATCGGAATAAATGAACATAAAATATTTATAGGCAATACCGGTTTCGAAAGGCAGCCGAAGTCATCAACTGCTGATGATTTCACTGGCAATGTTTACCGAGATGATTTCACTGAGTTTAGTTTTGAAGTGATGCAAAGTTTTTAATATCGATGATTAGTTTTAAATAATAATATGCTGATTTGTGTCGAAGTAGGCTTTTTATATTTAGCAGTAAAGAGAGAATTAATATCTTCGCAAGCTGCTTGAAGATAAGTTTATTTATACTACCAAATTGTCTTCGGAATGGTCTCATTTTCATTGGCGTGGGACAATCGATCATGTTCCTCTTTACTTCGGGGTACGTTCGGTAGGAATTTTCGTGAATCCATATTTGGAGTTACAGATGAATGAGAATTTTCCTTGATGGCTGAAAGTCATTTTTGAGCATGATCTTTGGAGTTTGATAATGAAGACTTAGTATTGATCACGTCAATTATAAAATATGAATTTTAGGCAAATTAAAAGTACAACGCAATCCGTAAGTACCTTTACTGTATTGAGCATACGATATCATTACCAATTAGGATTTATTACAGGGACGCAGCCTCGTACATAACCATTTTGACGCCCGCGCCAATTTGTTTAGCTCTCATTTTTACATTTTCACTGATTAGCTCGGGATCGGGGTAATAGGGATAGGCAACTAATGATATTCCCTGTTGTGATTCCCCGAAGGGTTATTATAGAATAATCTATTACCATTCATCGTAATGGCTGACTAACGAGGTCTAGTTTGTACGAAATATTTAGCAACTCTTCTCAGAGTCATAGAGAATTGTCTGTCACTACAATCACAGCCGTTGCAATGCAGATATTTTAAAATTTCGATCGGAAACTTTTAAATCATTGATTGTTCCTTCACGTATTACTCCTTTAAATGAAAAATATTTAGTGGTTTTTAGGGAATGCGACCTACAGCTAAGGCCATTTGCGCCATTACGAATGGATGGGAAAGAAGGAGAAATTAGACATTATTCTACCTTTATCAAAAGATGCGTAGAGGTCCACAGCGTAACGTCCCATTCGACGGACGGCGTACTCACTTTAAGTGCCCTCCACAAAGCACCTCAAACACCGATCGGGATACGACTTAAAAATATATGCCATGCCCGTGATTCGAACCCGCGACTTCTCGGTGAGAAGCCAGTAATTTAGCTACAGTACCATTTCGACCCCCCATTTATAATGTGTACTGTAGAGACAGAAAGAGTGAATGGTGCTGGAAACGATCTAAAGATACCTAGATTATTAGGAAACGGGATGTTGTCCATTTTGCTCTGCTCTATGAAATTCCACTCTGAGTTCCGCTGGATCAAGGAGAGTAGAAAGGGGATTGGTTCGCGCGGTGGCGGATCTAGAAAACCTGAAAGGGAGAGATATTTTAAAACGTATATGAAAATACATACTTTTAAAAACTCTTTTCACGCAAAGAAATTGAAAATTGGATCCACTTTTAAAAATTTTAAGAACTCATTATTAGAAAAAACGACTATTTATTAAATTAGATTATATTTGACTTTCTATCATAACTGAATGAGAAATTCCACAATTTCTTTCGTCGGTGTGCTGTTTATTGTAATTGCACGCACTCCGCTGTCTCAATCATCGATCCATGCTTCTTTTTTTTAAGGAGAATAGGGAGTATGACAGTAAAAATCTTTCGAAATCCCTGGAGCATGCGAACAGGAATTCGGGCATATAAAATAAGTTTCCATCGTCAAATATTCATTCAGATGCTAATATATTTTTCAATTCGACGCGAAAAACAGGGCTTGAGTCATCGGAGCCCAGCGGACCGTTAAAGCTACGTGCCCGACCACCCATTTATTCGCCCCGCGTCCCCAACGCGCCACACCCTCTTCCCCAACCCCTCCCCCCCAACCACCCTCCATATCTCTAATATAATATCCACTTCGTGCACTTACGACTCGCAGCACGGGGCCGCCGTAAAAATCGTCCAAGTTGATGTTCCCGAGGCGAATCGGACGGCGAGGGTGGAGAGGGCCCGAGGGGCGGGAGATGATTTTTTAAGGACCCTCTCTCTCCCCCTGCGGCTGTCGGCAAAGGGGCCGTAACTTGCGATGCACAAATTTCTCTCACCCTCCCGAATCAAAGTTAGCAGCTTGCTGCTTCCTCGCGCGATTCATCCCCGGCGCGGTCATTCAAACGGGCCATCAAAAGGCGTTAAACAAGGCGCGCGAGGGTCCCTTAATCCCACTCCCATCCCATCCACCCACTGCCATACACACTCCGTCCGCGCCCCAACCCTTCCCCGCTCTCCACATCGGTGCCCTTCCACAAACCACCATCATTACCCCTGTGATTACCCTAATAAAAAAGTTTTCACCGCGATTCTAATTAGTTTTTCACGGGAAAAGTTTTAGAGACAGACCTTAGGTCTTGTTGTGTACTCTCTGTGTATAGTTCCCTTAAACGCATCATTATGCGCTGCGCAATCAGATCCTCGAATGTAAATCATTCAGTACGAATATCTAGAGCTATACATGGCGTGGCAAGCTGCGGGGAAGGGCGGGCGGGAGAGGGATGATAGGACAATAGGCGTGAATGGTTAAAGGAGGGAAAGGTTGTGTTAAGAGAGAGAGAAATAGATTATTCGAGTTAAAATTGTATTAAGGTTCATTTTGCTTAGTTGACGTCTTGCCCTTTTTATGTTGAGACATTGAATTTTATGGGGAGAAGGTGAGTCATTGAATAATATTTTATTTTTTCAGTCTCAGTTTGACGTGAGCTGTGATTTGGGGTGTACATTACCCGTAAACTCTCTCAATGTCGCCAGAAGGTTGGAACAATTTATTGTAAATTTCCAGCCTGCCATTGAACCTTCGACTCTGCAAGATTTTCCAGTTTCCACGATGCACAAGAACGCTGTCATCTATGCATTTACCCCTCAAACCGCCGCAATTGTGTTTGTCGGAGTGTGCTGGAGCACCAGGAATTAGAACATAAATATGCACTTGCACATACAATATACATTTCAACATGTAAACTTACACTCTTATGCACATATTTATATGATGCATTCATGAATATCTTTGGCTAAATAATTAAGTTTTACGCTTAGAATAGAATATATAGGGACTCTTTGGTTTGATTTTGTGGTGGCAAAAGAACTTGGTACTGGAACAGAGGAGCGTGGTACATGAACTTATTAGTGTCGGTGTCCATCCGTCTGTTTATTCTGGTGGTCCAATCTGCCAATGAAATGCAGGGCAATAATAATTCCCTCGGTGTCACCTCTATGCTCGGATGTTCTATCCCTTTTTAAGAGTCTTGACTGCTCACTTTGTGCATCAAGGGACTCTACTCTTTGCTCTTTCGTAAAAGATAATCCTCCCATTTCATCGTGAACATTTTTGAAATTGATATCGATTCCTGTAAACTCGTTTTTATTTTGAATGTTAAAGATAAAATCATCGAAACTTATGACCCACGAAAATACTGGCTGCGCAAATCAATTAGCTTCGTTTGTTCGGTTTGAACTTCAAGATTGGAACACGAGCACTTGAGTGAGAGACTTCGACACCGTTCCTTTCCATTACATTGCAATGTGCAGCTCTCGACTTGTGCTCTGGGATCGAGGCTGTTCAAGTAAATGGAGCGAGAGCGGAGGGCGAAATGAGGGGCCGGGGATGCATCAGGGGCGTGGAGGGGTGGGATGCAAAGGGCTTGCGCTCGTCCCCAGCCACCGGGCGGTAGGGGGGAGTCCCCCGCACCCTATTCTTCCAACTCTTCACCCCATAATTGCCACCCCATGATGGCTGGCTGCCCTTGGGACGGAGAAGGACCAGAGCAGAATAAATGACTGGAGAAACAATGGAGATCATTTTGCAGCACTTAAAATATAAAATATCCCCGTTACTCTGAGCGGAAATCCGTATTTCATTCTCGCCCGTGGTCGTCTTTTAAACCCTATCTGGCTGATGACATCGTCCGGATGAAATGACAGCAAGCTCCCGAGCGTCCGTAATGCTTAAAAATATAGCCTCCGAAGGGTCCCTAGGTAACTGTCCCCCTTTTCCACGGTCCATCTCTGGCGTAAGGCCAAGCTTTTGCTCAGGGAGGATTTCGTGGTGGCCGGAATGCTGTGCCATGAATTCCAGTGGCCGCGCAAGTTGGATGCCATGATCATTGCGTGGAAACTAGCATCGCCGTCAGGGTTGGGAAGGAGGTGACGTAATCCCCGGCTTGTAACCCAGTGTGCATAACGTAGCAATGTGTGTGTGCATGTAGCAATCGTGATTTAATTGACTGGGTGTAGTCTATAAGGAGGAAAATTGATCCTCGTGTTCCTTGAATATAATTCTTCGAAATTAACATTAAAAAGGCAAGGCAAGTTTCTTTACTATTATGCCTTTAGCCGACTAGTATTCGGGCCACTTCATCAGTCAATAAAGGGAATATTTCATCTCCTCTCATATGTGACCATTGCAACATGGAGGCCCAGCGACATTTACTCTTCAAATGTTTCTAAAGAGTAGCGGTCATCACTTTTTGATCTATTTTAAAACATTTTAGAGTAAGGATCATGGAATTTTTTATTTTATTTTTTATTTTAGTACCCTACAATCCACCACTAGAGTGTGTGGCAGGAGGTGAATTCACACGAGACTAATTTTGACCAAAATATTACCCTGCCGTGGACGGGCAATGTTATTCTGATCCCTTATCGTTCGTGTAAAAAAATAATTCATAAATCTATCAGTTCAAACCTTAATATCTCTAATTTTATCGACGTAATATCTCCAACCGTATTACGTACATTGGGGATAATAATACATTTTCAACATCACTGCTAAAAAGACATCCTTCCTATGTATGCCAGAGATTTAATCCGTAATTTAACCTTCGCTCTGTGAGTGATTCCCAGCCTAGTTGCTGTAATATTTTGGATACGCCACGAAGTTTATCATAAAAACTTTTACAAATCTAGCTGCTCTACGCTGGACGCGATCCAATTCCTAGTCCAATGATCCGATGATGATGAATGAAATTTAGCTAAAAAGTAAGAGGTTGGTTAATTTAATAATATTAATCCATTGGACGAATATAAGTGATTGACCATGTTTTAACAAAACTAGAATATTTGTTGATACTTCGTAATTAGTTTTAAAATATGACATAATTTTGCATTATCCGGCCAACACTAAGAGCTGAAACCCTGTCTACGCTAGAATTACAAAAGGGTCTGCCGAACTCTGTCCAGTTATGAAAGTTATCGTAATGGCTAGCAATTTTGACTAATTTTCTCAAAAATAGGTGATAATACCCACCATATTGTTCGCAATGCAATCTTATGTATTAATATTTTGTTATTAGTGATGGTGTATTTTCAAAAAGATTTTTTTATAAACATTGTGCTAAATTTGATAAAACGTCAGTCTCAGCTTTCAATACATAGGATTGTTTAGATTATTATATTTAGAAAAATCAGTCACACAGAAGCAGCTGAGTATTATTATTAGGTAATCTACCGGTCAAGGTAGGTTTTTGGATGGGCACAACTATCAAATAAACATTTTGTGACTCCCCACCTAGCAAACTAATCTATATCAGATCCCTCTTCATCTCGGTGTACTTCTTTCCTCCCTTCATCCCGTCCAACATCCCTATCCTGTTCCTGCCCTTACCTCGCTTGCCCAAAATTCTCCCCTCTATTACATTCTTCAACATTCCACTACCTCTCAATACGCCTTTCATCCACTTTTCCTGCCTGCATAGGACTTCTCTCAACAAACCCCCCTCCTTACCCACCATCTCTAGTACTTCCTCATTTGTTTTCCTTTCGGTCCATTTCACCTTCTCCATTCTTCTCCACACCCACATTTCAAACGCCTCCAATCTACGTCTATCCTCCTACTTCAGCGACCACGTTTCCGAGCCGTACATAGATACGCTCAATACCAGAGTTTTTACGAGTGTTGTCTTAACATCCCTACTCAACGTCCCCGTCATCAACTCCCTCCTCCTTGAGAAGGCCTCCTTGCCTAGCGCAATTCTTCTTCTTACGTCCCTACCAATTTGACCGTATTGGTCCAAAGCACTTCCGAGATATATAAATTGCTCTACCTGCTCTATTTTTCCCCGCCTATTTTAATATTTAGCTTAGCCTTTGTCTTTCTGGAAAATCGCATAACCTTTGTTTTATTAATGTTGATTCTCATCCCATATTTATCGCACTGAACCTCCAATTCACTCAACAATGCTTGCAACCCCTTGGCTGACTGAGCAACTAATGCTTGGTCATCAGCAAACCTAACCGATTTTACGAATTCCCCTCCGACTTTCATTCCTACCTCCAGTTCTTCCCATGCCTCTTTAATCATTTCCTCTACATATACGTTGAACAGCACCGGTGACAATGGGCAACACTGCCTTACCCCTCTTCCTAACACTGCCCATCCGGACTCTCCGTACCCCACTCGCACCTGAGCAGTCTGAGACATGTACAGGTTGCGGATCAGTCTCCTGTCCCTCCAATCCATTCCTATTTTCTGCAATACACGCATTAATTTTCCCCAATTCACTCTATCAAACGCTTTTCGAAATCTACAAAACAGGCAAAAACGTCCTGATTGTATTCTATATTCCTCTCGATTAGTGATCTCATTACTGCAATGGCATCACGCGTACCTCTTCCTTTCCTAAACCCAAACTGATCATCCCCTAAGTAATCATTTGCCTTACTCTCAATCCTTTTGTTGATGATGCTGAGAATAACTTTAGCTGCGTGAGATATCAAACTTATTGTTCTCTAATCCTCACATGATATAGACTTTGCCTTTTTTGGAATAGGAACTAACACCGATCTCACAAAATCTTCCGGCCAGATTCCTTCCTCATAGATATTACGAATCAGTCCATATATGGCCTTCTTCCCACCTTTCCCTAACCACTTCAACATTTCTACAGGAATATTGTCCACCCCCACAGCCTTATTTGCTTTCATCTCCTTTAATGCCCTTTCTATTTCATCGTCGAGTATGCCTGGCCCTAAGCTATCTTCTTCTACGTCATGTTTTTTTTCTATGGCTAACCTTGTCGGCCTAAGTTCTTTACCATACAGTGTTTCTATATATTCCTTCCATCTCTCTTGGATTTTTCCTGGTTCAACTATTATCTTACCCCACTTATCTTTAACTGTTAGCACAGATCTTGCCTTCTTACTTCCCGATAATAACTTAACCTTGCTGTATAGAGCACCAATTTAACCCTTCTTCTGTAAACTTTCCATAGCCTCGCATTGAGTTTTCCACCATTCTTCTTTTGCTTTATTTGTGGCCCTTCTCAATTTATTGTTTAACTCTTTGTACTTCATTTTGCCCAACTCTGTGTTTACGTTTTTCCATCTTCTCCTCTCATCCATCTTTGCAATCATCTCATCCGTTACCCATGGTTTCCTTATCCTTTTCCCGTTAACGGTTCCTATAGTGTCATTAGCGGCTTCCAATATCCCTTTCTTGATACATTGCCATTTTTCTTCGATATTACTCAGTTCTTTACCGTCATCTATTATTTTCACTACAGCCTGCTGATACTCCTTCCTCGTTAATCCATTAAATGCTTCTACGTTCCATTTCCTAACCCGCTGCCCTTGCCTTATCTTCTTGAAACGGACGTTGCATTTCATAACAACTAAATTGTGGTCAGAGTCCGCATCCGCTCCTGGGAAACTCATCGAATTTATCACACTGTTCCTAAACCTGTGCCTAACCATAATATAATCTAACTGATACCTTTCTGAGTCACCTGGCATTTTCCATGTATACCTACGCCTTTTGTGGTGTCTAAAAAATGTGTTAGTGATGACTAACCCCTGTCTCCTGCAGAATTGAATTGCTTTCTCCCCGCGTTCATTCCTCGTGCCAAACCCATAGTTCCCCACCTCACCACCATCTCTTCCTTCGCCCACCGTCGCATTCCAATCCCCCATCACTATCAAATGTTTCCCTGCAAGAACACTCGCGATGATATCCTCTAACTCATCATACATCCCATCGACTTCATCCTCCTTGTGGTTGCTCGGTGGCATGTATACCTGAATAATGACCAAGTTCGTCGGCTCTGCTTTAATCTCTACGAGTAAAATTCTATCTGTCGCTTGCTCTATGTTGACTACGCTTCTTCCTACCCCTTTATTTAAAATTACGGCAACCCCTCTTTGGCTCTCGTCCCCGCCGCTGTATATCACTCTCTAATTGTCACTCCAGTAATACCCGCTATCCTTCCATCTCACCTCGCAGAGACCTAAAACATCTATATTACCTCTTTCTATCTCTCGCTTAATATTTTCTAATTTTCCTGTCCTCAACATTGTCCTGACGTTCCATGTTCCTATTCTAACTACTTTCGTTTTCTCCTGCGTATCCTGTCCTGCTGCTTTTATTTCTCCCCCGCAAGGATATCGTGGGATGACGACCGCGGAAGCCTTGGTTCCCCCGCTGCCGGGCACGACACACGGCCCATTGGGCCGAGTCCCGCAGTTGCCAGGACTCAATTTCTGTTTTGCGTCCATCATATTTTCTTAGGAATGATAATTGAGGTGGTTTCCCGTTGCCTTCCTCAATAGGGTTTTTAACGTGACACTATCACTTAATGGCCGCCCCACTGGGGTCAGACGCCTTTGCAGCCGCCTCAATGAGGAACAGACGCTGCGTGGACTACCTTTCGTCTGGCTCCTAACCTTCGACCTATCTGGCATGGGTGACCCTACCAGGAGCAATTCAGCTGAGTATCTTGACATTCAAAACAAATACATTGTTTTGAATTGAATTCCATTCTTCAAAACGGTCAATTAGTGTCACTCAGTGGCCCTCCCCACAAGTTCTGGCCATGAATAACAGACAAATCTTGAAATAAGTCTTCTACTCGGTTGATAGGGACATAATGATGCCATATCTAAAGTTTATTTAATGTGCATAGTGTCCCTTCTTATACTTCAGAGTGAAAATGCGTCCTTTTCTCGGCGATGAAGGTGGAAGAGGCAGTAATTAATTAATTAATTTTTGCCAATAGAAGTTTCAACTTGGATCAAGTACGAATCATTATCATCGCCACAGATTGTCTATCCGTGGATTGAATTCAATGGTATTAGGGTCAGATTTATGGACTTTCTTAATTAACATAGACGAAAAAACTTTGTACATTCACATTTTTTTATTCAGACAATTGTTTTCTTAATCTTTACCTGAAGATAATAGCGACTGTTCGAATATACAGGTCGTTTTTATAAAAGTTATCAACTTACTAAGTGTTATTTGTCTCTGTTTAATCCGAGAATTGGTTTGTACCATGTGTTCTTATAGTTCCTTGCACCGTCATTTCCCAATACTGACTTCTTAAATGTCATCCTTCGCCTTCCTCTGTAATTCTTCTCTGTTTTATGCTGTTATGGTTTTCAAAAACCCTTCATTCATCAGGAATATGTTCATTCAGTTTACGTTCTTCTGTAGTACTGCATTTTCGTCACATGCAGGTTTCTTTACTCTCATGTTCCATCGCCCACGTCTCACATCCGTAGAAAATTAGATTTTATTAAATTTTAACCGTTTCCTTATTTGCATGCCAGTACTGTTTTCCACCGTTGACCTAAGTGGGAAAAAGGCTGAAATGGTTTCTTTTCTAGTCTAGTTGAACTTGTAGTCGATTGATGTTGGTCAAGTCTCATCCACCCTCGAAAAAGATTGAGAAAGTCAAACACACAGACATTCACTCAGACACACGAGCGTAGACAATAATTTGCAAAATGGTGAAATCGTATTCACGGGATTTCAGAACATATTACCGTTGAATGCATTGAGTCAAAAAATACAGATTAGTTAATTCGCAGATACAGAGAAATGTGCGGCTCATATTGCACGTAATTTCCTTCGTACATTTAAATAGTATGACGATAAAACTCGTATTTTGATTACTTAACGGAGTAAGGGAAACACAGGAGTAGTAGTGGTAGTTTTCGGGTTTTTAGGGTGCATCGACAGCAATGGTCATTTTGCGCCACTGTCAAAACTTTCAAATCCACCGGTTATTTAAAATATAATAAAACAAACAAATAAATAAATAGTTATTTAAAAAACAAACAATTAAGCTACATTGTCAAGAGTGGAGACTGCGACTAAAATTGCCTCATTAGGTCAGTTTCGCTTAAAAATAACAAAACTATTTAAGGAGTTGGGGTCATCCCCTAAAATATTACTCAATTCTCCCTTTATTTGGGATTTTCCTCTGGCCCTTGAATATTTATTGCACTGTGTCAGGATATGTTTCACCGTCAGGGGCGAGTCACATTCATTGCAGCGCGGTTGCACTTTTCCCTCCGTAAAGAGATACGAGTGCGTAAGGGCACAGTGCCCTAACCTCAGGCGCGTGACAATGACCTCTTCCCTTCGATTTTTCCGGATGGAAGAGGGCCAAGCCGAAACGACCGATTTTATCTCCCTGAGTTTATTGTTATTCAAGGACCGCCAAGCTTCTTTCCACTGGTTTAGGACCAAAGGTGGCCTTTATGTCCTCCACAGGTACCAAAGAGGAATCGGTCTCGATTTTGCCCAGGGCTTCCTTCGCTGCTTTGTCGGCTTTTTCGTTGCCAGGTATTCCCACGTGACCAGGAGTCCATATAAAGGATACCCTGTTACCCTTTCTCTGGATAGATAAGAGGGTATGGTGGATCTCCTGAACTATCGGGTGCATTGGTGAAAAGACCGATATGGATTTTAAGGCACTCAACGAGTCCGAACAGATGAGAAAAGAGCCGTTATTTTCTCTTATCTGTTTTAGGGCGGTTCTTATGGCTGAAAGTTCGGCTGTGAATATGCTGCAAAGCTTGTTCAGTTTTTCCTTCACGACTCCATGGTAGCGGGAGACGACCGCGTAGGCACATGCTGTCTCCGACTTAGACCCATCGGTGTAGATCGGGACGAAGTCGGGGTGCGATCCGAGAAAGGCATTAAAGAATCCTTGATATTCGGAGTCGGTCGTGAACGCTTTACATTGTACATGAGGCATTGATTTAAAATCCGGCTTTGGCGTCAGCCAAGGAGGATGTTTAGCGTAGGAGACAGGGAACGCTTGAGGAAAGGTGAAATTGAGTCCGTGAATAAAATCGTTAAAACGAACGGCCAGGGGCCTAGTTGCCCTTCTCCGCCTGTTAAATAAGTCTAAAAATCTTGAGTTAAAAAGAATATTAAAACATGGGTGGTTCGTCATAGATAAAACTTTACAGGCGTAGTTGCCCATCAAAATCATTGAAAGGTTAATACCTTGTTCTCGCATTCACAAACAGATAATGCATGTGATTATTCCAGTGAAAAAAATAGCTGCCAGTTAAAAATGGCCACTGACTCGACAATGTATGATCACCTAATCGTGCAATGCAATATAGATTTACCCGAAGGGTCATGTATACCAATAGCCGTTCAGTGCGAATGTAAACTTATTTTTTAAAATTTAATTTCATCAAAAAAGTGGCTTCTCCGTAGGAGACCAAGTGGGAAAATTTACCCTCCCTTGAAGCGTCATTTGGTAAATTCGAATAACGAAAGAGGAAATGCGGCTTTGTCTCTTCAATATCCCGCATTCATGGCAAAATGTTCTTTAAGTTTATTTTACATAATTACACTCATGCCTGCATGAAAGCTAGGTTTCTTACGAAAAAGTCGTTTTAGTACATTTTATTTTGGATAATATGTGCCTACCTAACTAATAGAGGTATATTTTGAGCCACGGATCAAAGGATCACGTTTGAGTTTGATCAAGTTTGTAAAATTCTACGGGAATCATTAGGAACCTTCTTTTAATCGCAAAAATGATTCCCACATATTTTCCATCTCCCTCTTGCCATCAAACGTGATGACTCCTTCAGGTTTTCCTTCCCTGTCATTCCTTGTATTAATAATTTCCGCATCTATAGTCTCTTACCATCTCATTGATTCCACCACTCATGTTCCTATTCTTGTTTTAAATGCAATCCAATGATCTCTCTCTAACTTTTCTATTCTATATTCTATATTTTATTTAGCATTTCTCCTCTTTTGACTCTCCCTCCATAGTACTTTTCATTATTCTCCAAACCTACTTCTCAAGACTCTCCGGTGTATTCATTTTAACATTTCTGCCCTGACTTGTCACGTAAAATTCAAGCGATAGTGCCGTAGTTCACCGAGTTTCATCCACCACAAATGCTCGATGAGATGTATGCTATGCGTCTGCATCAAACGTTTCTACCACAAGCGCCTTCCTTTTTATGAAATGTTCTTTTGATATATAAATTATTCTGACGAAGTTTTCCCAACGAAGCATCGTTAAAGATCTATTTAAAACTTTCCTTAATTTTTGTTTTATTCCTACAATCTGTAGCATACGATACACAATTTTTTTAGATCATTTTGTCTTCATTATTTCATATATTTTACAGTTTCCTGTAATGTACAATGGAATTAACAGTGAATTCTCTCAATTGGCTGACTTTTTACTAGATCTGAATTATCTAAAAATGTGAGCAGAGAAATTAATAATTCGCTGGCTTAATTTCACACTCTTGAAAAGCCTCTTCTATAAACATAACCATGAGGTAGAAAACATTAAAAATACTCTCTTAATTAATCGGTTATCACTGCTCTTGTATGCTTTGCATGGCTATATGGATGGCTTGAGTAAGACCTCTAAACTTCGTGTACATATTAATACTATAGGTATTCAAACAGTTAAGGTACATTTTGCATGGACAAAACCTATACTGCGGTACAACGATACATTTGTATGTGTCTCCTAACAAACCACATGTGACATCCAGTGTACAGTGGAATACGTCAATTGCCTTTGCCCATACCATCGAACTTCTTATTACAAAACACGAAACTACTTCGGCTATTGACTGTCATGAAGCTGATATTCAATTGCAGCACTATCCATTGAAAGTCACCTATGTTATCAGCCTTATTCTTTTCAATGGATTTAATAAAATAATAATTATCAATGAAATATGAGAAAATGTATTCAAACAAGGCTAACCTTTAAGACCGCCGTTCAAAAAAACATAACCTTGAAAAGGTTTGTACAAAAGAGCATTATAATAAAGTCGAAATTTCATTGTAATCTGCATTTTAAAAAATGTGGTAATATATCTTAGCGTCCCTTCAAAATTTAAATTTAAAATCACAGTAAAGGCGAATTTAAATAAATTATCGTAATCCACACCAAATACATATTTCAGATTCAGCTACTTAACGAGAAATTAATTATTTTTGCGAAAGTATGCGCAAAAATCTGACATAAATCGCAGTTAGGTACGATTATAAATCATACTGTCCTCATTTGGCTATCTTCTGTTACGTTTGCGTCGCTATGAAGTCATAGGTATATTCTCCCTTATCAATCAACTCCATGTGAATGCCAGCTTGTTTTTTAAGGAGCTAAGCGTTTAATTTTCTTCCATGACCTCACTTTTCTCTAGGCGATGTTATGAGTCCACGATATAGAGTTCTAAATTCATGATGCTAACTCGGCTTAAAAATAAATTTCATTATTAATAGCATCCCCTTACATTTGACCTCTTGACGTATTTCCTTTGATTTGTAGTATTTTTTCCCAATTCTATACGGCTCTTTTTTTTCCAATTTCTTCGAAGTTCCCATTATGGTATTAATCGTGCTGTACGGTGGCCATTCGAAAAAATCTCATTTGTGCTTCTTTGGTTTTTTTCTCGTTTGCAGGAAATAAAACTGATTCACTCAATGATCCCCGACGAATAAACGGCCGCCATCACAAAAAAAGGACACCTAATCAAGCATTTGGGCCCGGAAGAAAAGAGGAAAGCCACGACGGCAGTGCCATTAGTCTCTCTCTCTCTCCACAAGCCGACGTAAAAGGTAAATAAGGACTTGAGCATAAAAAAAGTGTCATAAATCCTTTAAAATAATTGCAGGAAGGAAATGGGTCGGGAGGAGCAGGAAAGAGGGCGAGATGACAAAACAGTTTGGTCATTAATTTGTCGTTTATGACGCAATGGTAGGTAAAAAATAAGGAAACGAACTATTGTCGGTTGGACGAAATGCCGAAAGAGGAGAATCAGGAGGAATGGGACTTTTGTTGTGTGAGTC
The DNA here is from genome assembly GCA_037158775.1 of Hetaerina titia. NCBI lineage: Eukaryota > Metazoa > Arthropoda > Insecta > Odonata > Calopterygidae > Hetaerina > Hetaerina titia. Next base: position 102,137,893 of record CM073774.1, on the reverse strand, counting down.
GAGGACCGTTTCGGAGGGATCCGAAACGTGGGGGGGGGAGCCGAGCATCCCCCTTCTCACGCCCGTGATTCAGATGCCGCAGGGATAGATGCATGCGTGCGTGTGTAATGCCTACTCATACGCTCGCACTGCGACGCCGTTATTTGGCGGAGTGGACGCGGGCGGGCGATGGAGCCATCAGGAGGACTGCTGACTCGGAAGCCGTTGCTTCAGCCGCGCGTCAAGGGTGGCCGGCCATTCGTCAGTTCCCTTTCCTTGCGCGGGGGGGGGAGGGAACGGACCCCTCTCCCCCCGGTGACTGAGGCGCGCGTATTTTCCGCTTCATGCAGCGCATATCGAGCTTTATCGTCCGAGCGGTCGGAATTTAACGCCCGCGTGAAAAAATACTTCCGTCGACGGCACATCTTTTTATTGTTTTTCTATCCTTTTATTTTATTTAAGGCCTGGAATGAGGATGAAGACTTATGGCTCCCCCTCTCGTTAGCAATGGCGTTTAACGACGCCTGCACTTAACGGCAGTCGCGCGTTCTTTTCGATGCTCATCTCTTTTATTTTCCGTCGCCGGGGCCAACCCTTCGCGGCGGCGATGCATTCGCCCCCCGACATCTTCCACTCTCTTACCTTCTCTCTCCCTCCCTTATCCCCGCCCGACCTCCGAAATCGAAGGGTTCCCTCGAGGGAGAGAGCTCGAGAGGGTGGGAAGAATTATTAAAAATAGGTTTATTATTCACTTTTTTTACGGATCGTCTTCCCCCTATGAGATGGGCGTTTTTATCGCTTTTGGAACTGTGTGTGTGTGAATCACGGCCGCCGCGGCTGCGGGCTTCCGTCTTCGTCGCCGACTTAACGACTTCCAATCGCAGTCTCGTCAGCGGCTCTTATTTTTTTTCCACGAAGCCCTCCCGTCTGTATTTATTTATTCGTGTAGACGGCTACGTTTGATACGTGTATGCCACCGTTGTGATGAACCGAATTTGAATAGAATGGACAGAAAGGAATTCAAGTTGTAAAAGATTTTTTTACGTGCATCGTTGGCAAAATACGTTATCCCCAATGAAGCATTCGCCATAACAGCAATGGAAAATATGTAAACGTATGTTTAATCGACGTGATGGTGTCTGGGCTAAATATTCGGGTTCGTTTTGGCCGGTATATGACGTAGGCGCCGTATGATGTTGGCTGGTGTAAGCTTCTCTTGAAAAAGGTAGGGAGCTTTTTTGATTGGCATGTTATAATATAATTAGAATTGCATAAGAATAGTATTTTATATCATAATTTTTCCAGTGCTTTAGTTAGCTTATGACCAGATAGACGCTTTCATTGACTGCCCAAACGGGCAAGTATACGAACCATCCTGGTGAGTGAAGTCTCACCTTTACCGGTAATTGTACGTATGAAACGCATGGTATTAAAGAATGAAACATGACTTAAGTGGAAGTATGGTTTTCGAGAAGAAGAAACTTAAAGCGAAGAATAAAATATGAAATCTTAACCCAACAACAAAGGAAAGCCGATAGGGGACGGCTTTTTACAAACAAGTACAATATGAATGCAGTAAGAGCACTAACTGCCCACCGGCGCACACCGAGCATAGAGCGGTACAAAAAGGAAACGGAGAAAAAGAGCGCCCATTTCCCACGGCGGGAAATTACACTGGGGCAAGAGGAAGAGGGTGGTGACTAGACCGTGAAGTGGATAAAAAGATACCAAAAATAACGTGGAGGACGGAGGAAGAGATCCGTCGGAGTAATCTTGAAAAAGGACCAAAATCTACCAAACGTATTTGAGCCCACGATGGACCCGGGGCTATCACAACATTGCCTGAACTAAATCCCCACTTATGAGGCATAGCCAGCCGCTTTCATACTCGTATTTCGCTTTCATCCATAATTAATAATGATTAATAAGGAAATTGGGGTCAATTCCCCAGAGAAGTAGTCCTTTTCTTAACAGGATGAAGGTTTATTTCGTCAGGAAAGTCTGTCAACAACTGAGGTGGACGAATTTCTGAAAATCATGTCTATTTCGCTTTTCCCTTTCGGTAGGGTGGGACAAAGCAATAGGGGAATATCAAATTTGAAAATGTTGCCAAATATAAAAAAGTTAATTTTTCAGACTGGAGTAGGGCTCCAAATTGTATGGTTTTTATTATTATTATTAAGCAATATAAGATCCGCCCTTATGTTTCGGAGTCCGTGCCCAGCGATCCTCTTTTCCATCTGGGTTCATGAAGGCTGTTCGCAGTCTTTGTTCTTGCACCCAACACCAAAACCGTAACTAACCAGGGCTACTTATTTTGGCTGAAAGCAGAATTACATAAATTCAAATTAAATCATTGAGTTTCCACTTTAAAAGAAAGCTTGTGTTGAATGAAGCCTCGCATTGAATAAATGGTTTGCTAAAGGTAAGGACAACGTATCAAATACCAATTTAAACGGAATACTCCGATTGCAAAATTAGTGGAAAACAGTGTACAATATTGATATAATCCGCTTCTATAGATTTTGAATTAACTGCCCATTTTTTATTGCACTATGCAATCGATGAGTTAGTACCAATTATCATCGGGTTCCTTTAAAGTAGCTAAACCACCAGTATCGGGAGATGCTGTTATATATGTTATTGCTCTGATTCGCTTCATGGTGTGAATACTGCCTTGACCGAAAAGGAGGTTCCGTGCTTCCAGGGAAGGGCTCTTCCCACGTTTAGCTTAGGGTAACTGTGGTGATGTTAAAATTTTAGCCCAAAGATGTGACGAAATAATTGAATCGGGTAGGACAAATAACCTCGATTTCCGATATCTTCCGGCACTTGTGACGGTGACATCACCAGATGGAGGACTCCTCCTACTCCCTCACACTGCCCTATCGGCTCTCCTTCCTCCTCTCCTTTCCTTTCTCTCCTTTCGCCATCCCTCCTTCCTCCGCTTCGAGCCTGCAAACATTTTTAAGCACCCCCTGGCTCCCTCCGCTGCCGACGCCCTTTCGGTGCGCCCTCCAGGCTATCTAAACATTTTCCCCTTTGCCCCGCTTCCACATTTATTTCCATTTATCCGTCCTCGGTAAACTTGACACCCAAACAGTCGAAATCCATTTCGGAAAAATATTCCGAATGTTCCTCTCCCCCGCTCCCCCCCCCCCAACCTCTCTCTCTCTCCCTGCATATCTCTACGGGTTTGTATTACGCCCCACCCGTCTCTTTTCCCTCCTCCACACCTCCTCTCGCACAACCCCCGGTCCCTTTCCACGCTAAACCCCGGCTTCATCCCCGTGACACGCCGCTCCCCGTTCCCTAACCATCTGCACGCGAAAGGAAGACGGCCAAAAGGCGAACAAGAATACACATGTGTGAACCTACCTCTTAACTATATATATTTCTATAAACACGAGTATAATATAAATTTAAATGTTTATACATATATACACACACGCGCGCGTGAAAATGCATATAGTTAAGAGGTACACCCATGTGTATTCTTGTTCGCCTTTTGGCCGTCTTCCTTTCGCGTGGAGACGGTTAGGGTCTATAAAATATATATATATATATATATATATATATATATATATATATATATATATATATATATATATATATATATATATATATATATATATATTCTATACATATATATATATTTATATATATTTCATATTTATGCACACACACGCACACAAACCAATACCCAGGGGTATCTTGTGACGGGGCAGTAGCAACGGGAGTGGCGGTCGGGCGTGGGTTGTGCTGGGTTGTGTAGTTTGGCCAAATTTACGAATGGATTTAAAGGCTCCGAGTGACTTCTATGGGTGCGCGTGTAAGAGAGGGGAAAGTGGAGCGATGGACGCATTTAAGGGGGGGAAGCGGCGATGGGAGATGTTGGAGTGATATACATCGGCGTCTCTTGCACTTGTATCGGGGCATTACACTTACGCACAACGACCGGAGTAGGGCACATTTTTCACACCAATTCTCACGTCGCTTACGAGCTCGTGTGCTCGCCTGGACTAACTCAAATCCCAAGTGGTGGCGGTGCGGGTGTTGGCCGAGGGTATTTCCTGCACTTGGTGGGGCGTCAGCTGTCCGGGTGTGAGGAGCGGGAGAGCAGTCATAAGTCTGGCGTCAGTCTTCTCCCAGTCCCTCGCTGCTCGACAGGTTATCGCTCCACTCGGAGGACGATGGTTTGCACTTAGCATTTCACGGAATTCAGTTATGGGCCTTAAAACCAGCTCATCGTAATACCACCCTCTAGACGACAGTTATTATTGCGGAAAAACGATGGAATATCCATCGTTTGAAGGTATCCACCCTTGATATGCGTCCTCTGGCAACTGGTCGGATTTTCCATCATGAATTTTCAACCTATTTTCTGTGTGAATGAATGCGTTCCAATAATTAGCAGACCTAAAATTGGTGAATTGTATGATAATGTAATGGGATATATGAAATTCCACATCGGAATGTATCGTAAAAAGAATATCCTTATGATTATAATAATGTTATATCTTCGTGTTATTTATGTTATACGAATACATATTTGAAGAAATTCAATAACTTGTGACTTTCAATAAAAAATTAAGATTATACGTTTAACATTAATTATTTAAAAATCATCTGGAGATTTTTCTGGAGGAATGCTAATCGTAAATTTCACTTATATAATGAAACCAGTTTGTACCATAATATACAGGTATCTATAGTCTTCGTTTACACTGCAACGTATTCTACCTGTATTCTATGCTATTCTCGGGGATTTCATGCGGTTGTAGTCAAACAATTATTGATGTATTCATTTCATTTAACCGGAATGAAAATCAGTAGTTGTTTTAGAGTGGAGAAGTCCATGGTCATGAAAATATTGGCAAAGATACATTGCAAAATTTAAAATCCTGTATATATAGAAGCGTGAGTTGTCTTTTTCAGGTTTTTTGTTATCGGAAATTCGTCTATTCTTAAAGATGAGATCCGATTTATGATAGTCTTGATAAAAGCGAGCATTTTTGTGGGAAAGCTTAGAAGAGGTCATTACAAGTGCATAAAATCAGCGGAAGGAGGTGAAATTATGAATTTTGTGATAATATTTTAGGCGTCAGTTTTCTATGCAAAGCACTTTTTTACTCCTGTGGTTAACCAAGTCTATTTGTTATATACCATTCTAATAGGTTGTTCGTCATCATCAATTACCGGATGTAAATGTATTTTCAAAATATTGGTGCATCTGTTTTGATTGAATTGAAGTACTGGGCACATTGGACATGCAAAGACGATCTGGAAAATGATGAGAACCTTGGAAACGGAATATGACATATGGTGCAGGACAATTAGCTCGCAAGAACCACTGCCGCAGTTTCAGTTTTTTCCTCCAAAATTTGAAATTATACGGAATGTCTAGGTTATTTTCTAGCCAAGATAAGGTGTCGTATTTTTGAAAGCCGAGAGAAATTAATGTAATGGTGATACTGCTTTTGCTCGAGTCGCCAGGGGGAGAGGTTGAGCTGTTACGGTCGGAAATGCAGTTCGCCATTCACGTGCACTGAATGGTAAGTTCTGTTGAGAACGGTGCAGATCTAAAGTCTCTGACTCCGAAATTAACCGCATGAATCAAGATTTCCCCTGTCGCAGGTGTAATCGCATGGGAACTAATGACCAGTAATGCATCCTATTCGACGGGTAATTTTAAAGCACGATAAGATTTATTTAAAAAAATACATCCAACGAGCAATCGTGTTAAAAATGTCCACCAGTCATGGGAGCGGAATATGCGTCATCGCCGTAGGAGGGTAATGATTTTGATGTAGCTTTCGGTTTATCGCGGTTCGCCATGCAAGGCACGTTATGGATAAAAGCGAAGCAAAAAGAATTCGTATTGACTGTGCCCCATGTTCGCGCAATAACCTTAAATTTGCATAACAATATCTCGAAGTATAGTTTATTGAAGAAATCAACACGTTTGAGTTCGGAAGCCTCCTTTTCAACAGGAAATTATTCTATTTAAAAAAATGAGTCGGCTAAAGTTTATGTTTGCTGATTACTCTATTATCCAGGCGATTTTATTAAAAATGCGTTGTCGCCATTTTATAAATATTGGTGCAAGTTGGAATAAAATAACTGATTCAAACATCTTACATACGAAATAATCATTAAAAGCGAATATTTAAATTGGATGCTATTCCACAACACTACTGAAACTTGGATTGTATTTACCCACGAATTAAAAATTGATTACGATGGACTTACTCTGTCCCGTTCCTTAATGCTGATTACAGTTTTCAACTCTTTATAGTTTGCTCACTCTGACGTTTTTTATGGCAAATTTTCTTCCGGCGCATATGGCCTCTTCATTTCTTTAGATTTCGTGATCTAGAACGCTCTTTTTCTTAGTTTGATTGAAATGCAGCATTGCAGTGATTTGCAGGTGTGCAATTGTGATCTGCTATATCGTATCTATTTCGTATGCTCCGTAGAAATAGCACATATATCAATGTATTTGCATTCATTCTATCTTAAACCAAGTTCATTAATCTAAGTCTAATGGTTGTGAGTTCAACTTGTGAGACTCTTTCGCAATTCTCCCATGCTACATATCAACGGCTATGTGCATGCTCTGAGGGCAATAGTTTGGTAATATCGGGAGTACTATTCTTATGCTGTAACTTCAGAAGTTACTTCATGGAACTCCCCCTTACTTGTCCTTAGTTGCCGAATATCCTCCTTTTTTTGGAGAGAATCATTAGAGAGACTGGAAGTAATGGTTCGTTGGTTTTTTATGGTGCCTGCAAATGGCGTACTCACAGTGAGAGTGACTCCTCCTTATGTTGTCTTCTGAATTCCTTGTATAATATTTTCTTTCCCTCCTCGTGATGACGTGGCCCGTTATAGGAATTCCTTCTTGGAATTCCAAAATCTTGACCACGTCAGCGTCATGTGGCGGTCTTCAGCTGGAATTGTCCAGTCCAAGCAAGTTTGTCCTCCCGCCTCGTCTCCTTATTTCCTCGAATCGCAGGACATTCCAGTATTTTTTTCTGTCACATTTATTTACTCAATGTGCTTGCACTGAAATTCCGTCAATATCGGCGGTTTATTTATATTTATGTATTTTTTTACTATTACAGACCACATCTATCATATATACTATAGTGATTTTGTGTAACATTAGAATAAATTCAAAATTTATAAATGGAACACTCATCCCTGGTCCTGCTAAGCCAGTCAGTCCTGGCTTGACAGCGGGTGCCACGTAAACATAAATGATAGTTTAAAGTGTTGCAATTGTAAAGCTACATATCTTTTCCAAGCCATTCTGAAGAATAGCCAGTCTTTTATTCTCCCTTTCACAGCGTTTACTGACTGTAATATTCCTAAATATTGAGGTATTTCATGAAAAAATAGAGGCACAATTGCCTCCAATTTTCTTCTGCCTTGATTTGCGTGAAGTGTTTTTGTTTTTCCTTAATATTGTCCCATAATGGTAATTCTTTTTATTTATATCAGGTATTTTATAAATGTCATAAAAATAGTTTCCTATTATGATGGCGTATCTATACAGCCTGTCTACAGACAGAATTCCTAATTTTTTAAAGGTATTTCTTCCATCTAGAATATTTGTATTATTTTATCTAGCCTCTTGACATTTTATCTAGGATATTTTGCTGTTTATTTTTCGGTAAATATTATTTTTGAGAACCAGCGGATCCCCAGACTGTTATACCGTATCTTAAAATACTCCGAGTGCAAAATGCATTATCTTGATGATATTCAAACTTAAAAATCTAGTAATGTAGTGAATTTCATCTGAGTATATAATAGTCATTTCATCTGAGTGCAGAGTTGCTGCATCCTGGAGACCAGGTACATCTCATTGATAGGGTATAAGTGTCTAGCACTATATCCATGGGCGACATGAGGGTATCCTACGTCAATCTGGTTAGCTCAATGAGCAGTTGGTCTTGTGTTGGTCGATAATCTTGATTTTAACCTGGTTTCATGATTTTAGTGCTGTGGCATTATCGAGTACACACATTGAAATAGGGGAGTTTTCTTGCTACAACTTAAGTTCATAATGTTAATACTAAAAATCCCATAGCCAAACCCGAATTGTTTGCGACTTTTGGCCGTACAATAATATGTTTCAGTGATTCAATGCTTCTATAGAATTTATTTCCTCGTTTTCACGTTATACCGTGCGCCACTTATAACGGAAAATGGAATAGATGGTCCCACAGGTTTTTTGCATTTTTCTTTGTATAGTTTTTAATGACAAAATATATAACTTTTGGGTATCAGATTGTAAGTTTCTTTTTTCATTAGCTGAAGATAGACATTATCGTGATATCTTTCATGGTCCATAAGCGTGGACATTTTAGGGGAAATACAATGTATTTTCCCCTCACATAATGGTTTCCCGCGTTACCTTCGTGCCATGTCTATAGGTTTTGCATCTTGATCATGTAACCTGAGATGGGAGTCCAACCACCACCTTCGTCGAAATTATGAGGGACTGGTGAAAATAGTACCGTGAAGCTGAACCTTGTCTCAAACTCAGAAACTTGGTCGTTGAAACGATAGGATAAGCGTAGATTGGAGGCTTTCGAGATTGTGGGCGTGGAAAAAAATGCAGAAAGTAAAATGGAGGAAGGGAAAATCGATGATGAAGACATGGTAAGGGAAAGGATCCAGCTTTGGAAGGAATTCAAAGGAGAAAGGACGAGTGCATACAGGAGTTAATAAGAGTGAATGAGAGTTGGGGAGTGGTGATGAAGAAGAGGAGTTTGGAAAAGCGAGGCAGAGGGAGGCAAAGAATAGGCATTTTAATTTGAACTGAGGGAGGTAGGAAACATACCTAGTTTAAGTATGTACTTTGCCCCCCATGCCTCTTTGTACTATTTTAGAAAAAGGAATGGGTCCAAAGGGCATTTCGTACCAGGTTTAGCTGCAAGTGCAGTAAAGTATAGTTCCAGGATTCTTCAAAAACGCATACTTAGCCGGTAGACTTGTACTGTTAGTAATTTTATCTGTGGAAATGGCTCATTTTAGAAATTAAATTGTCAACAAATTTGGAGGCATTCTATTAAATGGGTTTAAGGAAAACAGCTCAGTAATCACTAATTTATTCAGTCACGGATTATAAATATAAGCGTCATTTTAGTTATTTTCCACTGATTGTGGTCTGCAAAGGGATTTAGTCCGTAGCAGGCCAGGAAAATGTAGAATTTCTGATGTTAGATCTTGAACTAATAATGGTCACTGTTTCGTCGGAATCGGATATTGATGGGATTAGTAATTTTCAAAAGGCATTCTATTCCACTTCACGCGATAGAAACCTCCGTTAATGGGTGATGAAAATAATCGTGTTGGGTTTTTGGATATATTCTGGGAGGATTGCATGAAGTCAAAACGATTTAAACGTAAAGGATCGCCTACCCTTTGTTGCTACATGTTTACATCTCCTTTCGTTCACGTCAACCAGGCTCCAATCGATTGCACTTTTAACGCAGTTTCGAGATGGACGAATGTCACCTGTCTTTTTTCACCGGAACACTAATTATACAAGCATCTATCTTACCATGTTCGTCATTTTTCGAAATGAAATTATGACTCGTTTTGTGAGAACTAGTATCTTCTTTCATTTCCGCATCTATTGTGAAAGGAATATCAAACGGAATGCCAGGCAATGAGATCTCTTATAGGTCTCACGCTACTTTGAACACGACTTATATTTTAAAGGAAACGTACAAAATTGCCGTGGAGTTGCTAACCAGGTTATCCGTGACTTTTTTCAAACGACTATTTGAATATGAATTAATGAATGGCAAACTGTCTCCGCATAAAGATGAAGGCTCCCTTTCTAGGAAACGACCCCCGGAGGTCTTATATATTTTCCCTTTTTTTGCCAAAACTGCGCATAGGTTCCTCTTTCCGAGAAGAGGTTCAAGCGCTGGGCGGGTGGGGGCGGGGGTATTAATGGATTTCGTTGAATTCACCGTTGTGTGCGTGGTGGGGGAGTGAGAAATAAATACCGCGGGAGGGGGTAAGGGGTTGACTCGAGTAAGAAGCCGTCCGCACGATGCCGGCTCCTGGTGGTGAACGGTGAAACTAAGAAAAAAATGGAACTGCTAGTGGGTGGCGGGGAAGGGGGTTGGTGTTTTCGAAGGAACCGACGAATGTGGGGGAGGGGGGAAGGGGTCTTAAAGAGACGAGGGGTGGGATCAAGCGGATGAAGGTCGGGGAGGGGGGGATGATGCTTCGGAGATGCGTCATCGAACAATAGGCGGCAGCACAATAGCGGAAGAAAGGAAGGCATGAAGGAAACGAGAGAACGGGGAATGACTTTTGAAGGAAACGTAAGAGCGGCGCTGGAGACAAGGGGGGCCGGGGGGGGGGGGGCTGATGAGTTTGTTTCTCCGCAGCGGAAAGGAAAGGGGGTGGAGGGAGCAGGGGTGCCGGAGAGGGGTGAGCCCTCATTCTTAGGGTGGAGGTCTCGGGGATGGAGGCGACGCCGAAGATCTTCGACCGGGTGCGGGAGTGTGGGTTGCGTAGACCCCAAGAAGGGGGGGGGGCGCGTGTGGGCAGGGGGTAGCGGTGATTCAGCCGAGGCAGGGTCACAGAGGGGGGTGGGTGCCCCTCTCGCCGCCGCAGTCCCGGGTCGTGTTTATTTTAGAATCGGCCGAGAAAGAGGGAAACCTTAAAGATGCTGATTCGCGCAACTTCTCCTCTCCTTTTACATACGAGGAGGAAGGGAAATGTTTCCACCCGGAGAGGGAGATTATATAAATTTTACCCCTTCCCTTCCTCCCACGAAAATATTTTCCCCCCCTTTTTTTCATATATACATATGCAAGGATAACATGCTTGTATACTTATATCTTTTTTAAAGTTGTTGTACCCTAAATTTGCTTCCCACATGCCAACTTCCCTTGGAAGTTCCTCCGATCCGAAGAATTTCTCAATACTTGCCAGTGTGGAATAATGCATTGGTTTCAATCCGTTCTCCGATATATTTTTCCCTGATAAAATCAGGGTAAACAAGGTCCTCGAAAATATCGGATGATTTTTTTCTTTCCAATATCTCCATCGGTATCGACAATCACTTCACGGGCGACATGGTGAATGTTTGCACCGCCTTGGTCGCCTTGAGCGGGGTTTAGGCACCAACGCCTGCCGAGTTGCTCATTTATTCGCCCAGTTAATTTCTTTTTAAGGACTATATCCCCTTGAAATTATGTAAAAAGTGCCTACATTCATGGAGGTATTCACTCAATAAGCCTTAGTATAATGTGATGGTGTTTATGGGCGTTACATGCATAAAGACCCACGTCGTCCAAGTCTGCATTTGGCAACGTCGGCGCATTACGGAGTTTGCCCTCAGAAGGAACGAAATGAACTTTGTAAAATTTACAAAAAAATTATTTTCAGTACCGTGTTGATAATTTACTTTGTGAATTTTACAAATTTAATCTTATTCCTCAGGATGAATGTTTACAAGTTTGAGCTCGATTCCATTGAAGATTTTTTCCTCAAATTCATATTCTGTACTAGTGACATTACAAGTGACTTGGTCCAACGCAAAATTTTAATTACCTCATTTCTCAATACTTCTGCCGAATAAATATGAAAAACATCAGAGGCTGCGAAGAAATGTATAAGTAGTTTAAGAATCTTATAGTTATTTATAATTCGAAATTATTTTTATGTTAATGGTACCTTTGATGGTTAAACTATTGGTTTACCCAGAGGTCACCATTTACCTTAAATTTAGCTGATGTGTTGCTCGATAATTGTTGACATAAGAAATTTCACCCCATACATGCTTTCCTTCATAGCGTCTTTTATTAGGCTCGTTAAGTAGGTGATTTAATTTGTCTTTGAAAGGAAGAAAGAAGAAGGAGGGAGAAAAAAATGGGCCACATCTCCGATTTTATTAATCTAGCGTCATTCCTCAGTGTTATTCATAGAGAAATTTGGTCGCAAAACTATAATATTTTTTACCTGACCATTTCTTTTGAGAATTATAACAATGTGTTTTACATATTTTGAAAAATTACAAGCACATTGTAATTTTTTTAATGAAAAACAACTGAAATTTCCGTTAATATTCAATTTTTAATTCTATGATATGCCGTCTAACCTCAATCCCCTGAAAGTAATACTATTTTCCCAAGCAACTAAATATTCTATTAACCCCTTTGAGGCCAACTACTGGATCGATTATTCCGAAAACCGAATTCTAACTTAACCTCCAACTTTACTACGGGCCCTTGTGCAGTTTGAAGTGGAAAGTAAACATTTTTAAATAAATTGGATTACAATTGTGGAATCATTCCTTAAGATAATGCGAAAGTATGTTGCTACGAATATAATCCTTTGAAAATCGGTAAATTCTTTTACACGTGCTAGAAAAAGGTTGGAATATAGTGATTAATGTGGTGTTTTTTGTTATATTAACTACTAGACTGCAAACGTATCTATGTTGGTAGCAAAAAAATTGATTTTCCAGATGAAGGAATATTTTAAATGCTTTATTAATTATAGCGATAGGTCCTTTAATTGACTAATGATAATATGACATTATTCGTCAGTAGGCATATGCATATGTATGGGACATTTGCCCATGCGAAACGTTTAAAATCCTCTTTGAAACGACGCTTGTATGTTGAAACCGACTGAGGTAAATACTAATACAAACTTAGGAATATTAAAAATTGATTCATTTGCGAGATGTCGACAAATTCAAAATTTTAATTATTTCAGGATAGTTACTCCCTTTCATCAATTTCTTGCACACTGCCCTGTCTAGTCTTCCGCGTCCATCACATTTATACATTATTCTTTGCATAAACTTACTTCTGTGCCTGACATTTATTATACAATTCACTGTCTTCTCTGATTACATCCTCACACGCATTGCTCGGTCACTCCTGTCAATTGATAATATTTATTACTCTTGCACTTTTAATCAATTTCTTCGGTTAACAACGAAAACGACTTATCTCTGAGAAAGGTGAACTGATACGATAATTGGTAGTGATTGTTTGGTTGTTAGGCTGCTTACGATACTTCACATTTCTGCTCTCCTTCCTAGGTTTCAATAGGTTATGACCAATTTATGATGAAAACATCTCAAGCATTACCACGCACTTTCTTGCTAGCAATAAGAACTGCAGTAACCATTCAATAGTTTTAATGATATGTTCAGGCTAGAACTAAAGGGCCGTTCACCCCGTCAAACCCTCATGTTTCACTTTTGTTCTAATTTCTACTGCCTTTTTACATAATATGTTATCACGATGAACCTAATTAACGTCCTGTAAAGAATGCGGGTGTTATCTCACCTGAAGTTTACATTACACCACTGTTAAACTCATTACTTCCCCTGATTATTTCTTAATATATCTTAAATTTATTCCATATTCAGTAAAGAATGACCGGTGTTAATTACTGAAACTGTTGAATTAAATGGTAATCCATTCCTTGGGAAAGCGCGTTCTCCCCTACAAATTAGCAAGTGTTTTTCATTCCTGTTTACGTTTTCTGAATCTGATCGATAAACACGAAATAAATTGGATGCAAGATGCCAGTTGGTTCGCATAATCCCCCTTCTCTTCAATGCAGTTTCGAGTCAGCGATCTTCCTTACGTTTTAGTCTCGCAAATTTGGTTTGATACAATGAGGACACATTTCATTTTATAGTTTTAACGAGATACCAATTATACTACACTCCAAAAAAATGAATGCATAATATTTTTTAAAGAAGTCAGTGCGTCAAGATGGCAGCTATCACAGTTCCCTAGAATGGCGTCCCTGAATCTCGCGAGACGCACCACGACTTTTGACATCCGTCCTAGTGGTTTTGAACCGCTTTCAACATGGCCGCAACCCAAACGAGGAAGAGTCAAAAAACCTTTGTATCCCGCTAGGATAAAAATTCAATACAGCAGAGAGCAATCTAAGTGAGCTATTAAAATCCTACATATGTTTACGACCGTAGTCGTTGCTCACATTCATCCAGCGTATCGGAAGTCCGAATCCCAACTCGAGGTTACATTCGAACAATTCCAGTGTCATCGGAAAAGTTTTTCGGGATGAAGATGGTAGGGTGGAACAATGGAAGGAACGAAGTCTTGAGGGCGAGGAAGAATTAGTTGAGGGGAGGAAAGAGGGTGGGTTTGCAGAGGGTTGGAAGGGGGTGGAAGGGGAGGTCGTTGGGCGTAGGAGGGCAGTGGAGGCGAGCGTGGTGCTGAAAGTGAGATTGATGACGTGGAAGAAGATGCACCCTCCCGAAGAAGGGCCTCTCCCCGCCCCTTTGGGACATAATAATATATATTTGCGTTGGCAACCCCCTCCTCCCTAGAAGAAGGGCAAAAGGAACAGGGGCGGCGGGAGTACCCCATTTGGGCCGGAGCAGCATCCTCTCTTCGGGCCCCCTATCTCTCTCACCACGGGCCCCACTGTCGCGAAGAGCCTTCTTCGACGTGGAAGAGCGAGACGGTGAGGCCTCCGCTTCCCCATTCGCACCGGCTCCCCCGGGGGTGGACAGGGGGAGCGGGGTCATGTGATACGTCTCCTCGCCACGTCATAATTGACATATGAAGAGGAGTCAGTGGCTCGTGGCGACGTGGGGTGAATCGCAGTCCTAGGGTTTGACCTCTCCTCCTCCCGCGGTCCTTGCTTCTCCGGGCGTCTTTACGAGCGAGGGGCGTGGGTGACTGCGCTTTCGGGAGTTTTATATGTGTATCTGGGATGCATTGTGACGGCCACTGCAGGCGAGGGGTGGGATTTCGAGAGGGAGGGAGGGGGGGTAAGCGTGACAGCTGAAGGGGAAGAGGGCGCAGTGTCGACAAAGAGTGAGCGAGTGTGCCTAAGGAAGTGATTTCCGTCGAGCTGGGGTTTTCGAAGGCGGAGGTTTTTCTCCAAATGTTTGGATATGACGAGTGCTGCCCGGTCGGCTCCTGTTTTCATTCTGTCCCGAAAACTACGGAAAAGCGTGCGGTGTTGTGTTACCTCCGTCAACGTTTTTGTGAAGCGCGTCTTGTTTGGGACCCAAATAAACTAACGTCGCTCTAAGCAATCCCATTTCTCGGCACGGGAGGAAAACCGCAAGATTTGGAACGGAATGAGATTTCGTTCGGCTTGCTTTAACTCCATTTGAGCCCAAAAATCAACCCAACCATCAGAGGCACTATGCAGCGTGCATTTAATTCGCATATTTTGATTGGCAAACCCTTAAATTGAAAACACTGATTCTGAATGAAGATTTCTCTTGCCAAAGCAGAAGTTTGTTTGCATATTTTGGCTTGATATGAGTGAAGGCTGTTGTTTTCTCATCGTGGTCCGTAAACCTGTTCATTTAAACTTAGGATTAATCGCGATCGTTGATAGGATTTGTGAACTATAATCCTAAATCTGTCTAGTGTCAAGGCCAAATACTTATCCCTCAAGTAAATCACATCATTGAAAATTAGTTACCAAAAACTTTCATTAGTATTTTTAACATTGGTGTTTTATTTTGCTGACATTGAATTAGAGAATATGTTTAGTTTTTCAAAAATATATATATAATTGAAAATTATTCCCAAAGTTCGTATGAGTAATATAGGGCATGCCAATGCCGATTTAGAAAATATAAATCTAAGGCTGACCAACTATTCGTAGTTAGGCAACTATTTGATAAAATGAAGCGATTATTGCATTCTTTAGCTTTAAGTCGTAAATCCCTCCATTTTTTAAATATGAACTCTCAGAAGATTCTATTTTTGCCGAGTCACTTCTTGTAATTCTCCATTGTTAATTGCTTATGATTAATATTTCCAAAATAAAAGGATTTTATGGGTTTTTAATGTTTTTTTTAAATAATGGCTTGAAATAAGTCATAATAGGGTTATGTATTCTATTTTTTAGCAAGTATTAATAGTGCATTCGTTTGTTTCTGATGAGAAATCTTATCATTGAAAGGGGTATTTTTGCGATTGCTTAAACTTATAGCAAGCTCTTTTTAATGTATCCTCGTTCGTAAAGTCAGTCTGTCGACAAGCTCTCTTGGCAGGAGAAATATATAGACAAGTAATTAAACCGAAGGTACATAGCTCTGTTTATAGTGGATCTGCCATATTCATTCCGATTTCATTACGCAGACATTGAGGCTTACCGTAAATTTTAAGAAGCTGTACATATTTAACACTTTGCTGTAGAAGGTTAAGCTGTCATTGAATGCAATGCCGAATGTAAAGTACAATTTTCAAATATGGTTTGACTTATGAATTCAGTCTCCAGAGTGTGTGACTCTAATGATATAAGGGAGACCAAAGTTACGTCAGCATTGTGAAAGGCTGATAAATACGGATTAGGATAGAGTTAATTCGGGGATGAACCGAGTCTTGTTGCAAAGATAGGCACAATACTCGTGACTATTTACTTATTCACACGCATTGTTTCTGCTCTTTTGTGCGCAATGCTTTCAGATAGTGCTGTTCGTGTTAATGTCATCAAACCGTGAAATGCAAAATCATACTGGTGACAGTGAAGCGATCTCGTTTGAAAACACCATTGAAGAATAGCATGACTATATTATGTAATCATTTTCACACACCACCACCTTGCTTTTTTAGGGAAGAGGTATTTTTGATGTGGTTTTCGCGGCGCCTTTGTAATATACATATAATGCGAGCGCATAAAAATGTTTTAATCCGCCGTAGAGGATCTCATCGCTGGGTGTTCATTGGCTGGGGTCGGCGCTGGAAAATGGTCACCTGAAAGCACATTAGTCCTTAAAAATCCGCTAATGAGCAAATCCTGGAGAGCTTTGTTGGCAAAAATTATTCTCGGCTTCCAGCATGAATTGATTCCGGCAAATTACGTACGGTGAATTTTAACGAAGAGGAAAGGCCAATTAAAACTTGAAATAATTCAAAAGAATGAACCAGTGAAGCCGTGAACACTTTGCTTTTTGATTTTCATCGCTCATGGATCAGCTTTTAAACACTTATGCTTTAACGGCAAGCATTCGATGTTGCCGTCGCTTGACCATTTACATAGTCGGCCTTTGGGATCAAGCTCGTCGAATAAAGTAACAAAGAAAGCTCAAAAAAGTTCAATCGATAGTGCGAGCCAATTATTTTTTCAGCCCTATTAAACGTGCATTGGATAACTATTCACTCAAATTATATATATATATATATATATACATATATATATATATATATATATATATATATATATATATATATATATATATATATATATATATATACATATCGAAATATATTATGTATATTTTTACTAATGCATGAACTCTGTCAAAATCTATGCAGATATTTTTTACACAGCAATTATATTTTTATTTATACTTATCTGTACTACTTTGATACATGCTAATTTGTTATAAACTTAGCCTTTACTCAGACTATATTAGCATTCAGTGACTCGTTAAACCTGCGATGACTTTTTAGACTATTAGATTAAATGATAAAACTATATTATTTGCAGAAGGCACAGTGATTTACAACGAAGTAAGAACACAAGCTGATTGTGTGTTTCTATAAAAAATTGTAGATTTAAGGCTTTTGAGACGTGGATGTGTAGAAGAATGGAGAAAAATGCAGAAAAAAGGAAAACAGAGAATGAGAGATATGTTGATGCAGGAGAGAAGATTGGAGGAGTTTGGGCAGGCATTGAAGAGAGTAGATCAATTCACGAAGGAGATCACTGAGAAGACGCAGGGTGTTGCTGAAGGCGGTAGGTAATTCGTGTAGAGGGGAAAATGTGGGGTGAACGAAATGAAGGGATGGAAAGAGGAGGCATTGTGGATGGAATGTGAATGGTGTGAGAAAGAATGCTGAGCACAGCTAAAACAAAACGGATTATGAAAAATTACAATATTTTCGAAAAAATAATTGCTGCCGCGTTAACCAGATCGTAGAACTGCAGTTTCTGCCGTGATCATCGAAAATATACTCTCACCCGGTAGACTACTGCAGATAATAATGCCCAAGATTATATCATAATATCAGTCAATCAATCCAATTACCCTTTGTTTCTCTCCATAAAATCCTGACATGCGACTTACATCATGTGTGCATAGTTTTGGCTTTATTTAGTACTCTACACGACTAGGATGTGTGGCAACGGGTGATTACCCACCAAGCTAACCCTGACTCAAAATGCCTTTCCCTTTCCAATATTTGGTTTATGCTACTACGTTTATCATGACAACGTTTTACAAATCTAGCTACTCTACGCTGCACGCGATCCCATTCGGCATGGGTATCAACGTGGTACCAACATGTTCGATTCAGTATTCATGCAAATCTACACCAGCAAAGACGTGTACATATAGATACATATGAATTTATTTGAAAACTTTTATCTTACTTTTAGCTACGGAGTTAATGTCGTTAACGTAAATAAGAAATAAAAGAGGTCCGATGAAACGTATACACAGGGATAGTCAGTGCGATAGGAAGAGGATTTGGGGATTGTTAATTAATAAACTGAAGTCACCAAACCTCGGTATAAGTGAGGTTTTGAGGACTCGAGCATTACCAAATAGAAATGTCTATCGTGGCTTTTACGTCAAAACTTCCTCATAGTCTAGGGTCGTCGGACTAATAATTCTTGTTCCCCTTGAGGCAGTGTGCAAGGCGATTTTCAGAAGAGAATAGTTTGGTGGATGTAACGGACTCAGGTGCTGGGGCAATGGAGTGACGCCATCGAGGCTGGCGGACTCCGCCGCGGATGGAGCCGAGGACTGCTCCCGAAGGGAGTCGCTCTCTCCGCGTTTAAGGCATCTCTCACCGCCAACGGTGGCGTCGCTTCGGTCGGTGTTCACTCTCCAGTCAGCCAAGAGAGGCAAACCACACTCGTAACGCTACTGAGGCCACGGGTGAGTCTTGGGATTGATCGTCTATTCGGTGAAAGGACGAAGGGAGTGGGGTGAAGTAGCTGCTCCGGCGGGCGTGAAATCTGGTTAACTTCTGCGTGGAGGGGGGAGGGAATTTTGAAAGATCCTGTAACAACCGAATTACACTTGCTCACACTTTTCATTATAATAGGTGTCGTGTTACAATTAAATGTGAGGTATGCATGCATGAGAACACCGTATTATCCTCTCCAGAGTTATTGCTACAAACGCTAGCTTTTTTAAACTACATTGGCTGATGGGAAAGTTCATGATGAGCTATTTATGTACAAAACACTCTTCTGGAGAGTGAAAAATATTTTTCCGCTGTCAAGGATGTCTGTCAATTGATTTCAAGAATACTCAAGCAGTGGAATGAGCACTTTCCTTCGGCTGGTATCCTCTTTTATTCTCATTGAATATCCTTTCTGATTTACACATAAATGTTTTGATTTAGCTAAATCAGTGGAAGTAATTGCCCTTGCCAATATGCTTTAGTGGCATGGAGAACATATTGGTGCCGTCTGAGGGGAAGGAGCGTGTTTTCAAAACTTGAGGCGAGAAAATATGCGTATTTTCGAGGCATCTGGGACGGATATGGAGAATAAGGGAGGAAATAAAAAATGGAAGGAAGAGAAAACAATCATTGTGCTTGTCATGGCAGGGGGGAGAGAATGTTGAAAGTGAAAGGAGGAGACAATGAAAGGATGCGATATTGAAGATTGCGGTCGAGGGAGGGTGTAGGGAGAGGAGAGGGAGGAGGAAAGAGACTCTTGGAACGTGGAACGATGGTGAGAGAAAAGTGAAGAGCTTGAAATGAAAATATTACGGAGACATTGAGAAATATTGGGATTTTTAAGACCGGGATCGAGGCGAGGATGATATGGGATACACGAGGTATAGCGAGGAAAAGAAAAGGCATTTTGGAAAACACGAATGGAAAATAGAGGCGTATGGAGCTGAAAAAGGTTTATTAACCCGTTAGGGTTTTGGTGCTAAGCAATGCTATCATTTTTATCAGTACTTATTTTTTATGAAAGTCTCGTTTGAACAAAATCCTATCTCTAATTGATAGGTAATCAAGAGTAGTAACCATAGATTCATTTACCTCCTGCACCATTATCTCCTTAATTCTAATTTACTTACTGCAGGATAGGAAAAATGTTTTCTCTCGCTCATTTCTCCAATCAATAGGGTTTGGTGATAATCAGTTAATCCAGGAGTAGTCAAA
Organism: Hetaerina titia; assembly: GCA_037158775.1. Taxonomy (NCBI): domain Eukaryota; kingdom Metazoa; phylum Arthropoda; class Insecta; order Odonata; family Calopterygidae; genus Hetaerina; species Hetaerina titia. The sequence continues at coordinate 102,117,779 of CM073774.1, read as the reverse complement.
TGTAAAAACAGCACTGGCATATTAATCCTTAGGGCCCTGCGACGTTTATCCGATGAAGGATCCATGCTGTTTCCGGGAATCACCGTCGTGTATGTGTATTGATGGACAACTGTTTCGCTTCCAGTCCTGGAGGCGTCTTCGGGTAGAAGAGATCAGCGTCGTTCAATTCAGTTTCAGTTTTTAAGGTTTTTATTTCCGTAAAGATATACAAGAGACGTATAAAATCCAAGAGAAAACTTAATAAAACAATAAGGAAACCCCGTTTTAGGATTGACTCCTCTTCGGGGTGGAAAATAACAGTAAAAGGCTACGGAAGAGGGGTAGCGGTTACACCTTTGTCTTTTCTTTTCGGCGGGAGCGGTATTGGCCCATGGGCGGAGGGAAGCCCGTAAAACCTCCATTAGGCCACCGAACCAGAAAGAAGGACTTACACATAAATACATAAATAAACAGAAATGAAAATAAAGTAGAGGATAAAGAAGAGTTAACAACGATAAACTTTTTGTAGAGTATAACTGAATTGACTTCACGAGAGTTCATAACAGTTTATAGATGTCTATGTGCGTTTGTATGTACACTTTCACTGGTAAATCACTGAGAGACACTGGGAGACACTAGAGCAGTTCTTGGGTCTGGTGCGTTGATCTCTGGAGCGGTCTTTTTCCTCTTCGGCGAGGTGGACGGAAGAGCGTCAAGCCCGGATTTGGGAGCAGCAATTGCGTCACGATTTAACGGCTACACTCGTATATAGGAAGTGCTGACTGACCGGGAGCTCTCTGGTTGGCTCTTTCTTGGCGGCGAATGGGAATCATCCTTTTGCACGTGGAAGTCAGGGTGTAGCCGTCCTCACGGTGGAAATTATTAGGATTATTCATTATTTCTTCTTATGGGTCCCGGAAAATAATGCATCTCTCTTGCCAGCACTCTAGTTTGTTCGAACTCGATCGTGTGTCCAGGTTCCGGTCGCGTATGTTCCGCAATTGCTGAGAGTAGGAACTGTTGAAATGGTGAACGCCGGACAGTCGAAACTGGGGCCCCAATGGGCCACAGGCAGAAAACAGCGGCCAAATCGCGAAGTAGTTCACTTCGACTGGAAAGACGCCCCCTCCAGTAAGGCGGAACACACTTAAGCGACGGTAATTCCCGGAAGCACCATGCGGCACTTGCATAGTTTAATTCTAAGAGCTTTCTGAATTTTTAGTGATAACTTTTAAAAGTGGCGAAATACGGATCCCTTCATCTTCAGTCACTGTGGTAGCACTGTTTGTCACGCATGGAATTTTTGGTGATAAAAAAAATCAGACTCGGTGAAGCGCTATTATGGCCTGATAGAAAATGAACAAACTGATCGATCAAGGAAAAGTTTTTTGAAAAAAAAACAAAAAGAATTTGTTTTGTTTTAAATCGGACTGTTTTCATTATTTTCAACGGCCGATTGATTGATACTAGAGAAGATCTGGGAATTTATATGCCTGCACAATGCAGATGTGTTCATCCAGTATGAAGGTAAACTGATTTGCGATTAGGAATCCGTCAAATATAACTGACGCTAATGGACTAGGAGATTTCCATGGGATCAGCGTTCTAATGATCGATCCGTGAAAATTTGTTAAACTTCCATTATTTCGGACGTCTTGATACAGCGGCTGACCTGGAGGTTTCATATCTAGTTGTGTCTCCTGACCTTTTAACCCTTTTCGAGCATATTCCAAGGAATAGGGTTCTTCCAACGCTGAGGCAATCCGGATAAATCTCCACCCATTCCACCTTGGATCATTTAATTCCACTCCCACCTTGGCACGATGGGCTTAAAGAGTGATTGACCGGAGTAACGCTCGTGCCCCTGTTCCTGCGAGGTGCCTCCGACAGCGACCCCGGGTGCACGCGCGAGAGGAGGCGGTGCCCCCTCGCGCCTGCACCGGGCACTCTTCCCCCGACATCGCACACGGCCCCGCGCGGGCGCACCTGGCCGTACCCTCGTGGCGGGCACCCTCCCCCGCCTGGGACGCCCAGTGGGGAGACACCCCCTGCACGCGACGCACCGCAAACAGTCGGTCGCCCTCAGGGTAGGTTGTTTGCGCTCGCGACTGGGCGGGGAGGAGGGTGGGCGGGCGTGACGCAAGGGAACCCCCTTGTATTCCCTTTTTGTTTTGTCGGGGGTCCACCGGAACGGGGGCCGAGAGATCGAGGCGTCGTAAACAACAAGGCCCTCCGAGGGGGCTCGGGGCTTTATATCTTCCCTTGGGCCGAAATGACCGAGGCTGTGATACCATATACCTTGGTTCCTCAAGGACCACTTTTGGATGAGCAATCCTCTGAAGGTCCTCAATGGAAGTGAAATTAATAATTATCCAAAATTGTATATTACAGCGGAACGGCGCGATTCACTAGACTGTGGCACTCTATGCACAAATTGCGGAAGATTACCAAATTCAATATGATATTCGGGTGTGAACACCTCCTCGAGTTCACCCCTGACTGTGTGAGATTCAACCCTTGGATTTGTTTCAAGAACCTTTCCGAAGTGTTATATTATCTTCTATTTCTTTTAATTTCTACGATCCTTGCCTTGAATTTCTCAATAATTGTTCGTCCTTGGTTGCTTTGGAAACTTTTTAGGCTATTTACTTTTTGGAAGTTAATTAATTTTTCGTCTTTAAATGTGCAATCAATTTAGATTTCCAATATGTCAATCGCTTTCATGCGGCTCATTCATCATTTGCTCTCTGAATGAAACCTTTATTCTATCATTCGGATTTTTCTTACTTTAGACTAAATCAATTTCCAAAATCGTCCTAAAGTGGAAGCGACAGCAGCAACAAAGAATAAAACACAAAAGAAGAAAGCAGAATCACTTATAATTGGAACTTGAGTTGTAAAACGACCCTGGAGACAGAAAAATTAGAAAATATAAACCAAGAGATGGAGAGAGGAAATATAAACGTTTTAGGGCTGCACGAGTTGAAATGGAAGGATGGTTTGGATTACTGGAGGGATGGGGTTGTCATATACAGGAAATTCAATTGCATTACTTTCGGAAACCACCGAAGATATCGACAGGGTACACGATTAAATAGGAGGGCAAAATTGCGGGGATTTCCTTGGAGGGTCACATTTAACAGTGATGAGAGATTGAAGCCGGACGAAAGAAAAAATGGTAGTGAGGCAGAGTACTGCAGCTTAATAAGAAGAAATGAACCCGAAGAGAAAGCGAAAGAGTTCTCCAGGGGACAAGATTTAATGAAAACGAACACTAGATTTAAGTATCACATTAGGTGAACGTTTACATGAAAAATTTCTTTGTACTCAGGAACATATCAATTAGACTATATTATATTAAGGCATGTATTTAAGAACAGCGTGATTAATTCAGTTTCTCGGGATCGTATTCTATTTCAGACCATACTTTAGTACTAAAGAATTGTAACATCTCATACAAGAGGATACAGAAAGGATCAGAAAAGAGTACCAGGAGGCTGTAGAGAAAATTAGGGAACTTAGCACCTTAGAAGGAAATTGGGAAAATAGTACAAAAGGGATATCAAACAGCAAAGTCAGAACCATGGGAACAGACAATAAAATAAGGACCAAAAAATCATGATCGGAACGGATTGAGTAGTGAGATAGACGAGAAAAGGAAATATAAACAAAGGATGAGTGAGAGAATACGGACAGTTTACTAAGGAATATTTCGTTACTGCATTATACATGAAGGTGAAAGCACTCTCATGGAGTAAGAAGAGAAAATTCGTGTAAACAAATAATTGTAACTCAGGAAACATATTAGTTGTTCCATGGAAGATTCAAAGGAGGAATAAGGAATATATGGAGGAAGGGTATGATAACGACATTAGGTCTACAAACTTAACCGTGGGAAGAGAATGTGACGTTGATGAGAATAGCCCAGGTCGTGGCATACTTGATAGAGATGTAAAAAGGACATTAATGGAATTGAAACCAAATACGACCATGGGGTTGGACAATAATCCAGCAGAAAGGTACAGGTTAAAGGAAAATTTGAGAGGAAGAGTTTTTATGAACTGATTCTTAGGTGTTATTAGAGAGAAATTTAGCCGGAAGATTTCGTTAGATGAGTGTTACTTCCTATTCCAAACAAAGGCAGCCATATGCGAGGACGACAAGTTTGATTTGGTCCAAGTACCACAAAAGTGGCAAACGGTTATTGGGGCGATGATCAGTTTTGGTTCAGGCAGCAGAGATGTACGCCTGATGCCATATCAGTGTTTAATTTAACAATGGATGTGAGAGTAAAATATAATGTGTTTGTCTATTTAATGAAGTTTTAGGAAGGATTTGTTGAAGTGAATTGGGTAAAATTAACGAATGTGTTTTATAGAATAGAAAGACATTAGAGCGAAAGGAGTCAGGCGAAACCTGTTGTAATGTGAAGTGTGTTCTCGTGCTTTTCCTTCGTATGAGCTTGCTGAAGTTTTCTCGTCTCTTCCACTGAGTCAGAGGTTCCATGTTGGCCGACGTTTCGACGCTCACCTCGAGCATCATCCTCAGGGCAGATGAGTGCCAGCTTTGATTTGATTTTTAAATGTTTTATTTCCGTTTTGAAAGGATAGAGTGAAAGAAGGGATGATCTCTGAAGTAAATAGCAATGAAATAACAGAAATTCCTCTTTGGGAAAGACCCCTCTTTGGGGTGGGAAAACAGCAGAAGTACAGTTCATATAATTAGCGGCAGCGGTAAAGCCAGTTCTGCAATTTGGCCATCTTGCCTGTGTACGCATGTGGCCACGGGTCAGGTGACTTGTGATTGGTCCATGGTGGAGGGAAAGATAATAATAATAATGAGGAAAGGTGGTGAAGGAGTTTCCCCAATCACACCTTTCTTATTTTTATTGCGGAAGAAAATTCAAAAGAAATAGCATACAATGAAATATAGCATGATATGTCGAGGGAGTTCCCATTCCCACTTAATCCCCCTTTAGTTTTCTGATATAATTAAAATCAATTACACAAGAGGAGAAAAGAAATATCAAATATGATGATAAAATAGCATTAAATTACAAAAGTAATGCTGAACCCAAATTTAGTACAATTAGAGATAATAATTAGTATAAGAAATAAATATTTTAGTTTATGATAACACTTCAGTTTACCAAATACAAGAGTTTTTGATCGTACATTAGGCAAAATATTACATGTTAACTTAAAATAGCAATTACATACAATTTTACTTATACAATAAAACAAACAATACAATTACTAATTCTATCAAACCTTATTGTACCATTATCAAATTTTATTGTACCATTTAAAGAATTGGTTGCAGTTATGCTTAAGGCAAAATAGCTCAATCTCACGCATCTCGCTTTTCTTATAAGTCATGCGATGCCAAATTTCATGTCTGAGTTTTTCATACTGTAATCACTCCTCTATTCTATGCTTAGCTTTGTCTTCTGTTAGGCAGGTACTATATAGATTAGTCCTTGATTTTCTTATTTTATTGAGGTAGTGTTCAAAATTTCCGTGGCCTGACGAGTTGTGTCGCTGTTTTAGCCTTTCAATGACGTCTGGGAAAATTTCTCTAGTGTGAATACCTTATCGGAATTCTGCCAGTCTTTATTCCACTGATGAATTGTTTGTTCCATGAGTATTTCTTTCAATTGTTTTTTGTTTAGGGCGTGATTTTTTTCGATCTCGGAGTTTAAGTATTCAGTGCCTCGGCCCGATTTGACTTCGATTATGCTAATTCTCTCCATGACCTCGTATTTTAGAGATGGTTGCGCGGTAATCCGTGCTGATTGTCGAGTAACCTTTGCTAATTGCTAAGAGGCAGGGTCTTTGTGCTTCTCAAAGTCTTCTTTCGATTCTGCTGTAGTTAACCTCCAGCAGGAGAGAAAAATGTCTGGAGCCTCCCGATTGGTCACCATGACACCGTGCTCTTTTCCTTCCTTCTTTAACCTTCCGTACCACCGGTTTCCACGCGTTGCTGAGGGAATAGCCGGAATCTCTATTGAAATTATGACTCTCCATCCGTATTTCAGTTGCTTCTTTAATAACTCGGTCCCAATATCCAATGTTTAATGTCTCCGACTGCTCAGGTGCGAGTAGGGAACGGAGAGTCCGGATGGGCAGTGTTAGGAAGAGGTGTAAGGCAGGGTTGCCCATTGTCACCGGTGCTGTTCAACGTATATGTGGAGGAAATGATTAAGGAGGAATGGGAAGAGCTGGAGGTGGGAGTGAAAGTTGGAGGGGGGGAGAGTTGATTCGTACAATCAGTTAGGTTTTTGGATGACCAAGCTCTAGTTTGCCTATTATTCAAAGGGTTAAAAGAAACTGCTGCACGCAATGAAAAGTTAGTGTGATAGGTGTGGGATAAAAATGAGTGTAAAAAAGCAAAGGGTTTGCGGATTTTTGAGAATAAGGAAAATTAATTTAAATATCAAAATAGGAGGAGAAAAAACGTCCAGGTGGAACAGTTTACCTATATTCGTAGTTTTTTGGACTAAAATTGTGAAAGGAGTAGTACATATCCTTAAAAAGAAGAAATGAGTTGTAGGAAGAATCTTCCAGAAGGAAGGAGTAGGTGACAGGGGGAAATTTACTGAGGATTTTAGGAAAATAATCGCTATGGAAAATATGGAGCGTAGTTTCTTGTAGGAAATATGGTTTAGGCCTATTATCTCCAGCATATTAGTAGCTCTTATTGACCACATTGGTAGTATTTTTAAAAACCCAGCGGCTAAGCACTTTTCTCTGAACCACATGAACTTTTTCAATGATCGTTTTCCTTCATTGATTCCGGTTACTTTCCCCGTATTCTAACTGTGGCCGACCTTAATGAAGTATTACCTCTTCTGCTACCCATCCAATGAAATCTAGCTTCTTTAAGACTAGCCATCATGTCCGTTTAAATGCGTTCATATACCCCACGGCTACCTCTCTCCTTTATCAAAACAAACCTTTTTTGTTGGTTATTTGGATTAATATTTTCAAGAGAATGTAACCAATTTAATTGGTGTTCTGGAAGTAATGGTGGGAAAACGTCCCTGCCAACTTCAGGTTAGCCTTCAGTTGCATTGCTCATGTGGATTATATAATCGCCGTTGGTTCACATCTCCATGCCGTTCCTTCTTCTGCGCCGTCTAATACAAATATTGAGTGTAAGGAAGATCTTCTGTGATGAGGTGGATGGATGGCTGCGATAGAATGTTTTGCAGATGGAGATGGACGGCCGTCGTGCGTTTTTGAAATGTTTATTCGAGGGATCGGTGTGGGTCGGGGGAAGGAAGACGGTTACAGAAAGGGTTTCGAAGTGGGGCTTGGGGTTTGGGGCACCGCGTTTCCACTTCCCGTCTCTCCTATTTCCTCACCTGATGCCAACCTATCGACTGTCAATCCATTCCCCCTCTCCTAGTGATGTCATGTTTGCCAACGCATTTTAAACCGTACTCCCCTGCAGCTGATTGACGTCGGAATACTCCTGCCTTCCCCAGCACGCGTGCCACCCCTGGCTGGCTGCCTACCGTGTCGTCGGACGGACGCCATGAGGGGAGGGCCAAGGTTTCCGCTTTCCCTATTTCACCATTATCAAGGGGTTAAGTGAAGTGGAGTGGATATCTAAATGTTATATTATTTTGAGATTAAAGAGATGAAAGCGACAAGGGATTAGGGTTCAACTTAACTTTTCGTAATATTTATAATTTCGCACAGAGGTCGTTTGGTTGCAAAATTCGAATTGGAACTCATCTAAATCTTTCTTTGCTACCTTCTGTCATTGTCTGAGAAAATGTCTTGTGAAAATAACCTTCTATTGCAATCCTAACCTTGTTTGCCTAAATACTGTTATATTGACTACTTATTCAACCTTTTCATTCTGTTTTCTTCAAACTTTCACTTTCAAAACTAAAATTTAGGAAGCTAAGTAACACCCCTGTCCTCTTAAACAACTTTTCAAATTTAAGTCAATCAGTATCACAAAAGATAATGAATAAAATATTCAGAAAAAAACAATAGACTTATCGGAAACTTCCAAACACCAATCGCTAACAGGACAAAAAAAGAAAATCGCCATCTCATTAACATCAGTTTCCCAAATCAACAATAAAAAATCAAAACTAAGATGTTACATACAATTTTACACAACAGATCAATCAAATTATTATATAAATTATTTAATTTTTTTCTTAAAAGTATTTACCCTGCTAGGAAAGGGATCGAATAGTTTTGCAGGTAAACTGTTCCAATCAGCAATTGTTTTATTATTAATTAGCTACTAGGCACTTGATGGCTATGTTTTTTGGTGCTTGAACGTGTCAAACGCTTCCAAGCAGTAGGTCACGTTGCATGTCTTGTGATCTAAATAAGTTCAAGATAATTCTTATTAAGGGGTTCTTTACGACTGCTTACATCTAGCACAAGCTCGTAAAAATGATGTGAATAAATTTGATTTAGTGAAATATACACTATTCCATGGGATATAATTCATAGTTATGCAGTTTGATTTAAAAAACAATGATACGTTTTCTTGCAGTTCTATCAAAACAAGGTAAAACCTTTTAGAGCAATCGAGATGTTACCCCTGCTTGTTACTTGTGCAGTCATTTTTATCTAGCCTAAGCTTCTCTTTAGTCTCATTGCAGCACCTCAGCTGGAACTTTAGATGAAAAAAGCCTTTCCCAATTTTAGCATTTTACATCATTCTCCATGACCGATACCAATTATTTAGAATAAAAATCATTAAAAATATGTAGGCAGTTTTCAAATTCACATTTTTTAGGAAGATATTATCCCTGCTATCATCTGTTACTCTTAACTTTGCACTCCTCTCACAAAATCCTTTTCTTACTCTTTTTAATACTGAATGAAACACCAAATCCAGTCCAATATTGCTAACAAATTCACCTGAGCAGTTACCTTAGAAACTTTGAAGAGGAACGAAACCAAAAATCAGCAGTAAAACCATATCAGTGATACGTATATATCACTGCTGAGGTTTTAGTGTCGGTTTTGCGCTGCGTTCCTCTTCAAAGTTCCTTCGCGCTGTTCTTTCGCATGGAGAGGGGACGCCGCGGAACCGAAATTGGGTCTCTCGAGTTTTGAGACGGACCTCAAGGGATAAGGCTCTTTGTTCCCAAACTCACGGGCGTAGTATGTCCTGCGGGTTCTATCTTCGCCTGGGCCGCCGCTAGTTGAAGGGAAACTTGAATTTTGGGTCACGGGAGAAAACTTCGGGAGCAGCTGTTCTTGTGGTTCCCACGCGAAAAATATTTTCTCCTTGTTCGCTCTGGTAAAGTATTGGCTTGCCCGCACCAGAGCAACCGAAATACGTGCCAATATCCTATCACTTTATGGCTGTTTTCCGTGATTTTAAAGCAGAAACCGATGAATTTATTAAAATGCATATGGATTTTGAGAGTTATTATAGAATAATTATAAGTAATTGGGGTATATTCTAACATTTATGTGCAAAAAATCATCCAAATGTAAAGGTGAAAAATATGAAAAATAAAAAAATGACCATTTTGCATCATTGGTTCTTTTGTGGAAAAAAATTTGACTTGATAAAAAATATAACCAAAATGTTAATTAAACGTATTGAATAGTTGCCTAAAATCGTCGTTTACTTTTTACTTTATTTGTGGAGATGATTCAGTAATTTTATTTCATGTTTTAAATTTAGAAAAATATATATTTTTGAAAGATCAATGAAATTAGTGACAGATTTATCGCTCATTATGATTTTGGCTCTTTGTCTCAAATGGCTCGTAAATTCCTTTAAATAAGATTCAAATGATAACATGAGTAGGCTGGCATATAGTAGTCGTAGCTGAAGAATTTGAAAACAATAATGAAACTAAAACAATAAGTCGCTCATACTTGTAGTAATCAATAACAGTAAGTGTGCAGAGGGCAAACCCTAAATATATTGTTTGTGGAATAGTTTTCTTCGTCTTGCATGAAGATTTGATCATTATTTTCAGTGAAATAATTGACCCTACAAGGGATGGAATAACAGATTGATTTGGTGATTTCCTATCATAAAGGATGGAATATTTCCCAAGGTGATCTTTTGGAACATTCCTCCGACTTCAGACTGTTACAAGTCTTGTGATCAGAGACTTTAGCCGCCACTTGAGGTTAAACGCCCGAGCTGGGAATGCTGAATGTTCGATGTACGTATATGACCCTCTGGATAGCGTATTCCTCCAATTGAAATGGAAAAATAAACAACATGGCTTTTCCACATAGGAAATTTTTATGTAATACCTAGGCTTCATTATGGTATAACATCTTCAGGTATACCATAACGAAAGCTAGATAGTAAATAAAAAAATTAAAAAATGTGGAAAAGCCAAGTTGTTCATTTTTCAATTTCAACATGAAGGATTTCCACCAAGTTACGCCAGAAACTGTTTTATTTAAATTTTTCCACGACATCACGTAGTTTAATGTTGTTGAAATAAGAAATTGTTCTTCTCTGAGATTCACTTTCGTTGTAAAAATAAATTCCACGTTTAATCTTCCAATTCAAAATGAATGATATTGTGATGGCTGTGCTGGACTTCATTTCCTTGTGCCACCGTCTGTTTGTCTACTACTACTCCAAGACTGATCCAGTTCTACTCACAGAGATCGAATCGCACAATTAATCAATGTCAGTTACTTCTTATTGTGGTTCTAAAATGAACTGATATCTATATGTAGCTTTTGTAGTTGCGGCTCACGAAGAGTTTTTTGTGAGATTTATTCTAATGTCTCCTGCTAAATGAAATCAATAATAGTCTAATACGAGGAATTCTCGAGCACAGGCTAGATAAACAGTGCAAATCCCGAGTGATATCACCTGAGAACCCAGTCAAAAATATCAGTCAGTGCAATTTTCAGGCTTCTGGAAATAAAGAAAATATCTGGTTTTGCCATGCGTTACATTGAGATCCGGATGAGAGCGCTGGTCACTTTGCATGCATGATTTCTTTGCGCTTAGATTGGAATATGCTGCACACATCTCAAAACTAACCTTCAGGTTGATTACTGCGAATGGATTGAAAACAATTCTAATAAGTGAATTCTCAATGTATATGCTCTTTGGAATTTCAAAAAATCGCAGTGGATATGTAAAATTGCTGAAGAGAAATTTAAAACAATATGAAATATTTTTTATTGCATATCACTTAATACTACTTCATTAAATTACAGAAAAAAATATTAGACTTATTTCGAGGTAGTACTTTTGAATAGGGCAGTATTGTTGCACTACAATAACAAACTTTCACTATTGACCTTATCAGTGCATTTCCAAATACGTAGATGTTGTATTGAAAAGATTTTTTGTGTTGCTCTTTGTCTTTAAGCCAAAATACATAAACTATAGTTAAATAAATGTTCTATGCTATGTATTGCGTTATATGCCTCAGTTGATATTACTTGTGAATATGAATCTGCCGCATGAAAGATAATTCTTACCGTCTAAGTAGTATTTCGAGATCTTTGGGAAAAAGGCTTTTCATCGATGAATTAAATTCGCAATATTGGGAGTCCTTTCCTTTCATTCGTTGGTTGTTTAACGTTAACAGTTTTATAATTAAAACATTACGACAAATAAAGAAAAACCAGGACACATTTTGACCAATAAAATTAAGTATTGGGAGCATTAGGGAAACAGCCTATGAAGAGCACCAAATTTTTTGATTGTGCCTTTTTATACGATCCTTGAAAGTTTGAAAAGACAACTTCGTTTAAATATAGCGTGACTATGTTAATACGTACTTCGAAGATATTTGAATCTATTAAAATCGAGGAAATAGAGTATGATGTTGGGGAAAATGTAATATTTTATTATCGCAAACTATGAATCTGAAACACCTGAATTTGATAGTATAATAGTATAATTTTTAATTTAACTTTTTTTACATAACATGATTTTACTGCTCAAAGAGAAAAATCTGAGGGTGTGAGTTGCATTTCAGGAAAAAATGACATATTTGAAAACGCGATAATTTCAATTAGTTCTTAAAAAATCAAACTCTGAGCAATTTTAAGAGGCTTCATCAATTAGAACTCTTTTGAATTATTCCTTGTATATTTTCTATTCAGGTAAAATTCCAATTTGTAAAATAACCTATAAATATTTACGGCGAGTTCATGTGATTTTGAAATACGAATAATCACTAGGATGAAAAATGAAACTCCATCTTAATTACACCTGAGGTTTTTTTGTTTACTTGCCCGTTTCAGTACCATGTATCATTGTAAAGGTCTCCATATTGAAAAGGTTTTATAAACTTATTATTAGTTTGCAATTTATTGATAGTTGTGTTCAATGATGGAAGAATTTGCATAAGTGACGCCTACATTTTTTTATTTGTTTTTGTTTTATGGTCACTTTAAGGAAAACATATTTTTTTCCCAAAAGTAATTCATTTATAAATTTACGATTACAGCTGACTTTAGAAGGTAGTATTGCTCCTTATTTTGGCTAAATACTGTTCATTGGCAGAGTCGTTGCGTATGAAGAGCAATTAACGCCATTTGATGAGACATAAATTGTTAATTGAAGCAGAAAATAATTTGACAATTGGCAAATAAAACGAAAAATTGGAAACCAACCTAAATAAGTTACACATGATATTATAAATTAATTCTAGCCGTTGTTGTTAATTTGTTAATCTAACTATTAAGGATATTCGCCTTAGGTGTTTATCGTACGACCTGTGGAGATATTATTCTAAAATTATCCCGGACAAAGCAATTCTAGCACTTGATCGGGACGAAAATTGCCCCCCTTGGCACCACGAAAAAATGAAATTTGTTTAGACCGGAGTCTTTACCGGAGGTACAATCCAGTGTGATGAATAGCCTCCCAACCAACTCTCAACACAAATTAAGGCAGTTATTTCTAGCTCGCCAATGCTACCCTCCCAAACTATCATTAAAACAAGAAGTTTCTTTCATTTTCAAAGTTTTCGTAAAAATGTAGGTTTTCCTCGATTGATGATGAAAAAATGTTTTCTCGCTGGATTAGAATATGACGAAAGTTCTTGTAGCACTCAACGGCAAGGCCGCGAGTTCATTGGGCAAGTCCGGCAACGGCCAACACAGGCAGCATAGGCCGGAGAAGCGTATTGATAATGAGGCCCTATGTATGCCCTTTCATTTCATTGTAACCTGAACTTTGAGTTTACTTCTCGCTTCTTGTTTAAAACTGAAGCGTATTATTAGAAATTAACAAATTCGTGAAATCAGTTAGGTTTGCTTATGACCAAGCCTTAGTTTGTCAGTCAGCCAAGGGGTTGCAAGCATCGCTGAGGGAATGGGAAATTCAGTGCGACAGATATGGGATGAGAATCAATATTAATAAAACAATGGTTATGCGATTTTCCAGAAAGAAAAAGGCTAAGCTAAATATTAAAATAGGCGGAGAAAAAATAGAGCAGGTAGAATAGTTTACATATCTCGGAAGTGTTTTGGACCAATACGGTCAAAGTGGTAGGGACGTAAGGAGAAGAATTGCGCTAGGAAAAGGATATGTGACTTTTCAGAGAGGAAAAGGCTACGCTGCACATTAACATAAGAGTAGAAAAAATAGAGCAGGTAGAACAGTTTACGTATATCGGAAGTGTTTTAGGCCAAAAGGCCAAAGTGGTAGGGACGTAAGGAGAAGAATTTCGCTAGGAAAAGAGGATTTCACCAGGAGCAGGGAGTTGATGACAGGAACGTTGGGTAAGCATGTTTAGAAAAGACTCGTACAAACTTTGGTATGGAGCGAGGCTGTGGACGTCGCGGAAACGTGGTCACTGAAGCAGGAGAATAGATGTAAATTGGAGGCTTCTGAAATGTGGGTGTGGAGAAGAATGGAGAAAGTGAAATGGACCGAAAGGAAAACGAAGGAGGAAGTACTGGAGATGGTAGGTGAGGAGAGGGGTTTGTTGAGAGAAATCCTATGGAAGTAGGAAAAATAGATGAAAGGCGTATTGAGCGGCAGTGGGATGTTGAAGACGGCAATAGAGGGGAGAATGTTAGGCAAACGAGGAAAGGGCAGGAAGAGGATAGGGATGTTGGACGGGACGAAGGGAGGAAGGACGTACACAGAGATGAAGAGGGACCTGATGTAGATTAGGTTGCTAGATTGTATTTTATTAGGAGTGACAAAATATTTATTTGGTAGCTATGTCCATCCAATACCTACCTCAACCGGTAGATTATCTTTTATTATAATACACATAGTCTGACCTGATGGACGCCTAAGAAAAGGCCGAAAGTTTACATTTTCTTAAATGTAGGTGCCCTTTGTGTAGTTTTGCGTTCTATTGTGCCGTCCAAATGTCATATTGCGCTCGTGAGTGATTCTACATCATATTTATACGTACAGGCATGTATAATTAATATATATATACATATATATGTATATATACATATATATGTATATATACATATATATGTATATATACATATATATGTATATATACATATATATATACATATATATATCTATATATATATATATATATATAATCCTATTTTTGAAGTAATATTATTGCGAAACTAGAAACTTTTAAACCGGTAGAATTTTCTGCTTGAATTAGAATTGCGAGCTAAGCATCTGTCTTCGTAATTAACCTCGACATACCTCTTGAAATAGTCACTTCTTATGCGGTGCTGTGTTTACTTCACCTCGTTTTCTGCCGCTGTTCCCGCCCACGACTCCTCCGGACTCTGATCGCGTTTTCTCCTCGGATGCCCTTCTCTCCAACCTCGCCCCCACCCAGCCCCATTTCCACTGTCTTGAGCACTCCATCGCTTGTTCACGTTGCTCGCGACGTAGCCCACCCCGACGTGACGGTTGGCCTACTCGGTGACAGCTCTGCATTCATGCGTGGCACCTCCGCGAAGCTCCCGTCATCCACCTCCCGTCCCCCGCTCCCGCCCCTCTCCACCCCCGCCTTGATATGCAGGAGGGGACTCATCGGGACTCGGTGCAACGTCTTCTTCTTCCCCCCCCCCGCCTCTCCCCGCATCACCAACCCCCCTCCACCCACCCATTGCGTGCATCCACGCCCTCTTTTCATCCCTCCAGACTTGGTCCCCCTCGCCCCAGAAACCTCGAGCAATTACTCCTTCCAATCATTATGCGTACACATATATCCGTCCTACTCCTTTATCGTCTTCTTTTCGCCCTTTCCCCGAAGGGTGGTTATTTTGCCTCCTGGGAGTGTATCGGAGTCGCATTCAGTCGTCTCTCATTCTCCACCCCATTCGCCCCTTCCACCCCGTTCCTCTCCCACCCCCCTCTCTTCTCCGCAGACTGTCTTTGTTCGTCCCGTCAGTCGCACTCCGTCGACGGCACTACTTTGGGCGAAATGTGAGAGATCGGCCCGACGCTTACGTCATTGTAGGTCATTAGTCTCCTTCCGCGTCACAGCCACAAGCCTTTCTTAAGAGCTCTCGATACATTCAGATAGTTCTCTTTCAGGAAATCTTAAAAATATAATCCGGCTTACGAATACGTGATTATTAATAAGTCAATGTAAAGTAAATTTTAACAACGTAAGGAAACTGAGAGAATATTTAATGAGATCTGGTTTTGTATCAGATCTTGTATATCGTGTATTTTTCTAGTCGCATTACGAGTATACCTGTTGTAGTATTAGTGCTAAAGCAAGCATGGCATTGCATTTGAATCTTCAATCATTGGGTTGATCACATAGTTTTTTCATGTCAGGTAAGCAGTACGAAGAAATATATGTTGAATACACAATGACGCCCATCCAATTCCTCAAAAAAGTACGAAACGCCGATTTCCATATTTTATAATGCTTAGTTATTATTATTATTTGTATTCGTTGATCATGACGAAAGTTTGAGGGATGAAGGGAAAGCGGACGAGGGAGTTGGTTAAGTACATAATTCAACTGGACTGTGAGCAAGATTTAGTACCCCGTGTTGGCAAAGGATGGCGGACATTCTTGAGCCCTCCAGGGAATCTGCGTGTGAGATATTTCATTAAAATGGAATGATTCAAGTGAGCGTTGTCAGATTTCTAAAAGTGAGAAGAATCATGTTCAGTCCTGAAGTATAAGGGGAAAATATTTCAGGTGGAACAGTACAAATTTTTAGGTGAAATTTGAAGGAAAATGAGCGCGAGGACAGGATGAGAGTTGTCTTTAAAATAAACACAAAAAGGGGGAAGGAACAGAGTTAAGACTCACAAGTGTACTAGAAATCTTAACAGCCAGAAGAATGCCTGTGAGTTGATTTTGGAAGAGAAAAAATATGTAAGTAAAATGTTGCGTGGGAGTGGGATTCTTCGTGATTGTGAATATAATTTAGGCAAAAAGAATAAATGAAGGAAAATTTGTGTTTAGGACGACCAAGTGTGAGTACAGGGAAATGAAGGAATTTATGATGAGCAAGCAGGAATTCAGTTAGACGGAAGGTCTTAGAAATCCTCCATGTTCAGAATAGTTTTCAGAGGCCAAGTTCTCTTTGGTCTCGAGAGCCTCTTTTGACATCCTACGGATGTTTTAATGTGGGTTGAATGTGAAAATAATTTCTAAAAAATGTATTTATTTGAGATGAGATTTGAGTATTTGCTGATTTTACGTCTCCATAAATATGCATGGCATGAGATGAAGGGTTTGAGGGCCCACTGAAGAAAAGGTCATTAGGTTAAAAGTCCGCTTCTCGTTCAAGTTAAATTATAAATATGCGTATTCAGAATGTATTTTTGTTTTTTTTTCTCGTCGAAATAATTTGAAGCACATCAATGCACAAGAAAAACACTTCCAAAATAATCCATCCTCCAAGAATATATGGTTGAGCATCTCGACTTCCAATTTGACCTGTTATGACGCCGCGGTCTATTCGTAATAGTTGTCCTGGAGTATGCATCCATGTATGTATTATGTTTTAAAGAAACCTTATATTTTTTCCTATTATTATTATTTTTCGCCGAGTAACACAGTTCCGAAATCAAATCGCCACATAAGAAAGACTGTGCTACCGTAACGTTCTCATTATCACCTTTTTTACATGCCGTACATCTTACTAGAAAAAATCTGCGGGAAATTCATCTTTCCACGTTACATTTGTGCCCCGAAATTTTTTATTTTTCTTTGAAGGATCTCATAAGTACCCTTCGGCCTCCTCTTTAGTGAGAAGAGGAAAGACCACGGAATGCGATTTATAAAACGGGGAATTTCATCTGGAGAAGCTTAAATTTCGGTCTACTCAAGAATTTCTGATCCATACTTTATGAAACTCCCCTCTTTTTCTCCTCTCAGAAGAAGTCAACAGAACTTTCTTAAAACCATAAGTGGAAACGTCGACAATTATTAATGCCACAGATATTTTTTCAGTTTGAAAGCTCTTTTTTAAAAAAAATCAATCAATATATAACTTTTTCCTTTTCAAAATGCTTTTTTGACGCATGATAAAATTCTCTATTAAAGATTGGACTATGACGAGATATTCTAGAGATAGCAATCAGAAAAGTCTGTATACTAGTCAACATTTCTACATTTATTTATTAATATAATATTCGATTCATTCATATACGTACATCTGCGTCCAATACCTCGCAAGCCGTCGCAAGGGCTTGTGGCGGGGGGTGTTAAGACACCACTCGTAAAGCAGAACAAAACCACATGCGAAAAAACAAAAGCATCTCAATTCACACTCACACAACACATTCATGCGATAGTCATTTTAACTTACACCCATTCAAACAAATAAGCTAGCAACTAACATACACAAGCCCATGCACCTAAGAATGCACCAAATCTCTAAGCAGCGTTTATCTTGTGATTTTTTTATTAGGTAATCTACCGGTTAAGGTAGGATTTTGGATGGACACAACTATCAAATAAACATTTTGTAACTCCAAACAAAACCCAAACCAGCAAACTAATCTATATCAGGTCCCTCTTCATCTCTGTGTACTTCTTTCCTCCCTTCATCCCGTCCAACATCCCTATCCTTATCCTGCCCTTACCTCGCTTGCCCAACATTCTCCCCTCTATTACCTTCTCCAACATTCCACTACCGCTCAATACGCCTTTCATCCATTTTTCCTGCCTCCATAGGATTTCTCTCAACAAACCCCTCTCCTCACCCACCATCTCCAGTACTTCCTCATTTGTTTTCCTTTTGGTCCATTTCACCTTCTCCATTCTTCTCCACACCCACATTTCAAAAGCCTCCAATCTACGTCTATCCTCCTGCTTCAGCGACCACGTTTCCCTGCCGTACATAGCTACGCTCCATATCAAAGTATTTACGAGTGTTTTCTTAACCTCCCTACTCAACGTCCCCGTCATCAACTCCCTCCTCCTTGAGAAAACCTCCTTGCCTAGCGCAATTCTTCTCCTTACGTCCCTACCACTTTGACCGTATTGGTCCAAAACACTTCCGAGATATGTTAACTGTTCTACCTGCTCTCATTTTTCCCCTCCTATTTTAATGTTTCGCTTAGCCTTTTTCTTTCTGGAAAATCGCATAACCTTTGAATCTTGTGATTAACACTTGTGATTAGAATGTCGTTACTATTTCTACTAAGACTTTGGTTTCTTACCATTACCATTTCTAATTGTCCGAGGGAGCTTTAAATTATTAAATTTCTCTAAATTTCACCACAATAGGAGTTCGTCTCGTTAATACGATATGTTTGTTTGATGTTGAAATGTCTTCTCTCCGTGATCGTACCTGCTATGTGAAAAATATAATTTCGGCTGCACTACCTGATCCATAAAATTCGAATATATAGAGGAGGATCTCAAACTTCGCTATTGTTTCAAAATCCTAGGAAGGAGAAAAGTGAAGTGTAGGAATAAAATTTTGGAGAACGGTGTGTCCAGGCAATAAAATTATGCTCAGATTCTCCGACCGTTCTTTAAAAATTGCGTGTTGATTGTATGTTCTCAACGCATGAACATGTCAAATGAAGTCTTTAAATAAAATAATGAATTAAATTGAGATAAACATTCTGAACGGTATTTTTTACTCGATTCCAATGTCACTCCGTTTCATGAAAAACTTCTACGGCCGAAAATAATGTGCAGCATGGTACCGTGTGTCATGGAATAGAGGCAGCTAAAAACGAGAAGACTATTAGGAACCTAAGGAATGCATACACGCAACTTATTGGTTTGAAAGGCGGCACATCTTAGGGAGTATTTTTGGCTGCAGTATCAAGGTTAAGATAACAAGGAAAGCTGCATATTGATAGTGTGTTGATGAAAATAGTCCAATGAGATCACGGCTCCACAGAGCACAGCGTTTGCTTACTGAATCAGGACAAGTGAACTGACATAGTGTATGCTTCTTTCATAAGATTTGTCCCAATAAAGGCCCTAGCTACACTATTAAACAATATAATTATTTAAAATAAAATTCATATTATTTACCCCCCGCTCTGTAGGCATTACCTTCAGGTGGTACGATATTTTAGTACTCGGATGTCTGACTCATGAATGCGTTTTGTATGTATATGAAAAGCTATGCGCATCAAAAAGAATTAACTAAATTGCACTTCCGTAATATTTTGGGGACGAGAGAGAACAAGAAGTGAATTCATGCATGTAATTTAGTTTCATTTACCGTTCTTGCCTTTAGATGAAAGTTCATTCCCTCAATAACTAAAACAACAGCTTTTCTCTCTTGTTTCTTCTTGACAATTATTTAATTATCCCCTCAAAATCTCGTAAATTATCTTCATTTTGATGAGTGTCTTGTGATTCTTTTGGGAATTCCAACAATTTTGTTATTTTATATTTTGATAAACACCCTTAATATGGATGAATTATGTGTGTGTGTTTATGTATACATCTTTGTATTCATACGAGTGTGTGTGTGTATAATATATATATATATATATATATATATATATATATAAATTCACTGATAGTCATAACAAACACAGAAACCAAAACACAAAAGAGGAAAAACTCACTGGTTCTCGAATTTTCGGTGGTCCAACCACCTTTCTCAAGAGGAATTAGGAACAGAACTTTAAATATATATAGAGAATTATATATATATATATATATATATATATAAAACTTTTGGACGGCACAATATAACACAGAATAAAACAGATAACACGTAAAAGGACACTCACACTAGATAATTTGAGCTATCGGCCTACTCCGAGGCCTTCTTCAGGTCAGACTCTGAGTCAGTCAGAGTCTGACCTGAAGAAGGCCTCGGAGTAGGCCGATAGCTCAAATTATCTACAGTGTGAGTGTCCTTTTACGTGTTATCTGTTTTATTCTGTGTTATATTGTGTCGTCCAAAAGTTATATTGCTCTCGTGAGTACTTCCACATCATCTATATATATTATATATATATATATATATATATATATATATATATATATATATATATAATGTAAATTCACTAATAGTCATAACAAACACAGAAACTAAAACATATAAAAGAGGGACTCACTGGTTCTCGAATTTCCGGTGGTGCAACCACCTTTCTCAAGAGGAATTAGGAACAGAACTCATTATATATATATATATATATATATATATATATATATATATATATATATATATATATATAATTTAAATGTGTGATGTTGAAGAACATCCGAGAGCAATATAACGTTTGGACGGCACAATAGAACACAAAAATATAAAGGGATACCACGTGAAAGGACACCCACATTTCAGGAAGTTTAAGCTTTCTTCCTTCTCTGAGACCTTCTTCATAAACCTCAGCTGTGGCGATGCGAATGCTCCCCCCCGCCCCATTCTTTTCCCTTTTCAGGGGAGCATCCCAATTTGCGTCGCGCTGCGTGGCACGGGACGATGACAACGTCGACTCGGGTGGGGGAGATTTTTTGCGCACCGTGGGATGGGGAAGACGAGAAGGGATTTTTGTGATGGGGCGGCGCTCTTGGTGGTAGATACTTTCCGCTCGTTAAAGGGGCTCTTTCCCCCTCGCCTTCCCTCCCTCCTACCCTCCCAACACCCACCCACCCACTCAGCCTCACGTATGGGAGGCAGCGTTGTACCGGCTTCCTACTTCGCCTACAGTATCACGAAAGCTCAAACGTGGCCAATTTAAATGACTTAGAGGAAGAGTTGGTTGCCTTTCGTTTGGAGTAATCCGGAAACTTTGATCGTAGTGGTCGAATTAATTTTCATGAATTCGGTTAACTTTTGCAAATAAGTAGTATTTATTGATTTACTTTGATGAACTAGTATTTGGGCATGTACTCTTGATTGCTTAACATTCCCGGTCTCACACCCTTGCATTGTCTAGGGGAGGAATCTGTTCTCATAAATGTATATATCTTTAACCACTGATTATCAGTCCAAACAATGGTTTCCATTAGCTTTAGTAGTCATTCCATTATTTTCAAAATGTTTCATTTTTAGAAGTAATTCGGGCTAAAATCTTCCTCTAACTTATTGCGATTCAATTATTTGTCTTTATCTGTTCCCTTCATTCTTAATATGTATCTACATCTACGCAATACTTTGCAAACCTCCGCAAGGGCGCGCGATGGCGAATGTTAGGGTACCACCCATATATGCACAATTGCCAGTTGACACACGTACCCTGAAGTAGATTAGCTCATGTAGAAAAACATTCAAACATATACCCACACATCTACATAGTCCTGCATCATTGATCAAATTGGCCAAATGTTCACATATGAGGGGCTTCGGTTATACCTGTTCTCGATTCCGTATCGAGCGGGAGAAGGAGCAGTTCACTCTGACGGTGACCACCTCTCCGATTCTCTCCCGATGCATTAATACGTTCGATCAATTAGTGCCGCGTGAATCTCTCGGTGTCGCAAGAAAACTCGAGTATCCTACAACTTTCAAAAAGTCTCTCATATCCCTTAAATTACGATCTTACGTAGGTTGTTAAGGGTCAGCATGTGTCCAATGAGCTTCCCTCTTCGTCTTTAAAGTGTGCTCCCAGTATCCCACTTATTAATGTGCCTTACTTTTACTAATTTTACTTACAACATAGTCAATCCAAAATATTGCGCAGAATGAGGGTTGGAATCAAATGGCAAAAAGAATGTGCCATTATGTGGTTCTAAAAAAATAAAATTTACGAGTAGACTTTACCAACATACTCTTGAATGTATTCAAATGAGCATAAAAAACCCAGACCTCGTAAAATACTTGGGTGTCACTATCGCATCGAATTTACCATTTTCAAACACATGAACTATTTTTCGGGGATCCTTTAAGAAGCTGTCAATCGCAAGACGTGTAGTTGGAAAATGTAGCGATGAAAAAGTGAAGGAGACGTGCTATATTTCTTTAACAATTCCCTCACAAATGGGTATTGTGCGGCGAGAATATGGGGTCCATCTTTAAAACCACTGTTTATAGATTTGAACCGGTTGCGGAAAGGGCAACCGGATTTGTCAAAAATTCGCAAAATGCGAAAGAACGCAAAGCGTCAGATTTGCTGCAAGTTCTGGGAAGGGAAACTTTAGATATTCCTTGATAAGCCTTTAGATAAGACTTTGAGAAAGATTAAACATATTGAAAATGTACCAATCGTGTTTGTATGGACCGACATAGAAGATAAAATGTATCCGGTCAACTACACGGATAGTACAAGCGATTTCCACAAATAAGAGAAAGAGCGAGAACGTCCCACGTGCCCTTTCGCGGGATTGATCACGTGTGCCATGTGAGATTAGTGGATTAAAAGTAGAATGGCTGGGGACCTAACATCCCCTGCCACGCGTCCTATGGCTTTACGATGGCTTGCAGCGTACGGCATAAATTGAAGGTGCTGAAACTTAGAGTCGATATATCCCTGCTAATCACTGTGCGTCCGCTTTTACCGACGGCGGGCGACAATGGACGAGATTCCCAGAGGAACCTCACGTAATTTTTACCACTTCTTACTCTTACTGTATTCCATTTTTCTACATCAACACCTTGAAATGGAGAAATATAGCCGTGAGGAAGTTGGATTTCATCATCATATCAGTATTTCAATCCTAGGATTGGTTTATTGCAGCCCTCCATTCTACTCTATTCAGTGTCAATTTCCTCAATCCCTGATACTCTCTCTGTTTTACGTCCTTCTTGATATGTCCTACGTACGTACATGTCTCTTGGTCTTCCTCGTGGAATCTTCCCATCTATTTTTCTTTCTATTATATTCCTAATCAATCCATTGTGCCTCAATGTGTGTCCAATCCATCTATTTCTTCTTTGCCGTAGAGTTCTCCACATGGTCCTTTCCTCTTGCTCTTCTATATACTTCCTCGTTCCTCACTTTGTCTGTTCATTTAATCTTCAGCATTCTCCTCCAGCAACATGTTTCAAAGCCTTCTATTCTTCGCTGGTCCACTTTTCCAATGTTTCAAGTCTAGGATCATTGTTGGATATTTAACCAAAAATAAAGTAAGTAAAATTTCATATGATGATTTCTGCTTTCCCTTTGTGCATTTATAGTCTAATGGTCATTCTTCTTCAAACATTAACGAATCGCACGTATGCGGTGGTTAATCATCAAAAATGCACACGATACAAATGTTCTTTATGGAATATCGTTTAAATGAAACCATCTTTTTATAATTTATCTTCTTATAATTTTCTATTGAAACACAACGTTTTGCACCCTAAATACATAATGTTGATCCATAATCGTATTCGGAAAGAGTGGAGATTTTTACTCGTTACTTTGGATTATGAAAAACCATGAACCCAATAGCGATATCGGGATATTTTGACGATATCCCGATGCGTGGAGGGTACAATTTGCTCTCCCTTTTGACTCCTCTTCCGCCCCCTCTCTCTCATCGCCCCTCGCCCGTCCCTCTTTGCATTCCGACTGCACGCTGGGGATCTGGGGGTAAATTATGCCGTGGTTTCAGTCTCCCATGGGGGTGAGAGGAATGGACCGGCGGGGGGGGGGGGCTCGCGGCGACGGAGAGGAGTAAGAATTGCATGGTAATTGGGGGATGGAGGGGGGCGAGCGTCGGCCGGGGACCATGGGGGAGTGGGGCAAATGAGTTTAAGACGAAAGGAGGGGCGAAGGAGAAGAAGGGAGCCAATGAATTAAGTATTCATACGGTTGGATTTAGTCTCTTTAGTTAGGCCACAGCTAGAATTTGCGGCAAGTATTTAGGAGCCATTGGAGAACGTGTCAATTGAGGCATTGAATGAACATTTCCAAGAGAATGATGTACTGTAGGTGTGTGGAAAATCGCAACAAGATGATAGTAAATTCAATAAAGTTATTTGAGAAAATAGATCCGCGGTCCCTCATGCCCAGAAGATAGATACTACTAGTCCTAACTATTTGGAAAGGTAAAGGAGAATGCAATGTAAATCTGGCAATACAAGCTATTACAAGGAAATACAAGCAAGGGGATCCCAGGAACACCACGCACAGAATGCACCACCGGATTGATGAAACAAGAGATGAAAGTGAAATGAAGTGAAATTATTGACTTTGGTAATTCCACCCACTTTATGTTCACCTGATGTTGAAGTTCAACGACGAAACCTGGGTCGTGTTTTAAATAAAGTTTGTGAAATTAAAAAGTCAATGGTTTTACTTCATTTAAAAATACTCTGCACATACCATTAAGCTACGCCAGAGGCGAGACATTTGAAAAAGAGATGATAGATTGTATTTTGAATTTCATATTCTCATTTCTCCCGAACGGTGTGTGTGTGCATGAAAAACAATTTTGTACCATCACAACTATTTTGATGAAAGGTACAGAAAGATAACTGTACCATCTTAAATCCTTTACACAAGCACTTCATTATCTTTTTTTATCATAGCATAATTACCAGTACCAAATTCATCTTGCCCTAATTTTCGTAAGGCGTGGTTGTAATGTTAAATAATACAAGTGCAATGCTTTCATACCTAATGCGGTAAACGAAAATGAAACGGAATACAAAAGATAATTTTCAATTTTATCGATCAATGGTTGTTTAAATTTGCACGAAAAAGGTTGTTGGAGGCAATGACAATGTCAAATGACACGCAAAAATTATTGAGATGAAGTGAGCTGAACGAAGAATCCCGCGAGCGGAAGGATAAACTTGTTCGGTGTAAACTGAAATGGCGCGGCGTGACCTTTGAGACTCGATGGCCTGATGAATGCTGGGAAGACCCTATCGAATGTAGTCAAGGTATAGGGGAAGGGGAAATAACAGAGAGAGACCCCGCTAATGTGCACGGTTGGAAAAATGAGGGACGCCAAAGCGAAGAAATAAGGAGAGATGAAGGGATAGTCGAGGGGAGAAGAGCGTGGAGCGCTGCGCCAGTCCAATCCCATGATTGATTGATTGATAGTGACGGTAGTTTGGAGCTGCTCAAGAAAACATATAAGGAGTCATGCCTCCGGCAAAGGAAAATATACAAACTAAGGAAGCAAAGGAGATAGGGAGTAGTGGATTGCCCATTAGACAATTACCCACGTACTTTCTGTATCCAATGGTATCCTATTCAAAGAATGGAACTTATTCAATGAAGTCTTGATAAGCTTGCATTTCAACATTGGTCTAATCTTTGCAGACCATTTAGGCACTCACGATTGTAAAACTAAGTTATAAAAAAATATTCACTTTTCCCCTCAAATATCCACAACATCTATGGCTGTATAATATTTCAGTATTCACCAAAACGCTGTGTGGCAGGTGTTGCAAGCACCTCATGGGATGGGTAAGGGATAAGGGAGATGAATGCTGTTTTTGAATGCTTAGGAAAAGGGTAATAACAACCACTAAAAACCCATGCAAAAATCATGCACATGCTGGCATAAAACATAGTTCCAAACAAATTTTCATTTCATCCTCTAAAAAGTTCTATGGTGTTACGAAAAAGGGGGGAATGAAAATTTATGATCTTTAGGAGGTGGCGCCACGTTCCTTGCGGGTACGTGCTCGTGGACTTGATTGTGATCGAAGGGGGTGAAATGCGAGTACATGAGAAACGAGCTATTTATTCTTATTTTTGAATGCGCTGAATTTGTATCTTGAAAGTTGTGGCTCGGAGAAAGAAAGGATAAATTACACAATTGGCAAATTCTTTGAGCATTGGAAAAATGGTGATAGCAGCAAAAGATGAAGTTTTACAGTAGATAGCGAATGATGGATAAAAACGTATCAAAGAGGAAATAAATAAATGGAAAATGTCTTCAAATAAAGTAAGGCGCGAACGGTAGAAGCAGGAAAAAATGCAGGATGATGTTGAGGAAAAAAATTATTTTGGAAGTGGAGAAAAGGAAAAATTGAGACAAAGGTAAAAGGAAGAATGCAATAAAGAAGAAATGTGTTGAAATTGTATGGAATGAATGATGGGGGGGGGTTGGAGAGTGTTGGAGGGAATATTTCGAGGATTTTTGTAAACATGTTGTTGAAATGTGAAAGTGAACCAAATGCATGGAGAATATGAAGGTAGGGAGATTGATATAAGTGAAAATGAGGCTGAGGAAAAAGTGAAAATTCTGACGGATAGCATAACTGTCGACGAGACGGATATTTTCGAAATGCTCAAATGTTTTCGAAATACCCAAATGCTCAAAGGAATATTGATCGACTGTACGAAGTGCTTAACTCACGCTTGCTAAAATTAAATTATTCGGAACGACTAGAAGAAAAAATAATGTTAAATTGACACAAGAGTAAGGCGTGTTTGAAATCGTTAAGATTCTGAGCGATTAGTCCTTTAAGTTTACCGGGAAAGTGTTTTGTGAATCACTGATTCAAAGGGTACGGGAAGTGATATTGAAAAATACGTGGGATGTGCAATGTGGTTTGATGTTTGCTATGGGATGTGCGGTTTATCTTTCAGAACGTTAGAAAGTATTTGAGAAATCTATGAATATAAGAAAGAAAGTTTAGCTTGAATTTCTTCATTTGGAGAAAACTAAGTCAGAGTAAACAGAAATATGTTTTCTAAGGTTTTGAAAAGATGACCGTGTTAATAATGCGTCATTAATTCATGTAAGATGTATAGAAGGAAATATTAATTCAAATTAGGTCAAAGAGTGAATGAAACCTTTAGTGGGGAGTCTTAAATAAATCAGACTGGGGGTGCTATGTCAACGTTTCTGATCAATGTTTATTTTTAGATAAAGTCAATGTAATATTGCTGATCATGAACGAATAAGATTTAAGGGGTGCGCTGATTAGCGGAAGTTACCTTCAGCTAGAGGTGACATAACAAAATCAAATTCAAACAAATGTATTTTCCATAACGAAATTGGTTGTACCTGATAAGAAGAATGGTTATAGAATTAGAAACCATTGCATTTCTGAACTATTTTATGCCACGACATAATATTTGCGCAACAAGGTAGTATAGATAAAGAAGTGAGTTGATAATATTTGGAGTAGCCATGCCATGAAATGAATGTTTGTGAAATAGAGCAAAAAACACGACTTATAAATGTCTTCCTATCACCACATTATTGTCCGTATGCTAAAATTGGGTATGTCAGCTTAACAATAAATGTCAACTACGGGACCGAGGCAACTGGGCCGTGTGGCGTTGCCGGCAGCGGGAGAGACAAAGCTTCCGCTGTCGTCGTCAACCGAATTCTTCGCAAACCGAAACCGACAGCAGTATCACAGGAGAAGACACAAAATAAGAGGACCGAATCAGTTGGAATAGGAACTTGGAATGTTACGACGACGCTGAGGACAGGTAAATTAGAAGATGTAAGGTGAGAGATGGGAAGAGGAAATCTAGATATTTTAGGTCTCTGCGAGTTGAGATGGAAGGAAAGCGGGGATTACTTGAGTGATGGTTATAGAGTAATATACAGCGGAGGGGACGAGAGCCAGCAGGAGCTACCATAATATAAAATAAAAATGAATTATTAGAACTCCAATGACGAAGAAGCGTAGTAAAAATGGAGCAAGCGACTGGTAGAATATTATTAGTTGAAATAAAAACTTAACCAACGAGCTTGGTCATTGTTCGGGCATGCATACGACCAAGAAATTATAGGAAGGAAGAAATAGATATGGTATACGATCAGTTAGAGGACATAATCGCGTGTTCCTGCTGGGAAACATTTGAAAGTTATGGGAATTGTAATGCGACGATAAATGAAGAAAGAGATGGCGATGAAGTGGGTTTAGGAACGATGAGTGACTGCGGGCAGAGAGTGGTTGAGTTCAGTAGGAGATAGGGTTTAACTAAAACGAAAACTATTTAAACACAGCAGTAGGTGTCGGTATACATGGAAAATGCGCGAGAATTTAGAGGGTCACAACGCAGTAGTCATCATTATGAACACGTTGAAAAAAATATTAATGTTACTGCAAGGATTTTAACCACAGGAGCTTCACAAAATGCTCATTCTGCAGACCACCTGTCTCCAAGAGAGATATATTCTCAAAACTCGATGACTAAATATCTAAACGCTTCAAACAAGCCCAAAATTAATGTATTTGTTGTCGTTGGCGATTTTAATTCGCCAATAATCAATTGGGAAAATAACTGCGTCAGAAAACCGGTTACAAATCGCAATACATGCCAAAAATTTCCGAATATATTCGCTAAATTCTCGTTAGAAGAAAAGTTTAATCGCCGACGCAATTTAACCGTACAATCGACATATTTACGACTGATGCATCAGATATATTATTACGTGGGCATAAGTGAGGACTTTAGCGATTTCAAAGCTGTTTAAATAGTAATGAATACTTAGGTTCGTGAAAGAGATTAAGAAAAAGTGTAAATTAAATAATGAGGTTTTTAGTGGACTTCGGGAAAAATTAAAACATGAACTGCTCACAATCGGGTTGTAAACTAAGAGCGCAGAAACGAGGGGCTCCAAACCTAATCGTGAAACAAGGGGCTTCCAACCTAATACCTCCGGCATACCCTTTCACGCTTACTTAGGAATTTAGCTCTTAGGAATTTTTAACAAATCTATTGGATTTGCCCATGTACGTTTCTCGATAGTTTATACTTGATACCATTCCATCCAAAACACTTGCTGAGTATTCCAAATGTGGTTTAACTAATGAGTGGTAAAATATCTCTGTTACTTTTTAAACATTTTCCTACAAGCCGAATAGTGGCAGTAACCTCCAATAAGGCAATCGTATGTTTATTTGATACTCGTAACCGAAGAAAGGTTTAATTTTCCAGTAACATTCAAGTGTATGGCCTGTTTTGTGATGCTGAACTTGATCCCATCTCTGTTTTAATTAACATCTTACATTTTCTTTACATAAAATTCCATATTGTACATTTTCTGATTCTATATGCTTACCCCTTGTTATTTTTGCCCTACTTCGATCACTGTTTTATAATGCTAGAGAGTAGCCAGCAATCTGTCGCTATCCTTATTTTCTGCAGATCACTGTTTTGACTGCAAAAAGAGATGCTAAGATTGTTGCTAGCAGAAGAGCGTTGGTGGTTAAAGTATAACAAGGAGAGGGGGGGCAATCAGCAATTTCCGGAGACATTCATGAATTTGCGTCTGCCTTAATGATCTCAGCCCTTCCGCGACTACTTTTTGTTTATAGATAGTAGTCCCAAATCCAGTTGGTCACTTTTTCATAACTGTCGTGATATCTTAGTGTACGATTCAATAATTTCTCGTGAGAGATCTGGTCGAAGGCTGTCTTAATATCCAACAATGCAGCATACTCTTAAGCATTCCCTTTCCCCATTTCAGGATGTCATCAATAGTAAGACCTAGCTTTGTTTCCCATCAACTCCTTTTCCAAAAACCGTGCTGCATAGGGGCAGAGTATGTTTCTACGGTCGAGAAAGGTTACTTATTGCCAACTGCTCTACGACCTTGTAGGATATTCTTGTGAAAGAAATCGGTCTCTAATTATCGGAGTTCACACTACCGCTACATTTGTAGAGGAT
The DNA here is from genome assembly GCA_037158775.1 of Hetaerina titia. NCBI lineage: Eukaryota > Metazoa > Arthropoda > Insecta > Odonata > Calopterygidae > Hetaerina > Hetaerina titia. The sequence goes on along the minus strand of CM073774.1, from coordinate 102,087,953 downwards.
GGATACGCGAGATAGCTTTTTGGAGCGAGGTATCGAGCTTACTTCTATCGATTTGTAAGAAACGGTTTTTAAATGGGGTGCGATTTCTTCTGTAAGTTCCTAAAGCGTTCTAGCGGAGATTAATTCCGGACCTGGCGCTGTCTTTGCATTCGTAGCAATCTTCCCTTATGAAACCATAATGTCGTCGATCATGATATCCTCAGCTGCTTAGGGGACTTCGTTTTCTGTACTTATAAGTTTGATGAAGATGTTCTGCAAGAAATTATTTACAAAATGATCCTCTTCACGCTGTTTTTTTTTAATTTACCATTTTCTACCTTTAGAGATTGTACAGTTGAACCTTCTTCTTGTATCAGAGGAGTTCCGCTAGTTTTGCTAGAAATTGCAACGTGTTCAGTGTCCAATGTATATACAGGTATACATGACCATGGCTGTCCGATGCTGGTATGTATAGAAAATACGAGATTCAGAAATATTTCAGTTATGGCTGATACATCTAATAAATATATCAGTCAGACTGAGTTATGGCTGGGCACAGGAACAGCTGGACTAATTCTCGCGGTCTCCTGGGAGCGTGAAGGGAATATTGACTGTCGATGGGGTGCTGAAGACAGTGACTAGTGAAGAAGACGTCAGGCAAGTAAGCAAGGGGTAGGAAAACGATAGGGATATTGGACGGAATGGAAAGGAGATACATAGATTATAAGCCGAATTGAAGGATTTTTTCTGTTGAAGTTGCGTTTCCTTAGGCTAGGCTTATAAATGTACTTAGGTTAGTTTCGAGTTCGTCTAAACCCAAGCTTAAATGGTAAATAATGCGAACTACTTTTAATTATCCACGCAACTTTTGCCTGACTTAATGATTGGAAGCCCGCTCAAAAGTGCAACTTGATACAAGAAAATTTTAGGGTAAAAATAATGTTCCAGAATAATTCATATTTCAATAACAGCACCTTGGGTGACGCATGGGATATTGTAGAAAACATGTGCGAGTATAATTACTCAAAGTTCAGTTCCATTCACTAGAAGGATGAACGGAAGTTTCTTTGAAAGTATTAATATTTAAGCAGTCAAATAATAAAATCCCTTGAGAAAGTTGTGTTGGATGATCCATTGTTCTATTCCGTAAATTATCATCGCTGACGACGAGAGAGGCAAGGCAACTTTTTCGATTAGTTTTGGAGAATTATGGCGAATAAAGTAGAAGAAAAACATCATTGCTCCTCAGGGAAATCGGATATAAAACAAGTTTTTCTCTTAACTGCAACCCATTTTTTTTTAAGGAATTCATCCGACATTATTTATGTGTGTCAGGTTATCTTAAACGTTTGACAAGTCTTAGCATTATAATAAGCCACTCGACTTCCAACATTCTTTTCTATTTTCATGTATCCGTTATTAATTACATTAAATTGTAGACTATTCATATATGGTATGAAAAAAGTACGCTTTTAAATGTTGGTGAGTATTCTGATAAATTGTAAAAAAATTCATCTCTCAATGCGGTTGCCTCACACCTCCAATCTTCCGAACTTCCATTATTTTTTTTTCTTTGTGCTAAATGTACACATTACTTTCTATTCATTTAACCCCTCACACTCCTGGAGACTTCTTTTGATAGTGCTCCTCATGTCTACTTGCAGTACATCTATGTACTCCGCACTCCCTGCCTTACGTGCGTTAAGTGCCGAGCCTGGAAATGGGAACTTCCTCCAGCACATGTACATTTATGCAAGTTTGCATGTTGCTTGATATTTTTTGAGGAGTATTTTTACCTTTTCCCCGTCTCTCCTCTTATGTGTCGGTCAACCCGCCCTCCTGGTGCTTGTACCCCCTGCCACACAGCTTGTTAGTGGATCGCGGGGGGGTATTTATGTCGATGTCGATGCCACCGAAACCGGATTCTCTCCGGGCCCATTTGGTGAGGCTGGTGATTTGCTCCAAGCTAATGGGCATGAAAAATGCAGCATTCGCGTTGGCATAGTTTTTAAAGCAATTGCGCCAAGTTTAGTTTCGAAATCCTGTTTTACGGGCGAAACATCCGATTCTCTATTTCCCTGAATTTCAAATGGAAATCAGCGGAGGAAATGCGAGAGAAAAGGAATTCTCATGAATGAATGCTCACCTGATGGTGATGTCGACGAGCGCTCTCTCGGTGTCGCTCGGTCTGAAAACGATGAAAATGGGGCGTAATGGTGGAATTACATCCCCTTGTGAATGGTTGGTAGGAGGGGCCGCGAGTGGGTGCGTACGAGGGTAGGACGGCGGTGGGTGGGGATGGATTGGGGAGGAGAGGACCCCTCGGTTTGTCCCCGGGGAACACTTCTGAAAGGAAGAGAGAAGGAAAGGGATTTACTCGAATGATATCCAAGGGTAACGCTTTGTTCAAGAATTGAATATATGGGGCTTGTAAATTCATAAAATACAGTAAAAATTTGTTAAAATTTACGCAATTTTATGAAAAATCATTTTCTTAAGAGTTTTACAAAGGAGGAAATGATGCATATACTTTACTTCAGTTTTCATTTCTTTATGTGAGTAGTTATAACTGTACAGTGTGAATAACGGTTCTTAGTTTGAAATGCTGAACCTAATGCAGCCGAAATCTTTTTCGTGAACTGATTTATGGAGGACAAAAAGATAATACAATGAGCAAATTACTTTCCCTTTCGTAGTCCTCACGTAGGCGTAGCAACATTCATGTTAAGTGTTTTAGACTGCTGTAAACCTCACATGAGAGATTTGGGTGAGTGAGTTACGCAAATTCATTTCAATTAATTCCGTACATTTCTTCGTAAATGCACATCGGTTGACACAAGGTCATTTGCTGTGGTTTTTATGACGCATTTGCTTTGTATTCTGTAGCTTGACTTACTGCAATTTCTAAAAATCTTTTAATGTTAATTTTTAAAATATTCAAAGCTTTCAGAATGCCACGTGGGATTTTTGTCTGTCTTAATCTGCTTGTTTAAGAACTGAACTCACATATTCTTGCTCCGTTTTCACACCACTCAATTTGTGGGAATTGCATAGTGCTAAATAAATTCTTTTTTTTAGTTCAACTTCTTCATTAAATCGTGTCCAAGGAATATAACCAAATTAATGGTTCCAATTCATAATATTATTCAAGTAATTGATATGTAAGGGGATGTTGTCGCTTATATTTAATGTTATTCTATCGTTTTTATACAGAATTTTTTCCAATGCTTCTTCATTCTACGAAACACTCCTTTATTGAGGCTAGTTAAAGAATGCATAATTACAATTACTATTTATCGACATATCCACTCCTTTATTAGGTGGTCAGGAGAGGATTGCAAAGAGCTGTTGAATAGATTCTGGTTAGGTTTGGGCCAGGGAGCATTGATCAAAATATGGCATCGTTTCTCAAGAAAGCTGATAAACCTTTTCTTCGTAGAATACATGGACTTATTATGGAAAAAGAAATAGTACTGCTCTACTGTCAAAAGGAAAAAAAATAGGATTTATAAAATGTAATTAAATGTTGATTTCCGAAAATAATATGGGGTCATAACGTTTGCATGAATATTTTTAACTGTGTAAGTGCATGCATAAAAATAAGAATCAAAATTTCGTCCAAACATTCACTTTAAGTCCATCTAGACAGATATTGAAATGAACGCAACGGAATGAGTTAGGTAGACACGAGGGTAGGCTGAAAACTAATGCACACACGCTTGTAGACCACCAAAAATATGACATGCAGAAACACTCGACGAAGAAGTAACATTCTCTCTCGACATCCATGGGTAGGTTTGAGGTCGTTTCATTCATCAAGTGTATTTTGAGAAGCGGGAGTATGGAGACGTGTTCCAGTGTCAACGCGAGTTAAACAGCGTGCTCTGGTCGAATTTTTAACTGCTGAAAAAGTGACTCCTACTGAGATTCACCGTCGTTTAATGGCTGTTTATGGTGACGATGCAATTGATAGGTAAATCGATGTGTAGTAAAATGTCGTGGTTGCCAGCCTGGAAAAGCCGTAATTATTGATTAAACACGCAGCGGAAGTCGTTCACTGCCAAAGACGATAAACATCGCAAACTCGTCGAAGATTTTGATCAAAATGACCGGCGAATCACTCAAAAGCGTATCGCAAACCATATTGGGATATCCAAGGAGCGTGTCGGCTTCATTATTGAACAATTGACAACGCTCGTTCACTCACCTCGCGCGCAACTGGGGAGGCTCTGCGAAACCTGAAATTTGAACCGATTCCACACCCTCCTTATTCCCACGATCTTGCGCCTTTCGATTTCTATATTTTTCCTCAACTGAAGACACACCTCATTGGTAATCATTACATCCCGGACGATGAGGTAAAATCAGCTGTCAAGTCCTCGATTCGAGAAAAGTCGGAAGTTTTTCAGTGACGGAATGAAAACACGTTGGGAGAAATGTGTTAGCCTTAACGGTGACTATGTTGAAAAATAAATATATGAATTTGAAACTTGAGAATTGTACTTTTTAAAAAAGAAATAATGTTTTCCCGATCTTGCTATTTGTTTTTGGTGGCGCTATACAAGCATCTGTGCATTACTTTTCAACCCACGCTCGTAGTGTAGGGCAGTGCACTTCACCACCCCGTTCAATGCAGACAATCTAGCTGACGGCATCCAACGCCTCAAGCAATTCACCAAATGACTATTAATGTGGCTATTGATTTTATTGGAATGATGTTATAGCTTTTTTAGTAAGTTCATTTAAATTTTTCAACTGCTCATCTCGGCACTGTAATGCTTACAGCCCTCGTATATTTCTCCAAAGAGGCCGTGATTTTGCTTTGATATGAAATTGTCTCATAACCAATGCGTGATCTGAACAGAAATATTTCATGTAGAGGGACGAAAAGAAGATTTGAGAGAAGAAGGTAGGAGACGGAAAACGAAGTGAAGGCGACGCTCGGAATAGAGTGGGGAAAGGGAGGACTCGGGAGAATGAGATCGGAAGTCAGTGAGGGAGGAGTTCCTTTGAGGAAGAGGAAAGAGCGGGCGGAGGGGAGGAAAGGAAAGGAGGGATTGTCCGAAACTAAAGATCCGATTCTCTTTCTCCTATTTTTTTCAAAAAGAAGATGACGGGGCGGGTGGAAGTGAAGGGAGGGGAGGGGCGGGCGGTGGGGGAAGAGTTGGGGGCGGGAAGGGGGGCCGCGCGTGGCCTGCCGGGGGGTGAGGGCAAGTAAGAGGGATTATGTGTCTGAGGGGGGATTATTTTTGGGGCCTTGGAGAGGTCAAGGGGCGTTGGCGGGGGGAGCGAAGGTGAAAGGGCGAGGCGGGAAGGGGAGGGAGAGGGTGGAACCGAAAAAAAGGTCGAACGGGGGGGCGGGAGGGTCTTTCTAATGGCGGCGATCAGTGGAGTGAGAAGAGGCCTTGACTCCTCTCCGGGGAGGAAGTGAATGAAAGAGATCACTCTCTCCGTTTCCCGAACGGCGAGTCACATTGAAAAAGGAAGACAATGAAAGGGAGGAGGCTGCGGGGAACTCTCTTAACTTTTGGCAGAGGGACTCTAACAAGCCCACGACGTGACATTCACATTGTTTGAACTTTCGCACAAATGCATTAGTGGCTATTAAAAAATAGGCATGCTCCGTTTCGTTGAAAAATATGAAAAAAAGTAAAATCCAAGCTTCGATTTTGCAAAGATGTATGCTACGGAGAGGACTATGAACAAGTGTTTTCCCCCTCCTGCTCAATTGGTATGTACTCATGTTCCACGTGTAAACTGGCATGTGGGAACTGGAAAAGGGATAGGAACACATATCAAGGACAAACATAGGAATGATGGAAGAGGCAGAATCGAGCATATCACAAGCGCAAAAATGCTTCCTTGTCCGGGCCGCGAACTCTGTCTTGCCGGGCTGATGCTGTTAACCACTTGAGCTATCGAGGAAACGTAAACTACGTTGAAATCTAGAGGGTATTTATGCAATTGTCCTGATTCTTTGGCCAGGAGATGACATTGGGGAGCTATTTCAGCCACCAAAGGAGAAATGGACGAAAATATAAGAGGAAAGGATCGTAGGGAAAGCAAGAATACAATGTCTCAAAAAATATGAACGGTTGGTTTCGTGTCATGGATTGCCAGAAGAAGAAAGCGAGCCACATTGGCCAAATACACATTCAAACACGAAAACTCGCAAAATGGCGGACATATATTTATTCAAATTTATATATATGCAAGGAAAAGTGTTAGGAACACTTTCTATTCTCACGATATATATGAATATTTAGTTTGTACTTTGAGGTCAAATATCTAATCATATTGGTGTGGACGAGGTAAAATGAAAATTTTGGATTCGCATTTTTAGAAATGTGAACTTGTAATCGGGAGTTCTTTGTCGATTCCACCGCGATGCTCGCCCCTGTGGCTGGTGATGAACCATGCGAATATAGAGCAACCTAAATGTTGATTCATGAGAAATGATGAGGTGTGGCGAACTGGGATGTCAACGGGGTGTCTTGGGAAGTGGCAGTGGGGATTGATTGCAGAAAGTTGAGAGAAGGGGGGAGGTGGGTGTGCGAGTGAGTACAGGGGGGCAGGCGGGACCAGGGCGTGTCGGAGGCGGGCGAAGGGCGTGGCGGGCGTCGTGGGCGTGGGGAGGGCCCCGGTGGACCAGGCCTTTGGGGGGGAATTTTAATCGATCCCACACAAGGCTACCCCTCCCCAACTTCCGCTTCTTTTTCCGCCGTTGATTCGTTGTAGGATTTTCCTTTTGATTTCGGGATTTTCGCATCTCTCCCCCAAGAGGGCATTCATATCTATATTTGTGTGTCTAACTACAAAACTCGCTTGTGTTGAAATATCTCATTTCTTTTCTTCCCTCGTTTTCTGGAAACTTTGGTTTTTTTTAATTTTATAACTTCTCGGCTTTTTTGGTCGTCGTACGCCCTCGTTTTGCGTGCTTTACTTTCTTTAACCTTGATTTCCGTAAGCTGTTGAACTTCCTGCCAGTTTTTGTTCGTTACGTCTTTGTGAAAAAGTTCGTGTTTACTTTCTTGCGAGCATGACCAACATTTATTAGCTCGGCTTCACAACGTCATAAAGTCTAGCATAAAATGCTATCCGGACTGCCTCGTCATTGCAGTACGTTGAGATCGACTTTTAATTACATATTTCAAATATTAACACTCAAGTTTAGATCTTAGTTTTTAATAGAAATATATTGATCCAATTTCATATATCTAGATTTCCTTCCCACTTGAAGTCGAATTGGAGTGATGATACGTATCTAACCTGAGACGTTTAGATCATTTTATCGGGGGAGAGCACCAATCCAAAAATGTTTTCCTCGTCGATAGTGATCCGACTCCTCACGCAAAACCATCTTTGGACAGCAAGTTGACGCGTGAGTTATTGGTGTATATCTTCCATTAAGGGAATTCAGTTTAATTTGAGTCCAATTGCATATGCAATATGGCATATGGTCGTATTTAATTCTAGTACTCCATTAAGATGGACCTGGAACTCAATGATACTCGCGTTTCATACAGTGCCACTTTCGGGGGAAGAACAATTACGAAGAATTTTGATCCGTTCTGAAAATATTTAGTGGTGATTCTATTGGATTGGAGTTTAATTATTTCTGACACTTTACAAAGATTCAGCCACTGTGGACTCATGAAAGGAGTACAGAATTTCGAAATTCAAATCGTGCGGATTCACATCAATCGATAGAAAAATTTTAAAATACTCAGACGAACTCAATGGTAGTATTCAAGGAAATCATTTGCACACTACCCATCGGAACAGCAGAAACTCCTTAAAGTGTGGAACGATAGGATATAATTTTCACACAGCCCCGAGAACTATCTAACTGACATTTTCACGTGTCTTATTTATTTTAGTGAAAAATCAACAAAATGTAGCAATCTAATTTATTAGATTAGCATTTGACTACACAAAATCCATGTTATTATTAATGCTGTATTTTTTAATATTTAGCGGTACAGAGAATGCTTGCAAATATATAAAATGTGTAGCATATATTAGATAGACGCAACCCAATATATTAAATCCAAGCTACTCTCATTCCAAGGGGAAACGTAATTACTTCAACGAGTTTCAGACGAGACGGTAAAAGTGGATGGTTATAAGTGGGTCGTTTCATTGGAAACCCCTGCCGTCCCAGAGCTCCCACACGGCATTTACAAAGGTGGGACCGGGAGGGGGGGCAGGACGGGGGGGAGGAGGGGCGATTTTTGGCAGTCCTAAGACGTGACATTTCGCCCACGACGCAGCAAGCAACATTTCCAAGGAGCTCTAGTCACCCGTGTTTCACGAGCCGGAAAATCACAGCGACCCCTCCACCCCAATTCCTCTTCCCCCCCTCGCCCCCGCCACGACCGCTCCAGATAAGCATTCATGCATTTAACATCCACGAGATTTGCGACGCATTCTTATATTCCTCTCTCCCTCTTCCTGTGTACCTTTTTTATTTTACTATTGGATAGGAGCGCCCTCTGGGAGGTCGTTAGGTCGCATCTCGAGGGAGAGCAGCAAGATGATGAAGGAATCTCGTTCGCTCGTTCTCTCGCCGGGGAGGATGTCGTCGGCGGCCGCCCCCCCGAGGCGTCCTCCCACTCCCGGGGACCCCTCTCCCCCGTCGACGTCTCCGCGTATGCTAACTACTTCCCCGGCCATTGTTACCCACGGATCCGGAATGGGGTTCCGTGTCCCTTCATCAATGCCAAGTTCTCTTTTTGAACGGACCCGGTCATGCGGACGTGCAACGCCGAGACCCCGCGCGCCCTTCCTCCCTTCGCCCTCTCCCATTTCCGCGCCCTTCACCCCTTACCACCATCCTCCCATCCCTGCATATCCTCCTCCTTCGTCGTCTTCCTCTTATTATCATCCGCCGCCTCCTCCGCAGATCTCTTCTCTCATTCTCATGTTCCGCCGTCCGTCTACTACTCGTCGCATCCCTTCTATTCGCCTCTTCCCGGTTTCCGAGGGCCCTTTTCCCCTTTTTACCTCCTTCCGCTCACTCTTCAACAGTCGACTCACGCCTCCCGAGTGGTGCAACCGCCGCAATCCCATCTAAAGGTGAGTGTGCTCTCCGAGCGAGATGCTTGTTGCCACGGCAGCTGGATGAAGCGTGAGTGTTTTCTCGATTGAAGACTGTAGCCGTGCTTCATCGATGCTGGAATCTATACGAAAATGGAGTCGAGTGGAACTGTGTAATTAAAAAAAAAATAATAGCCTTAATAAACTGAACTAAAAATTGGCAAACCTAAAATCCTCGCGAACAACAATAATTTCCCCCGCACTACCCGTACGCGTTTTTTTACAGAAATCGTACCGTTTGAAGGTAAAAATGCAAGTGACACAATAGCACTCGACATAGCCTCTATTCCATTAAGTCTCAATAGAGTGACTTGAAAATAAACTGAAGTCAGTATTAGGGAAATTGTTATTGGGGCTCACAGTCGAACACGGTTGACACGGTCGGTTAAAGAAGGGAAGATTTTTGTCGCAGGAATAACCTAAATGGAAGAAAGAGAAACGAAACGTTTATAACATCGCCGAAATCGAAACATGGGAAGGAAAGTTTGTTGCAACGTGGTGCTGAGAATAAAAGCTGATAATATCCCGGTTTCAAGGACAGAATTTGAATGGTATAGGAATAGACGTTAAATAGGAAAAATAAAATTTTTAATCAGTCTAATTTAAAATTTTTGTCATAGGTAATTTCAAGGCAAGGCTATTCAAAGGCATTCTGCATGTACAGGCAAGCAACAAATGTGTGCCCTCAATCATCGTATCTTTTTATAAATACATTTTTTTCCTTAGCAGAGTGCACAAAATAATATCAATGTCAAAATATATGCTAGGGCTTGCTATTATCTCCATATAAAGACTTTCGCAGTGACATTTTAACTTCAATGTGTACGGTTGATATTGTAATTGCATCTAATGGTAACTCTAAATGTTAATGAAATAAATGTCTTACTTTGAAAAGGTAATGGAGATAATATCTGATTCTTGAGTAAATATAAAATGGATAATTTGCAGTTTAAAAATTCCTAATGATTGTATTTTTGTGTAAACTATTGACAATATTCGATAAATTATTTTTCTTGATTCAATGACTCTCAGATTTCTCTCTTTCTTTAACTGACAACGGAGAGATCTCGGCATTATTACCACGTGAAAGATGAAAATGCGCATATCACGCTGTCTGCGCTCTGCGCTACAGATATCCGGGTAATGCATTAATGTACTTCTCTGAGTGGGTGAAACTTTGTACATTTTCACAATACTTGTTTATGGTATTACTGGTTTCGAGGCACAGGCGTCGACATCGGGTTCCTGGTGATATAACCTATGCGTCAGTACCGTAATAAAATAATCGTGATTGTATATAAAGTTTTACTCGCTCATCCATCATGAATTTTATCAAAGTTGTGCACGAAACCATTTCACAGATGTACTTGAACTGAAATTCCAAAGAGTCACTAGAGCCAAGTCGCATGTTGCGTCTGAGATGTATCTAATCTCTATGGGAGTAATGCAACCAACCAGATTGGTTCCTTAAGAACTCTGAGAGTGTGCTCGTATTTTTTTCGATTTTTTTATTCCCCTTAAAAATAGCCTCGCATGACCGTGGTTCCATGTAGAAAAACAAAAATCTGCTGGCAAAACTTATCAAGGCAGGCTTAATAAATGGAATAATTAGTTCAGCACAATACTAGACTGATGAAGATCTCCGGGCCATTGACAAAAGTGTTCGCCCACTGGGCTCCAATATCCCAGCCTGTCGCAATCAGCCCTGTGCCGCGCACTTCTCGTCACGTTCCCTCCTCTGTACTCTCCGAGTCCCTCCCTCCCCCGGCAGTGGAGCTACACCCTCCCGCCCCGCCCCGCTCCCTCCGCGTGCTCAGAAATAGACCGATCAACATTTCCTATCCCTCACTCCCACCCCGTCCCCACACAATGTGCTCCGTCACACGCGTTCATATTTTCATGAACTCGCTTCCCCTTCCCCCCCCCCGCCACCCTTAATCCACTCCCTTCTTTCCGTTTGTCCCCCGAGGGACCTTGAATTCTGCTCCGACATTAATTCATGTCCTTCGGAGATGTGAATCCATTCACTCACCCTGCGTAGAAGGGCGAATATAGCTTGGTCATCAATTTGATATCCACCTCCTCTCCTCCCGCGCCCTCCTTGGAGGTGGACCAACTTTCCAGTTGATGACTGCCATGGTTGAAAGTATTTCTCAATGACAATGGGGGAGGACTAATGAAAATTTTGCTGTAGATTTTTTTCCTCCGTTGAATGGAAAGGGACGGGAGCTTGGGATCGATCAACCTTAGAAGGAATGGAGATAATAATCCACTTTTGCCTTCATTATTTTATTCGTAGGACATGAATGGGGCATAATGAAGAGTTAAAGAATACTTATTTTCCTTGCAAAATCTCCATCTCGGAAAGATAACATTGCAAAGCGGAGTTCGCTGTGGAGCTGAGTTCATCAGTGTTTCAAACTTCTTCTTCAGAAGAATTTTATTAAAATATGGGACCTATAAAATATAATTCACTAAAGTGAGAATTTTGGGAAAGAATTTACGACTTGAATTAACCCTTTTGAGTCTTAAATTGCACATTTATGTCTTTGAATCGAAGCGAGAAATTCGGCGATTGCGCCATATAGATGCCATAAAAACTTGATTTATTTTCAATTTCTTAATCCGATTGAAGTTTCCTTCTAACTGGTGGCTAAAAGTTTCTTCATAAATTTGAGTACAGAGACGTGATTTTTGCTTTTTTTAATTGACATAGTAACTTGTTTGAAATGTTTTTTTCCTTTCGATTTTGGTCTTCTCTCGTATAAATGTTCAGCAGAAATATTGTAAGAAATGGATATATATTTCTAGACGATTCCTCCTTCGGTGTTTCCTTGCGTCCATTATCCCTAGCAGGTCTCACTATTTTGCGGATGAAAAATTTAAAAAAAACCGGAATATTTGTGTATTAGTAATTCATTTCACTCTTGCATGTGGTTAGGTTCAGATTTTTTCCATTTATTTTTCCATTGTCTGGATAACACCCTATTCCGCTCTGCCTCGATGATCATGTTATAGATATAATTCAGCAGTTATAATAAATTTCCAAGGCTCCTTTTATTACACCTCCTACCTTTCATAAGATAGGAGGGGGATAAGTAGCTATCGTGTATGTATACTACAAACGTGTTGACTGCCTTATAAATGAATATTAAATCAGTGTAAAAACCAATTATGTGAAATGGCGACTTAATATAAATTGAATTGAAGTATTATTTGCACACTTTTTTTCCTCAAATATAATATTCCTCTGTCGTTTTGCGTTTCTCAGCGGTTTTTCGTATCGTTAAGGCAGCATATCATGATTATTTCTATCTTCTAGGTATTATGAATAAATGTAGTAAAATTCATATTGTGTCTACTCAATGGTCCTTTTAAATTATTGAAGCAATGGCTTTTTGAATTTAGGTCGCTATTTGAATTCTTTCCATTATCTAAAAAACACTGTGATATATACCAAAAAAAGATGGGCAAATGATAGTATCTAATTATTTTTTAAGCTTTCTATTAAAAATTGTAGGAATAAAGTTTGTTCCTTTCAGGTGATTTCATCAATAGGTACTTCACACAAATGCATGCCTTGAATTAAAGATTTAATTATATTATGAGAAGGGAAATGTTTAATTTTCTAGTGGATTACACCACATTTTGAAGTAAAATTTAAGGCATATCATTCTCGAAGCTCCTAAGAAAATATGTAATTTTCTTAAACATTTTTAGATTGCATATTTTTTTACATAACCTAAGATGACCTTGCGAATCTCATTGAATGGCTTTCGGACGCTTTGTAAGAAATAAAGTACATTGTTTGGAAAACATATTTGTTTTATGAGTTGATATCAGTCTTATTAAGATGTAAATATACCCGGTTGAGCGTAATTTTTATGCATACGAGTATAGTCCATTTCCTTGGAGCATGATAGGTTTTCAATTATATTTCCTCACTTGTTATGCCATCAGGTTGAATGAAGGAAAGTAATGTCTATCCTTGAATGAGCTTTGCTGGGAAATATTAATGCTAGGATTTCAAACTGAAGGCATTATTTCTTTATTGTATTACAATCACTAATGCTAGAGATTAAATCCTTATAATATTAAAATTTAGTGCATCTTTAATGAAGTATTTAAATAGTAGCGACCATTTCATACGAAAAAATCAATAAAAAATATGGCGATAGTTGATAGATGACCGATTGCTTTATTCTGTAATTAGCCATGGGAATCTTCCCATTCAAGACTATATGCAAAGTTTACCTCTTCTTGGATCCCTTCAGCTTTAGACGAATAAATATTTACACGAGGAGATGATTGCTGGCTCCACTCTATTTCTCCCCTGCGAATATTAATTTCAGATCGAGTAGATAGGCATTTCTCCAAACCTTTCTAGATCAGCTAAGGGCACTATGTTTAATTTTTGAAGAGAATATATTTTACGTCCACTGATGATATACGTACGCACGTATACGAAGGAGAGTAGATATTACAGGAGGAGAGGGTACTTCTTATTACGTGGGGAGTTGGTGGGGGAGGCCGAGGGAAGGCGGACGCTAATAAGCGGTTTAAGACCGCGCTGTGGGACATGTTTGCAGATTGGCTTTGGGAAGCGGCGGCGGTTCGAGATTGCCGAGAGCACTTGATGGCAGTCCTTCGGAAACAAAGAACTTGGGAGTTGGCTCGCGGGATGTTTGGTCGGCCGGATGTAGACTGGGTGTGCTCGGGGCGGCGAGGGAAAGAAGGTATTGGTGTGTGTGTGCATAGGAGGAGAAGGGGGGGGGGCGCCTCGGAGGGAAGAAAGAAGGAGTAAGAAGGCGGTCTCCTGAGTTGACGGAGTTCTTGAGGACAGGGAGGAGGGCGGGTGAGAGGGGAGGGACGAGGAGGAAGCAGGGAAGAAAATGTCAGCCCCCAACCACCTACTCCCGGCGCGTTTACGCCCATCAGAGAAGTTTCCAATGAAGTTTTACGGTGAATTCTACATGGAAGGAATACCTTGGTTGAGCCAAACTATGAATCAGTAATGTCAATCTTAGTCACTCTCTGGTATTACTTCCACCGTGGAAAATACTAGACGCTTTTATTTTGCAAAGTGGACCCTTAATTATTATTAACCCTTCTCTTGTATGGATCAATTAATTTGTAGAATGATTGACGGTAGGTTCACGGCTTTAGCTTACCATTATCCTTTTTTCTATTATATTGTTAATGTTATCAAATGTATTTTTTTATGCATTGCAAGAATGATCACCAAAAAATTTACTTTGAGTTATATTCTGTGAAAACGTAAAAAAAACCTTTAAGACCTGTGATATTGTTCTTATTCTGCGAATTTTCCAAAGATACTAATTTTAAAGTGAAATATTTACTTTTTTTTTAGAATATGCTAAGGAAAGGGAGAGCATTTACTCATTTGGCCACAAATATTTTTACAAATACTAACCTTTGGAAATAGGAATGAAATGAACTTTTCTTGATTTCTATTCAGGAGGAACAAGGATAATCTGAAAGTTATTTTTTGATACTACTTTTTTTACCTAATCTTTGTTTATGTATTTATATACCTTACCTTTTAATTACATTTCGTATCCTCAGTGAAATATTTAACTCTTCAGAAAATGCTTTAAAAGCCTCTTAACTTCGCAGAACCAACCATTTTTACCTTTCTCTCGTCCATATAATCCATGAAATATGTCAGATCCCTTCTCAAACATCTTGGCCACTTTGGGAAAAATATCTCTGTATGCATAAGAATATTTATATTTGAAATGAGATTTAGTTCTCAGATGTCCCGGTACCAGTATCGAGGAATAAAGATCAGACGTAGTTAAAAAAAGGCATTTTACGGAGAATGGGTTGAAGCCGGCACTTGTTGATGGACTCGACTGGCGCTGAAAATTTTCCCGTTGGAGTTTGGGGAAATTCCGGGGGAGAACAAGGTTGGAAGGCTTTGAATACAAGCTGCTTCCAGAGTAAAATTTGTGTGTGCTAAATTAATAATTTATTTTTAATGAACGTCAGTTCGGGAGTAATCAATTTCGATCAGAACTCATTAAGTGAAAATCTGATATTTTTCGCTTAAATTATTTTGAAGAAACTACCTATTGATCAAGACTAGCATACAAGCACAAAAGATTAAACTTCGCGAAAGAGTCAGCACTACAAGAACGATCGAAACGAGATATTTCCAATGAGGAGAACACATTCCAAATGGGTGTATTACAAAGTGATGATTTCTTATGCCGAGGACGCGAGATTTAATTCCCGGGGTTAGTGTATCTTTAGTAGTGTACAGTTGGTGGTGTTCTAATTCATGTAGAGAGGAAAATTGTCAAAACATAGAACTATGACTAACAGAAAATAAAGGCAAGGAACAAAACCCGATTCTCCCCACCCGCATTCTCGCTTTATTTGAACTTTTACTCTGCTGGCTCTTTCCTAAATTTTGTAAAGCAGACATTCATCGTTTGCCTCTCAAAGAAATGCACCTCCAATTGGAGCTTTGCGACTGTAATATTTCTCCTTGCTTCACTGTAACATTTCCATTTCTTGCCTCAGGTAGGCTAACAATTTCTGTCTTTGGAATTTCATAAGACGTCGCCATCCCCTTGGTAATCACCCTTTTAATTACACCGCATTCAATACTGATTAAATTGAGTTAGTGTTAATACTGCGTTAATTATGAGTTACACACGTTATTCTGTGGATTGGTCGTTAAATATGACGCTTTTACCATTTGAATCGAAGGATTGAATTACTGAATTCGGCCTATTAGAACAAAAAAGTTAAAACAACAAAATTTCTGGTTATAGATTCTTTTTAATGTTGGCTAACTATCCACTTTCTCTATCCAATCATATTAATAATAAAATAAAGCATGGTTATTAATCATTTTCCAAAATTTGAATTATATTGTTTAATAAATAGGAATTGCATTCGATGAATACCCAGAGAACAATCATTGACTTTCATTTAAATGGCTGTGTTCTCATCTGATATAAATAACCGTGGCGTGAGATAGCCCATTTAGTGAAGTGAGTTATAGTATATAGAAACAAGTTTGTGAGTTTGATAGTGCGTACGTGCTATACTTATTTCAATTAAGTTAGTTTGGGATAGATATTGATGCACGGAAAACCTATTTAAAGAAGTGCAGTGCGCCTCTGGTTACTAAAGATTCATGCCATTTTTTAGAACCATTTAAACCCATTAATCAAAAACATAACTTGTAATTGCTAAATGCCAGTGGGATTACAAGTCATCACCAACTCGTGCTGGGTCGCATAAATAGTTGTGATTTCGGAAACTTATACCGCTAGGTGGGGTAGGAATTCCGGATTCATTTTCTTATATTCATTCTTACGTAGACTCTTTTCTGAGGACTAATTATTGTAATAGTCACATGTTAAGTAAAAATGGAAAATCGCAGTCTTAAATTTGGTAATGTTCCTGCCCACCAACCTTCATATTGTTGGTATGGATTCCGTTTCCGATGCGAATATTTGTATGCCTAACGGTATTCTATAGCACAGTGACAAGTGACGCGAATTCATTTCATTAAGTAAAGGTTATTTGTTTATACGTTTTTATGTCTTAATACCTTTCTCAATTAAATGTCCTCTGCACCTCGTGCATTCAAATAGGTTGTGATTAAATCACGCTATTGTTGAATGGTTTGGTACATCACGAAAAATTGATCATCGAAGCAAGAAGATAGTCGTAGACTGGAGACTTATGAAATAATGTGGGGTCTTGACGAAAGAAGGAAAAAATACAATGGAAAGGAAAAGAAAGCATACGAAGAAGTACCATGTATCGTGGTGGAGGAGAGGGGTTTGTTGGGAGAAATTCAAAGAAGGCAAGATACATAAATGATGTGGATGAAAAGCATTTAGATCAGCGGTGAATTGTTGATGACTGTGATATAAGGGAGAACGATAGGCACGCGAGGCAAAGGTAGAAAAAGGATATGAATGCTGGGCGGAATGACGGGGAGGTGAAGTGTATGCGGATTTGAAGGGTTTGTTGTAGTCAGGGGTCAGGCTGTGTCCATGGCGATGCTAAAATATGTAGGGGTGTTTAGTAAGTGGTCATCAAAAGCCTACCTGAAATGGTAGACTGTCATGCGCTCGCAATGCTTTTCATGAAAAATTGATCGAAGAGAGATATCTTGCATTCAGGGACCAATTGTAACATTCCACAACAAATTAATAACAAACTTTAGCAAATTAACTGAAAGGGATAGGTGTGAAAAACGTTGGATCAACTGAAACTAACATGTGGTGACTTTTAAGTAAAATTCTGATTATTCAACCTCCCGTTCGGCGTTTGAAAGGTTGAGATCAGACGCTAAAGGTCATTGCTATGGGGGGAAGGGAGAAAGTGTCAATCATCCGATAGGGAGGTCGGCTTTATGACCACGAGGGAGGTTTAGGTGAGGGGAAGGGCGAGAGGGGCGTCCGACGACAATAGGACATCGTTTGAAGAGCTTTCTCCCAGGGATTACGGCGACGTCATTGGCCACTCCACGGAGTTGCAGCTGAGACTGATGACGTGGAAAGTGTGCTTTGAGTAGTAGGCGGGTCAGGGGGGGGGGAGGCCCCCTTGGCCTCCTCCGCCGCTGCATTTGAATGCGACCCCTCACTTGCCGTCGGCCTCGGAAGTGTGCCTGCGGTGTCGCTCAGTGAGCTGCGGTCGGGGGAAAAATTATTCTTTCGATCCCCCGCTCTGCTCATGCTTTGCTGCCCTCATGGAAAACGGAGCGGAGCAATCAAGTCTTCAGTCGTGAATTTCAGTCAATCAATTACTCCTCCGGGGCGCAGACTGGAAGGACCGCCCCCCGATGAGCCCGGGCGGTGCTCGTCCTGATCCTTGTGGGAATTCCCTCCCCCTTCCAGCCCCCGCCCCCCAAGTATTCTCTCCCGGATCGAGTCCTCGATTTGTTCTGAATTGACGAATGCCTGTCGAGTATCACTGACCGGATGACTTATTTTCTGAATTATCCTGGTATGCTAAAAGTAAATTTGCTTTTTCGATTGCCACCGCGAATCCATGCATTTTGCTGAAGAAATTTTATAGGAAACCAATAGATCATGATTTAGTCAAATCAACTAAAGGAACTGATAAAGTCAATAATTTCATGTTCACTGTTAGACATAGTAAATAAACTGTTGTAATCGCTTTGAAAATTAAGTTTGGGAAAATAGCAAAGGAGAAAATAAAGAGTGCATTGAGAAAAACGGAGGGAAAGCAGAATGTATGTATAAATAGTACGTTTATTTACAGTGAGTGTCATATAATTTTCCAGAACTACTACTGTCAATTGTACTGAAGTACAATTTCGAGAAACTGCGGGAGATGCCGCAACGGTGACTTTTAACGGAGTCATCCGCTATATGTGCATTTTAACGTAATAATTTCAGAGTGTAAAAATCAATCCCGGTCAAGGTGAATCATTTTGACACTCTGAAATTATTGTATTGTACTGTAGTCATTAATCTTGGCGCTAAAAGTTTTCAAGGTTTTAACGATTGGACCAAAATTATTCTCTCTCCAAGCAACAATTTCAGAGAGTAAAAATCATTCGCCTTGACCGGGATTGGAACCCGGATCCCTCGATATCCGGCCGAGTGCTTTAACCAATTAAGCTACCGAGACGTCCTCTTACACTCTGAAATGTTGGGGGCTTTAATGTACGGTATTTCGTCACAACATCTTGTTCCTTTGAAGCCCCCAACATTTCAGAGTGTAAGAGGACGTCTCGGTAGCTTAATTGGTTAAATCACTCGGCCGGATATCGAGGGATCCGGGTTCGAATCCCGGTCAAGGCGAATGATTTTTACTCTCTGAAATTGTTGCTTTATAATGCACACATAGCGGATGACTCCGTTAAAAGTTACTGTTGCGGCATCTCCCGCAGTTTCTTGAAATGTCATTTATGTTACATCTTTAGTCGAAATGTGAGTGTCCTTTTATGTGTTATATTTATTATATATATATATATATATATTTCATTCAATTAGCAATTTCAACAATAATTTTACCAGTTTTTTAGACAACACTGTAAAAGAAACACCGCTAACAGCTGTCATCTGAATGCACGACCGCTGTAACCGTTGCTATTTGCTGTTCTCCCAAATATATTTTTTCCTGCTTCATTATTTTATCAAGAGAAAATCAGAGATAATTTAAAACAGTTAATTTTGTAAAATATCGTAATTTAGAAATTAATGGCTCACAGCTAAATTATTTTGCTTTCCTTTAATGAATTAGTCCTTCTATCCTCTATTTACTCATCTATCACTGCAAACCCTGAAATGTTTCCTAATAACTCCGTGTCCCTCAAGGGCAATTATGCTGCAGCAGTCCTTCTCACTCCGCAGCATGAATGCAGTTGCCTCCATCACTGTGTGTTTGAAATTTGCAAATTTATTTATACATAAAGATATGTAGATGAAATCACTCTCTTTTAATTTGCAACCTTATGAAGGCACTTTTTGCTTGGTGGATTTTCTGTTTGAATATCAGCAATCATGCATTTTTTACAGGAGTAGAATTCGTTGTGACTGTAGCTTTTTAGGGCGAGTTATCCCATCGAGTAGTCAATCGAAATGGTGGACTCGTTCAATTTGGAGCATCCAAAATCTGAGCTTAACATGTGTTGATAAATAGGAAGGGAATGACGAACCATTTTTCCTCATCAAGGTATATCTACCATAACTATTATATGTCAACAGAAATGAGGGAAAATGAAATGAAAATCTCGTTTAAAAGATGGTATTTTTAACCTATTTATGTATAAAAAATATTGTAACAAGAATAGAAGAGAATGAAGTAGGTAATTCACATTATTATAATATAACCAAAAATAGTAATTACTAAAGTATATTATAATTCATAAGTGTAATAACTTTTAACAAATTCAGTAAAAACTTACTGAAAACCCAAGTCAAAATTTCATTTCAACATTACGAGTCTCAAACTATACGTCCGGTATTTTTAATTTTGCATAATTTTGAAAAACGCATATTTTTAAGTTTAATCGGAGTGTCATGACCAAACTTTGGAAAACGACCCATAAAATGTAGATTCATCTCCAACTTATTTAATTTCTTAGTTTAAATGAAGTAGTTGGAGCGGTTTTCGATAAATCATTTGGCATAAATAATTGCGTGCGTCCCCTAATGAACGATTGCTGCAATAGTTGCTTATATTTGGAGTCCCTTCCGAGGGATCTCAAATCCGTGCAGCGCAAACTATTGACAGTATAGAACATGAAGAATCGTATACTTTATTTAGTTCTTTTCCTCTTCTTTTAGGGCTATACAAGGTCTACGTGTCAATTTAAAGTCCTTCTTTGTTCTTTTCCTTTCGTCCAATATCCTTTAATCTTTTCATTGTGTTTCTTATTTCTTTCCTCGGAGCACTTTCGGCTTTTTCTTTTCTCTCATCCTTTCACCCTGGAATCCTTCCAATTTTGACACTTTATCCCCAAAAGCCTTTCTCTTCGCTTCTTACTTCTTCCGTCTTCCTTTAAATTTGTTTCTTTCCAAGTCTTTCTTTATTTCGTGGGTCCAACTTGTTCGTCTCTTTTTCCCCAAAGGTATCTCGAGGTCCATTTTGTTGCCCAACGTATTATCATCCATTATTTATAAACACCCATAAAAGGTGAACCTTGTATTTATTTTATCTGGCCTATTATCTATAATTTGATATACTTTTGTCAGAGCGACCTTATGTCTTATCCTTCAATAGTTCCGTAGTTTTTAGAGGACCTAGAATTTCTCGAATGACTGTTTTTGGTCTATATTATTAAAAGTTATACATCAGTATTAGGCGTCTTTCTAATAGGAAAATAATGATTTTGATTTCATTTATGTATTATATTGCTTCTATTCTTAAGTGTGCTCGATGGCAATCCCATAGCCAATGTTGACCTTTCATGGAAATCTATTGTTGGTGATGTAGATGGTCAACTAGGTGACTATCAGTAAGAGTCTCAGTTTGGTACTGGGGAAAACAACAGTAACGAAGCACTGCTCGTTGTCAAGTGAATATTTAACCAAAAATCAACATCGCCTATAGGATTGTCACCATACAAACTCACAACCGACACAGTCATACCCTCTTCGTTTCTTAAGTATGCACTTGTTGTAATAATCCTTAGTTGTACCATATATCCTTTGTAGTTAATTAGTAATCATTTACACGGGAATAGGTTTTTCTTGCTCATTTTCACTTAAATATTTGAATTTTGGAACCCATTTCTATTTGGCTTATGTTCGTCATCAAACGTTTTAATTATTAATGAAAACTTCGTTGCAATTTTCCACAGTTAAAACTTTATTGCCGACCATGGTTTCGATACACTGTATCATCTTCAGGTCTACATACAGTGTATCGAAACCATGGTCGGCAATAAAGTTTTAACTGTGGAAAATTGCAACGAAGTTTTCATTATGTCTCGATTCCACAATATCACGCCTGATTCTTCACTTTTCGTTTTAATTATTTTTAATGTTTTTATAAATTCAGCTTTTTTCTATTCAAATTCTTAAACCTCTCCCGCTGTAGATCTCATCCAAGAGATATGTGTGTGTGTATTATTCCGTGTGTGAAATTTTCAGGAAAAATGGCTAATTGATCCACACATGTTATGATAATTTTTCATGCAATAATTTTAAACAGAGCAATTGCTGCCGTTTTCGAGATAAAACCGTACACGTAAAACCACTCTCATCCCACCGCTCGAACGATGCTATCGTTTCGTGCATTTCGAGTCTTGGGAACTCCGTTGAGGCGTGAGACGCAAACATTTGCCTTTACAAGACGCAGATGAGGATTTGTCTTCTGAATTTTGAGTATAAATATACGCAACTTTTAAGATCTATTTTTATGTATTTTGTGTTATAAATCTTTATTTAAATTGTTTTTGACCGACTGTTATTATTAATTACTCATATTTAAGATACTTTTATTTTTGACATTTAAAATTTTTCGTTTAAGCCACCCGGTGTTTGAAAATTAAATTTTTGTGCTGGTCATTCACTGTTTGTAGTGCAGCATGTTCCTACTTGCTTTACCACGTATTACTTGTGACACAAATTATAGTTATATGTAGAGTGTCTAGGTAGACTGTAAATTGTAGCCTGTAGATGAAGTTGTTAGAGGTTATTTTTAACTCTTATAAACTGCTAAATTTATTTTCCAGTAAGTGTTTCTCGAATTTAATAAGATGTTACTGAATATTCAGTCAGTATCACAATCTTTTTTAACATACTTCCTATCTGATTCCAAGATAGTCTGTCTCAATAAAGATTTTGATTTCTTTTGTGTCATCTATCTTTTAATGAAAGCATTAGTTCTAGTTAAAAACAATTGTTAAATCGTTGTATTTTATTGGCTTTTGGATTTTTGGTGTCCTGTGTTGCTTGTGGCATTAATTTTGGGAAATTTGTGGCCCTTTTTCTTTTAATGGGAATTATTTTAGTAATTCTTCCGTTAAGATACATTTTAGATGGGTACCGACTGTACAACGTTTCAAAGATCCATTTCCTTGCTTCTCTTAGTAGTACTAAATATGATTTTTTACTATGCAATTAGCTTCTTTCAACACCTCCCTTCATTCCGTCCAAATTCACCTCTCTCGTTTGCCTAGTGGTCTCTCCTCTATCAATAGCTGTTAAATACAACATACATTGCTAATCTGCGGTGAATTTAAACTTCATCAATGCATTTTCGTAGATCATATATGTATATTCCATTTATATACATTTTTTAAGGGAGGCCTGATTCCGTTCTAGCGCGCCTTAAGTGACATGAACAAGTCTTATATCCGCCATAGCATCTGTGACATTCCTTGTCATTGGTCCTTTCGTTTCTCCAAGGTTCGAGAAAATGTCAAGTACATCATGATGATCGTCTCCGTCGTTTAAGGTAATCCCAACAGTCTTAAAGCGATCCCAGGCATAATGCGCCTGCATGTTATGAAACTCGCGTATCGTTTAAGTTGACTGATGTCTATAAGCTGCAGGATAAATGAAAGGGAAGGCATATATTAATCTTCCGTGTATATTCTGCAATATTTATTACTTCGTCTCTCCTTCTATATTCAGCATATTCCCCGGTATTTTGCGGAGGTTTATTAAACTGGGTGCGTATAAAATGCCATTGTCTGATCCCATAAGAACATTAAGATGCACATGAAAGGCGAAACGGATGAAGTTATAGCGGTTAGAGTAATGCTACATCTTTTGAAATACATGCTCGTAAATCATAATGGTTTTCGGGTTTATTATAATCGGACGTCTTCAATTTCTAAAGTAACCTTGAACGGGTTTGCATTTTTACGAAAAGGGATTAAAAAAAATACTTTGTAATCATATTAAATGTATATTTCACACCTGGGGTAATTAAATTATGAGGTTGTCGTATATGTGTGTATGTATATGTATATATATATATAATGTATGTATGTATATATATATGTATATATATGTGTATATATATGTATATATAATATATATATATATATATATATATATATATATATATATATATATATATATATATATATATATATATATATATATATATATTGATTAAAAAGCCGTCTGATTTCAGAAACTGAAAAAAGAACACTCACGATATACAGAATATGTATCTGTAGATTTTGAAGATGCCACCTTGCCGTCAAAACACCAAATACGTATATGTCCTTTCTTTGTGTTTTATTTGAGTTTTTAATCAAAGTTTATGTATATTTTAGTCGTCGCTGAAGAGGGTTCGTTTTCGAATATATCAAGTAATACTTCAATTTTTTGTAACTTGTGATGAATACGAGTAATACTAACGTATTTTAATGTGACCCAAGCATCTGCGCCATAAACATGGGGAATGTATATATTAGGTTTTTCCTGTTATTGAAGCCAGAAATGTAATATTTCACCCTAAATTTGGACCATACGGTAGGTAGCGTGCATTTTTTGTTCTTATGCTTTTCTTTGAAATTTTGTTTTTTGCTAAGGGATTTCTCTCCGTCATATCCTTTGAATCAAAATTATGCTAATTCACAGTTCATTTGATAAAAACCACTCATCATCAAAATGACATTCGGAAATATTTGTAGCTGATGTAATTTTCCGCATCGATTTATTAGGTTGAACGCGCTTCAATGCAAATGAACCCACAGTGTTATGAATAATATGTGCCACAATAGGTAATAATATCACCGTAAATAAGTGTTAAATGCCTGATGGTGATGCTTTGGATTAATGTTATGTCCTGTGGAAAATAAAAATGCTTTTTATTTCGTACATTCATTCATTACTTTCTTATTTCTTCTTTCGAAAAACTACCACTACTACTCGAAACACCACTTGGGCAAATATGATTAAGATTACTGACAAATATTATTTAGAAAATGCGAAGATTAAGTTAGCTTTGAGTTAAAATTACACTAGAAAAGACTTTAATTATTTTGATCTTATACTTTCTCTAGTTCACTGCTGGACCAAACAACTGAGCATCAGTTGGCAAGGAATTGTGTGCAACTAGGACTCCGTGAAATTTGCATGGACGCCATAATGAGAGGGCACGGGAGTGTTGAAATACGCTGGCGGCTTTTAGAGAAGCAATACGTAAGTACATGTTTCTAATAATGTCACAGCGGATCATAAACCAATGAATATGATCAGGTCATTGTATTATTTTCCATTTTTAGATTATTAACTGGGAGAATGTCGGTTATACGTATAAAAAAAGTCCCAACTGACGTTTTTTATGCATGCAAATATTAATACCTAAGTTAAAAAGGCCATATATATATAAACTCATTAATTAAAGACAATTGTAAATTATTATAGATGAATAATTATTATGGCGCCATCACCGTAGTATTTTCATTTTCTCTTCTGTTATAAACATCGGTATTGTGCATAGATAAAATCCGCAGTAAAAATGTAATGAGTTTGATATGAAGTACACGTAAATTCCTTTTAGGCTCAAAATCTTTCAAGCAGAATGCA
Source organism: Hetaerina titia (assembly GCA_037158775.1). NCBI lineage: Eukaryota > Metazoa > Arthropoda > Insecta > Odonata > Calopterygidae > Hetaerina > Hetaerina titia. The sequence continues at coordinate 102,062,859 of CM073774.1, read as the reverse complement.
GTTGAAAGTAAATTGTATAGATATATGTCCCTACATAATGTATGGCGATCTGGATACGATTCAGCTTCCGTGGTGGAAATTATGCATCTATATTTTTGGGAGAAGAAGGAATTGAACGTGAAAATAAATTGGTGGATTCGCTCATTTTTAGCAAGAGGGATTTAATACACTTGTGGGTGATTTGTCATTATAATTCCAAATGATGAAGGGGATATTCATTTGAGAATTATGAAATTAGAGATGGGCTTTTTGGGGAAATGGACATTTTTTGGCCATGGTTTTTGATTTATCGTGGAAATATAACTTTTCCGATGGAAATCTGCAATTCCGCCAGAGTCGAATAAAATGGAGATAATTTGGATACCATTGCGTTCGAATAGAAAGGGTTTTCACAAATGCGGACTGCCCGTGGCGAAGTGACGGGATTGTTCGATCGCAATCACCCTGAGGATAGCTAAGCTAAGATTCCCCAAGAAGGGTTACGTATTTGTATTGAGGGCACTTTAGAATTTCCGTCTCTTTTAAAGTCAAGCGTATCCGTGATGACGTAAACAATTGAGACGTAGGATAAATCCGGTGCTCCATACAATTTAAGTTGAATGGTTGAAGCATTATAAATATTAAAGAAAACTTTCGGTCGACTGCAGTGAATTGTAAAGAAAGGACATACTTTTCAAGGGTACAGTAACTGAGCAGTCCCTTCACAAGGGACAATTTTGTCCAGAATGTTATGAGAAGTTTTAAGAAAGCCATTACTAACTTTGAATCCTATTTGTAGCTTCTTGCAAAGTTGCTTGAAGGACTTGACACTCATCTGAGAAAATCAAGTAAAATGGAATGAGGTGAGATAAAGATTTATGCTCCTATTCCAGTACCGGTAATTAAATTCTATTTCAGCGAGGCAATTTTGCGATGGTATCTGAGAAACATGATTGCCGAAAATTGCTCTAGTAGAAAATGGGTTATATGTGAATTTTGAAAATAAGTGTGCCTTCAATTTCGGGGACTTAATTCTGCAAAAATGGAGTAGTTAGTTTCCTCCATCTATTCTCTTTAACGTTTTATGATTTTAATGATAAATGAAATGCAGTGTGTATTTAATTCGTTGAAAAGCTAGATTTACTGTTTTTATTTCATCCGCAAACGAAATGCAGTTATTGATAGCTTGACTTACAGTTACGTTCACATACGAGTAATTTCTGGAGTCATTCAAGTTAATATAATATCTATAACAGCTCTTCATTGTTTTAACTCATGTTTTGAGTATCTTTTGTTAGTCAAAACGTAGCGCTAAAATTTCTAGCTAATGCCACGGTAATCAACTGTAAGAAGAATACTCATTATGATCGAAAAAGAATTTCAAATGATTTATTATTTGAATTTAGGAAAATATATCGTATTATCAAGTAGTTTATGTTTATTTTTGAGACATCAGATTGAAAAACAAACCTCCGTTACCTTTGAAGCTTTTCAGTGCGATGTGTGTAAAGTATTTGGATGACATTGTCACATGAAATGTGTAAATGAAAAAAACAAAGTTAATGTGATTTGCATTGACGAATAAAATCTAATATGTGTGAAGTATTTTTCTGCAAAAAACGCGCTAAAAATGAAGAAATAATGCTCCTATTTGCTTTTTCAATTGGAACAGAATTATTTTGGAATTAAATCAAATAGAGCCAAAATCTTTCCTTTCCGTAAAAATCAGCTGCAACGGGACTTGAAGCATCAATCAATGTCAGTCTGAATCTGAATGAAAGCCTATCGAATTGTAAAGATGCAATTGTCCCTGGAGTGTTGTAAATCTGGAGGCTTTGTTTGGATTTATCAAAGGAGTAATCCAAATTTGGCGCTATACGGACATTTTAGCTGACAATTACAAAGTTAAAGAGAAAGAATATCGAATATACGAATTTACAGATTCTTTTTTTTAGCTTAATTCACGAGCGAAATACGTTCAAAAGGAAGGGATAACAAAGCATATATCCCTTTAAATTTCTCTCTATCCTTTTTTATGACACCCCCTGCCAAATGCTCCAGCTGAATATTGACGTAATATAGATGTTTCATCGGGTGATGAGTCCGGTTTTCTTTTGTTAGCCTTTACTGTGAAACTTTACAGGGCAAAGGAAAGAATGGGAAACGCTAGATAATTAGAAACCAAAGCAATGCACTTTATTATTTTTGTCTGAAGTCCCCTGATTGCTATTATACCTCAGGTTCTTATATTCGCTACAGAAGTTTAAAATGAATATAATACTCTGAAGTAATAAGGCACCTCACCCAATTGCTTTTCAGAAATACTGATGAACGATTAGAATTCAATTCCAGCTGATGTTTACCCTTGCCATGTTAATGAGAAAAATTAAGGAGGGTGTTGCTAGTATAAGTAAATTAAATACTAGATTATTAGTTTTTAAATGCAATATAACAACGAGATAAATAATTTTAAAAAATTTTTATTTTGGAATATTCCGGATTCGGTTGTACAAATTAGTTGTGAATCCTAGAATTTTTATTTCATGTACTTAGGGCCTCACCGATAAGCGGAACAGAAATAGATAAATGTATTTAAATTTTTCATATGGTTAAGCAACAAAATCTCATTATCTTGATAAGATTTCAATTGAAGTAATTAGCTACTTAATAAGTTGGTAGATTATTTTCCCTTAATTTATCCAAAAAGGAACAACATGGCATATACATTAAATTACAATTATTTATAAGTAAGCATGATTTAATGACTAGAATACGATTAATGGTTCTTCGCTAATGAAAATAGATTTGCTGCCTTCATTTTTGAGCAAAAGACGATTTGGCGCTTTACCAGAAATAACGTATCTTGCCATAATTCATCACGAGTCGGTGAGGGAGTCGTCGCGACATTGGTAAACAGAGGAAAAGTGTGAAAGGAGTCCGGTGACGTGGACGGCGACAAGTGGGAATAGGCATGTGGGGGTTGAATAATCTGGCGTAGCCACGACCAAACATCTTCAAATCATTGAAGATTAGCAGGCCCGTGTGATTCTGTGTGTCCCGTCGAAAGTGTTTACGTTATTTTAAAAATTAAATATGAAACGCATTGCCCTTCTAATTGGTATTCCACGTTCAAAATTAATGTCACCGAAATAATTACTAACCTTAGGAATTATTTTTCCACCAAACTTTTTTCAGGACGTAGTCTTTAATTGATTGGGTTAATCGCTGGTTATAACAAGTAAAATATACACAAAAAAACCGCTGACGCCTCCAATTTTACCCTGGATCCCGTCGTAGTAGAGTTAGTGCCGCTGCGTTTGGTAGGATTTGCGGTTATTTTGGTATGCTTAAATCGAACAAACATTCTTCCAATGAAATTGAATGTTAAGGCAGCATGCGTAGTTATGAAATCAACAGAATGCAGAATGAAATTCGTTTAAATAAAATCTACGTATTTGAAAAAGTGTTACCTCGATGCTTGCGAAAGGTTTGCTTTAATTTGTTATCGTTAATGCAAGTGCATATCGAATGAAAAGGAATTTATTTGCGGCGATGATGAATTTCACTCAATACTATATACGTAAATCATATAACAGTAATCAACCTTAAGTTTGGTTCGATTTGGTCGGTCAAAGTAGAGTTCACCCACTAGAGTTCACTACTAAGCCCGACGGTGAGTGAAATTCACAAATGAGCAGGGTAATAGGGGGCCAGTTCCTAACCCTGTGTTTTCCCGCTATGGTTTCCCAAGAAGATCTTGTTTCCACAAAATCACAAGTTTAGGTGGGTGGAACTGAGAGTTCCCAGGGAGGCTTCTTCTCCAGGAAACGAACCCGGGCCCTCTTTGGGTCAGTATTCCAACGCTCTACCCATGGATTACCGCGAACCCTATTTTATATAGTTTGTGTGGGTCGCGGTAGTCCAGGGGGTAGAGAGTTGGACTACTGACCGGAGGGTCCCGGGTTCCATTCCCGGTTAAAGCACTCTGGACACATGCAGCCCCACCCAAGCTTTGTAATTTTTCGGGTACCAGATCTTCCTGGGAAACCATAACCGGCACAGGGAAAAGAGCTGGCCCCCCTACCCTGATGTGTGAATATTCACACGCCGTCGGGCTAAGTAATGGGTGAGCTCTACCCTCACCTACCAAACCGAACTTCGGGTTGAATACTATGTTTATGGTTTATATATATAAATATATATGTAAAAATAAAAACATATGTATATATGTGCATATATTTATATAAGTATTTTAATTATATGTAGAGGAAAAAATAGAAAGAGGTCCTAGTTCACGCTATATAATGGACAGTCATCTGCGAATTGTCGCCGCTCCTTCCTCGTCCAGTGCGCTCTCGAATTTCTCGTGGTACGCGCGCCCCGGGCCAAATGCTCGCTCTCTCGACTGAGTAATTAATGACGCGCGCCTGAATATCATTATCCTCCTCTCTTTCTCTTACTCGGTCCATTTCTCAAATACTTCCTCCCTTCTCTCCTCTCTCCCTCTCTATCACCCACTCCCTGCCGGACTCCTTCCCACGGGATGGTCCGCCTCCGCCAAAATCCCTTCTTCTTCCTTCCCAACCCTCCTGTGTTCGAGAACGCTCGACTTCACTAATTACAGACTTCCTAACATTTTGCATTCATTTACTTCTACTCTCTTCTACTGTTTAGATCTCATTGTCAATAGGAAGAGACGGCGTTTAACAATTCCCTCGTCTCCTAATGAAATCAGTGACTAGGAAAACTTGGGCGTCTCGTCTTTTTTCCGAGCTTTTCTTGAACTCCCATACATTAGTTCGAAGAATTGTCGCACCTGGCGGATTCGGCTACATCTGATGTCTGCCAAACACTGCATTCTTTCACCGAAGTACTCTCTCGATAAAAAGAGAGGGTAAATTTCATCTTTTCATGGAATAGACTAAGCTTTACTAAAGTACTTTAGCATGATTTAATGTAACTCGAGTTATCTAAGTTTTGAACCAAAAATCGCTGATCTTATTCATGAACTTCTTCTCTATTGATGTCCTACTTTCACCGGTTTATATCTCAAAATTAAAGTCATTAAAAAAATTTATAAAATAAAATGATAAATTCTTCCGATAAACTTATCATTTATCGGAATGTACCCAGAAGAAGACGCATTGCATGGCTTACTATCCGGAATCATGGCTCTAAGTAAAACGTCATGCTTGCTGTCTTCAACAAATAGAAATATACCGCTGCCTGAAAAACTCTGTCCTTTTAGATGGCGCTTATTTTGTCGGTGGTATTGCTCCACAAAAACACACTGTTTGAATACGTGTCATAAAATACCAAACTTAAGAATTCTCTTCAGTTTCCTATGGATTTAGCGACAGACCTTTGATTGCAGATCATTAGCACCAATAGATCAGATTTGCCTTCTTGGAAGCATATGACACGAGTGCTATCGGATTGCTGAAGTATAACACGTTAAATTTTACCCTCTTTTCTTTTAAATTTGTTATCTGCGTGGCAATTTTTTTCTGAGGTGATTCCCATCGGCTTCAAATTACATCATGTAAAACGAGAATGTTTCTACAAAAATATCGTCAAAAATACTTACATCACAAAGTAAATCATGTGGAAAGAAGGAAATTTATAATGCATGAAGAATAGAACTTTGTAGAAATACGCCAAACTACATCATGTCCCATTATGATATTTAAAAACACATCACATAAACCTGATTGATGTAATAAAGGTAAAATCATCTATATGACATAACATTCAAAGCTACATATTATATTATTCGAAAAATTGAAACGTTTAAATCATTTCAAGTTTACAACATGTAAACTGCAGCAGAATAAACTACAATAAGTCGTTAACTGTTCAATCAAGTAAAACATGTGGTAGTTTTTTCTGTTTGGAATAACCTATACTCTTTATGGAAATATTTCATATTGTAGTGCCACATGTACTGACTGAGTGTATCATGTAGTTTTAGAGTGTGTCTAGAATAAATAAAGGAGCTGTGGCACCAAAGAAGTGAAAGAAAAAGAATGAACGATTTAGGCTACATTTTGATGCATCCGGTTTTGCGGCACCGCGGTCAGCGCAGCCAATCAGGAGGCAGATCGTCAGCGTAGAAGTTACCCATCTCTCAACTCTTGCGGCGGCCGGCGAGCGATAACCTACGCTAGCTCTCTGTCATTTGTACATCTGCCATCAAAGCACTAAGTTCACGGGTTATCGCCGTCCGCCTGCAGGCATGCGCAACCGAGACGCGAAAACAGAATGCAAAACAGATTGCATGAATCCTAAGCTTAAAAATGGATGAGTATATGTATACATGTGTGCAATTACTTAAACGGAAATAGAGTTAAGAAAAAGGGATAGCAAATCATAAAAAGGACGAAAACAGTTGAGGTGGGGAAGGCGTTATTGAGTAGATCACAAGTGAAAAAATAATTCATTGACCAGGAATTGAACAACGGATCTTTTTCCTTGCTGGGCCGATGATCTAACCACTTGAGCTGTCGAGGAAACGTAATTTACCCTTAAACCAAGTGCCTCGTTTCTTTGGCCAGAAGTTTATCAATAGGTTTGAGGAGAGGAGTTTTTTAACCTGTACCTGTTTTTCAACCTGTTTTAGTGGTAATCTGTGTTGCATCGCTTTAGGGCTCGGAATTTAATGTACTACCTGTTCTATCCCCATGCGTCTTCGCGGCCATCTAACCGTGATGGCCTATCCTGCTTTGATGTGCTCAAGCTTTTCCTTCCATCCCTCGTTTACCGCTGTGGGGGAGACACCTCCCCGCTTGCCACATGCCCTAGCTGTGACTTTAAGGGGTGAGACCATTAGTTGCATGCCCATGTGATAGCACAATCTCCCACTCTTACGTTTCAATTCTGCATGACTTGTCTTGTTCTTGTGGAGGCCTGCTCATATAAATTGTAGTGGTTCATTTTTATTCCCTTTGTCCGCATATTAAATAACTAATTTATTAGGTGAATTAGCCCTTGTTTTGAATTGACTCTTCCTCCCTCCAGCATGTATACAAATTTGTACCTTATTTGATAGTTTTTACAAAATATTTTTCCCCTTCCTCTTCCATATTCTTCCTTATCACTTACCCTTCCCACCTCGTGCTTACAACCCCTGCCACGCACATTCTCGTTGGATCGCGGGGTATTTATGCCGAAGCCAAAACGTAAAGGCACTTTTTCCGTCAGAAGGCCGATTCAACTTCGGAATATTTGAAGCAGAGAAAGCGTGATCTTTTGGGACATTAAGCGTAAGATTTATAAAATATTATGAGGGACTTTAGGAAAAATGAAAGAATTGAGGAATTTTGCGCGAAAGTAATGAATTTTTTAGCACAAATGCAAACTGTACATATATCAACTTGAGACACACACGCACACATAGTTACAAATATGTCAGTGCCACAATGGCAGTGGTGGAGGGGGGGGATATGTGGTGGGAATAAAGGAGGGGAGAAGAGGTGGTGGAGTCGAGGGAGGGAGCAGGCCACCCAGCGAGGTTGTTCCCCACCCCCCGACAGCCCGCCCCCCCTCCCGCCGTCACTGTCTCCCGCTCAGTGGAGCGTCCCGTCCTCTCATTAGAAACGCCAATTTGTTCTCCCTGGCGGAGCGGCTGGCAGGGGAAGGCGGCGGGGGCTTTTGGGGGCAGGAGGGAGGACTGGGTGGACCCCTAGTGCCCAACGTAGTCGCAGGGAAAGCCAAGAGCGGGGAAGGACCGAGGGACGACAGGGATTGATTTTTATTTATGTTTTTCATTTTGCAAAATCACCCCTTTTGCCATGAAGTCTCTACTTTGTCTCCCTGGATTTCCCCTGTTTCTTTGATGTAAAATGAGGGTAAAATCCATTCCAAAGATGAAGAACCAAGGAAACTTTGTTGGCAATTATCAGGAAGAAGGTAAATATGTTTGGAATTAGAAATTCGCCAACTTTTGTTGTATCGCGTTGAATTTTGGTAAGTTTTTTTTTAAGCACAGTTTTAAAAACAGGCAAAAGTGTATCCTATTCTTTAGCCAGCCAGAAATAATCTAATTTGTCTAAAATAATTTAATATTTCCGACTAATATTTTTAGCATAGAAAAGTCCTATGTGTTATAATGTTGATAAAATTCTCAATTATTTCTGATTGCTCCTTGCTGTCTTATTTGCTGCCTTTATTTTTCTACGTCAATAAAACAGTCTGAGGAGGAAAACAAGAGAACTTTTTAAGTTGATTTGGCGAGTTTCTTTAACTTTTTTAGCATAATAAGTAACGGATTCAGCGAGTACGTGTAGGTTTAGTTTTTAATTCCTACCCTGATTTTTTTTCCACTTCAGCTATAGATGCTACTTTTATTTTACTTGTCATTTTAGTCGATAATATCTGCAGAAATTAACAACAATAAGTTTATTTTTCGTTAATTTTAGTACCACTTGATATTTTTTAATGATATCCGTAAGGTTCAATAATTCCCAAAAATGATTACGAAACATAAAATTTTGGCAAACGATAATTTGTGCACAGTCTTTACAATGATCTATCAATACTCTATTCTGGTATGCTGCGTCCTAGGAGGCTTACATACATCTGAATGCCTGAATTTACATTAATAAAATATATTTTGCAAACATTTTTTAAAGATTTAGTTGTTTTCATAGCATTTCAATAGTGTTCAAGTTTGGTATGAATTAGCGTTCTTCTGAAGAAGAGCCACTAGTTGTCGGTTGAAAACGAGAAAATTATGCGGATCATGTCTTTTTTCAATTGATAGTCATTGCCATTCTTATGCGTTATCTTTGAAGGTTGGTAGAAGAGAAACAAATACAATCCATCCCGAAATCTTTTGTCAGCAATTTGGAGATTGCTTGAGGAGTAATCTAATGTATAATCAGAGGAAATACTTTTAACGACTGTCGAACGTGATAAACAACGAAATTTCGCCAAACAGGATGTGATCGCCGAGAGAGAGGGAGCATGAAATGAGAGCATGTCAGGTGTGATCGGAGGGCCTAGAGCGCTCGCGTCGGTCTCTGAGGTGACGTCATTCACTCGAGTGTCGTGGTCATTTGGGGGCGGGTGCGAATGGTCGTCTGCTTTTTAGCAGACGGATTTACTCCCCCTCGAACCTATCTCCCCTCGGGGGAATAGGGGGCGGGAACAGCGACCTACCACCGCCCTCCATTTCCCCTTCTGCACCATCGCCTCTTCTCTACTCCCCCACGTCGAAATCGCGAAGACCAGCATTCACTGTTGTTTGTTTGCATATTTTTCAATTTCGCTTGCGTATGCGAATAATATCCTTTTTTAGTCAAGATTTTGTCAAAGAATAATTTTGGCAATAAACGCTCAAATACGTCATGATGAAAAAAGACACATTGCTTTTCCGCATAGAATCTCTGCACTCTACGTGGAAAAGCTAAGTATCTTCTTTAATTATTTAAAGATTTAACCATGTTACGCCTGAAACTGTGTTAGCTACTCAACTAAGTCAATATGTTTCGTAGTTGCCATAGGAGACACGAGCATTTTGTCCAACTAACCGTATCGTGTGCTTAATGCATACCTTGAAGATAAGACAGTTATCTATGATTTACAATGGACGATTTCAATGGCAAAAATGAATTGCATCCGAAATTAAGTCACCCAAAAAAGATTAAATTTCTGCAAATATTTCCTGTTAAGACTCCGTGTTGTGCACTGCCAAATAAAGATTATTCGGTGATGTTGCAAATATTTAATGAGATAAGAATGCTCTTGTCTTATTTTCCTCGGGGCTCATGTATCGTGCGGTGCTTATTGCGTGATGTCCGTAGTTGTTTGCCCTTAGTTAATTTCTTTTACTGTCGAATGGGTGTGGAATAAATATTCAATTTACACATTAGTTCAGGTTGAAAAGTTATGAACCAGCAATCGAGTTGATTAATTTTTTTGGAAGTAAGGAAAAAGATTTCTCCATTTTTCCTATAAAACATGACTGGTGCGTGATTTACTGATATTTTTATTCGTTGTATCCTTAATTAGCATGATTTTGCTACTTGTACATATTTTTTGATTTTCAAAGCTAAATTATTAATTTATCAGATAGAATATTTGCATTATCAGTTGCAGATAAGTAATGATTAAGTAACACATGTCATGTAAAGGTAGCCATGATAAAAAGGATTCTAAAAAATTTAATATGAAGCGCAGGAACGTTGAATAGACTTGAACGCTGGCCCAACATTCAGGCAGTGGAGATAAGAGATCTTAGAGATGACAGTGAGGCGAGGAATTGAGAAAATAATTAGGCCGAGAGGAAGAGCAACAAGGAAAGAGATAAGAATAGAGAGGACGCTGTTCAGCGAAAACCGAAGGAAAGATGAAGTGGGTGGAGATTATATTGAGAGGAAGGGGGACGTTAGGAAACCGTAATTAAAGGGTAAATGTTTAGTATCAGGAATATGATTGACTTTTCAAACAGCACGAAGGATGAAGAAATATAACAAGCCAAACAAGGGATTGGTCGCGGGGAACGTGATATACGATGTAATTGCTGTTATAAACCGTCGAAAACTTTGTTATGGATTTAACAGAGAATTCAAATAAAAAGTTTTAGTCGAAGTTTAATAAAATTTTCAAAGATTACTTAAATCGGTATATTCCTTTTTCTGATGATATTTGTATTAGAGCTGACCGGACTATCTAAAAAAAACTATTGATTTTATTTCTCTGTATTAAAATTTTATCCTCATTGGTGTAAATTATTTCCGCTTTGGCCATAATTTTAAAAATCTAAAAGTTTATTTCTTGTGCACGTAAAATTGCGTCGGTCTACGTATAGTCATGATATATTTATGCTCGCCCACGACGTATTATTTTGCTCTCATTACCGCCCTTAAGCTTTCGCTGTGCTAAAAAAAACATGCGTGGCTGACAAGTGTGCGTCTAAATGTGAGCAATTCCACTTAGAAAGTTAATGTAATTAGGGAAATAAAGAAATATTTTTCACCTCTCATCACTTAGGTAACTAAGTTGGTTGCTTCTCTCATTAATCGCTTCAATCTCTTGAGCCGACGTGGGACACTGAAGGTTCTCGAGAGGGTTCTCAAAGCGACCGGCCGGCCCTCGAGAGCGAGGCGCCCGAGGATTATTACGCCCCCGCCACCCCTGCTCCTCGAAGCCCCTTCCCCCTTGCCAACGGATTTGGACGAAATTCATTTCCCCCTTCAAATTGCGCCGCCTCATAATTCCGCCCGCCACTCATTCATTAGTCCCCTCCCCTCCCTTCCTCCCCCCACCCCCACCAGTCCATAATGCAATGGCTCCTCCTTGATTCCCAAAGCACGGGGCGGAATCCAAAGAGTTATCCCTTCGCGCCGCCAACCATCGCCTCTTCCCCCGACCCTCCCCTCCCCGCTGAAATCTTTAACCGAATTCCGGAACCCCGGAATGAACTGCGGGGGGGGGGGGAGAATTCGGAGGTGAATGGGGTCTTTCCATGTTCCACCCCACTCCTCTGCCCTGGAAAGGAAGGAGATTTAGTTCGGGGACACCTGATACGTACGCTTGGCATTCCAATCCTGCTGCGGGACCTTCGAAAAGAGGGAGTCGAAGGGTTTGTGGTTGAAAATGCAGTGGTACCAACCTTAGAGGATACCTTATGTCCTGTAGCATTGAATTAAATATCTTTTTTCGTAAGACTTAATCATTACAGAGGTTTAAACCCTGTACCAGGATATGTTCACCCATCTTCGTTTACTAACGAGTTTTTTCTTGCCATGATATCAGTCTGTGACCATGTGTCAGGCGCCACGTTACACCCTCTGATCGCTGTCACGTTTGAATTAGCTGGGAAGCATGTCCGGGAAAACAGTTCAGCATAAATTTCATTTTTTTAACTTACAGCATTCTTCTTTCATATCAAATGCTACCGTTTATTTAGTTATGGCGCACCCTAAAACAATTTAATCGTGGCTTCTTCGCTGCTGACGTAGAATTTTGTGTCGATTAATGAAAAGAAATTGAGCATAAAAATCGTCCTATCACGACTTAATTTACTTAAATGTCATGGAAAATATTTTGTGGAAAAATAAGGAAGCTATTTTAATTGGATTTAAATTCTCCAATGATCCAAGGTGTTCCTTATCATATGTCTAAAGTGATTCCAATTGGCGGACGTAGAGAAATGCGGGTATCTCATTAATGTATTCCCTTTTTATTCCTCTAGTATGCTCATCAATTTGAGGGATTATTGAAAAGCGATGTTAAGAAAGTTGAAATAGGAGCTGTCCAGTGAACATATCTCTTTTATGCTCATGTAATTAACTTGTAAATTCAAATGCCTTATATACTTAATAATTATACTAGCAATGAATATATACGCTGAACTTATTCAACAGTTACCAGATTAAAAAAAATGTAATCTGTTTAGAATATTTGCTGTTGTTTTTTGCTCTTCATCAAACATATTTAAAATTTCTGCCAATATTCTTTTTTTAGCTAAGCGAATGCTGATTGTTTATTTTTTATTGATAACATGGCTATGCACAGGATCAGGATTGGGATGAGGAAAACGGACAGGATTTTTACTACTGAAAATATCATTTTTCCATCAGGTATATGGGAGGTGTGAACACATATTCGGTCATTACTTGGATTTTTATGATATTCTAAAACTATGGAAGACTGAATAAACATAATTTTATTTTTTTTTCAATTTTGATGATCCGAATTTACAACAAAATACCAGCCAAAGGTTTGCTTCGAATTTTTCCTGAAGTCAGCAAAATTTCCTTGTGGTTGGCACCGCCGTGTAAGGGATTAAAATAGGGTACGGAGTGAAATAAATGGTGGAGGGAGGTGGGACGGGGGAGGGCAGGGGGGTCCGGGGTTGCTGCCACTTATAGGAAGGAACGGGACGTGTCCCTAGGAAGAGGTGGAGGAATGCCCTAAACGTCTCGAAGGAGGGCGAAGGGAGGGATTGTTATGGAAATCGATGTATTTGCATGCATTGAATGAGGGCGTCACACCTCCCAAATCTCACCCCCCCCCTCCCCCGTCCTTTCTCACTCCCCCCCCACTCCCTTCCATCCGCACAACTCCCACCCCCAACTTCACCTTTCCCGCGGACGGTCCCTCTTCGCCTCCGGGCGACGCGTCGTATATAAACACGTCAAATGTCACGCCGCTCGTGTCGAACGCGCAAATGAATGGAGGGTGGGAAAAGGGAGTTGAGTGGTGATAAGGGGTGCCACGCCGTCGTCGTCTGGAAGTCGGTCCCCCTTCCGAGTCGACGCCACTCCCCCCCCCCTCTCTTGTCTTCCTTTGAAGAGATTTAGCGGAAATGTTCGAAATCAGAATCCCGTCTTTGGCGAAGAAAGGTACAAGGAGTCCGTGAAAGTCGATTGAAAGAGTTTGCGTGAAAAGGGGACGTGGACACCCGGCGCGCAGGTGGGAACGGGCATCGCCCCAGACAAGTATGCGACTCGAATTTTAAGAGTAATATTCCTCTGGTTCCTGCTGAAACATCGTCCCATGAGGCGCCTAAATACTTGTGGGAATCGGGAAATATTAAACGACGAATGAAATTTGGCCGGATTATGGAGTCGCACCTTAAGGTTTGATGATGAATTCATGCTTGATATTTACAATTTTGCCCATTGAAGTTTTGCGTGAGCTCAATATAAATTATTTGTCACAATTTGTAGCCAGATTTATGTCACAAGGGGTAGTTTGCCGTATAGCAGGTCTACACTTCGGATCATTAAAATATTCCTCGCCGAGAGTGTCACGAGAGGCATTGCTCAAGTTCCTGTGACAGAAGATTTCAGCAGTAGAGTTAAAGTAAAATCCTCTTCAACCACCAACTAATCTTTTATATACAAGACTGCAGTGTATCGCCATTATGGTTTCTTTTTATGGTAATATTTCAGTACAAAGAGAGATCCAGGGGAAATTGATGTGAAAGTAATATATCATTTAAGGATTCATTCTTTCCTAATTTCAGAAAAAGCGAATACTAGCCAACACACCTAACCACTGGTGTACAATGAGGTTGTTGGTGAACCCTGGTGGATAGCAGATGGAGATTTAATAACCCGTCCACCCGGACTTCCACAGATCTAGAATATTCTCTTTGACATTAATGTCATGCATCAAATTGAGACCACGCATTCGGAGACACCGTAGTTTCAATATGCAATGCGGCACCCCTATCTCTTATTTAGCAAATTCTATATGGCATGATTTCATTCTCTCCTTTTAATTCCAGAATCTCATTACTGTTGTACTCTTAATCACTGCTAATTGCAGTGATTAAGAATATTAAGCTTCTTTAGCGATTAGTGCTTCAATCGAAGTGAGAATCGAGATGAAAGTGAGACGATCGTAACTACGTTTTTATAATTTTCCAAAACTGGAGTAATTTATGTTAAGGGGCTGTTCTCTATAATAAATACACAGCATTACTGTAAAATATGAGGTATGATGATCAATTTAACGTGACTATTTGCCGTAGCGACGGAGAAGTACTTACTATCTGTGACATTACCCCTTGGAGAGGGAAGTTTGGCCTACAGTGCTACGGTTTAGTTTCTGAGTTTGTAATAACATATATGAGCCCATTTTTAGGTATAATATCCGTAACCTTTGACAGAGTTATACTTAAAGAAGTAGGACGGAAATGGGAAATCCGGAAGCAAAAAGTGACCTTAGGTGAATCACAAAGATCCGTAATAATTCACTTTTTCTTTTTTTAATGTAGAAAGCATTACTTCAATGAAGTACGCCATTATTACGTCAATATTTAAGATATAATGGAATTTATTTATGGTCGAATTGCTCCTAAATCAACGTTAAATGTATGAACGCCTCTTCATTGGTAGAATTATTTTTTGCAATAATCTTGGACGACCTTTTTATCCGAATGGCGCATTGTTGACGCTATTGAGCATATTGTATGTTAAGTGTATACAATAAGGATGAAACCTTTTTCTGGAACCATGAAATTCAAGGAAAACTCTTTGATAGAGATACAGGATGGTTTATTCTAAATGGAAGTGAAAATGAATTCGTTCGGTGAGACTTACAGGTTATTTACCTATAATTTGACATCTTCTGCAGCAGTTGGGAGGTGTCTCAGCTTAGTGGGGGCTGAGTGGGTGAGAGAGAATGAGACGAGAGGGAATGAGGGGCTGGGATGTCGTGTGTTTGACGTTCGCTGCTGGTTGATAAAACGTGGCGCATGGCTGCCATGGTGATATCTTTGCCCTCTAAGGTCAGAGCGAAGGACAATACGGTTGAAAAATAACTGACTTTTAGCTATTATTTCAATGTTTACTCTTGATGGGGTAAGTAATTCATAACATTCACAAAAAATAGGGTGGATCTATATTTTGTCTTCTTGTAAAGCGTGCGAACACTACCTCATGACTGAAGACTATTTATGTGAGACGCAGTGGTGAAAATTTACGAAAATAAATAGATCCAAATCAGCATCTTGGACTTGTGAAGTAAAAGAAAAAATCGTGAATGAACCATGTTTAATTTACGTGAACCTGTGACATGAGACAAGTCAGAAATCATATCCTCTCGTTTCAAATCTTTGTATTATCTGAAATGCAAAGGTTAAAAAAAAACGGAACATTTACTCAGAATTATGCTTTAATATTATTATAACTAAATAAAATGAGTTTAGTCTGACGTATGTCTCTTCAAATTCCGCTATTCTTATGGATTCATGTATTTGATGAAATTACGTGTATGTATTTGATTGAAGTTAATTCCCATTCTAAACCCGTTATAAAGTTTGAATCCATTCCAGAAAACTCTTCTTAAAGAGAGTTGAGAACATGGCGTAGGCTTATTTTCGGGAATGCACAAATTGAAATCCATCCCGTTTTAGATGGAAAAATTAACCTTTATTAATCTTATGTCAAAAAATATTTTTCATGCCTGATGAATATTTTAAAATAGACTCTGGGCTCAAAAATCGGATTATCGAGCGGAGAACGATCAACCAAGCAGGAGTGCAGGTATATACGAGGGTAGGCTGAAAAAGAATGCACACGTACTTGTAAATAAAAAAAGACCTTCAGAAGCACTACTGGTGACATGTGGAAGTAACATTCCCCCACAACACGCATGCGCAGGTTTGAGGTCGTTTCATTCATCCAGTGTATTTTGAGAAGCGGAAGTATGGAGACGTGTAATAGTGCTATATCAACGTGAGTTAAACAACGTGCTGTTGTCGAATCTTTAACTATGAAAACGTGACCCCTACTGAGATTCATCGTCGTTTCAAGGCTGTTTATGGTAATTGATTGAGCTACTGTCAATCGATGGGTGGTAAAATTTCGTGATCGCGAGCCTGGAAAACCATAATTGTTGATGAAACGCGCATCGGATGTCTGATTACTGCCACAGACGATAAACATCGCAAAATTGTCGAAGATTTTATTCAAAATGACCGGAGAATCATTCAAGAGCGTATCGCAAACCATATTGGAATATAAAAGGAACAGGTCGGCTTCATTATTGAACAGCTGAGAACGCTCGTCCACTAACATCGCGCTTAACTGGAGAGGCTCTGCGAAATCTGAAATTTGAACCGATTCCACAGCCTCCTTATTCCCCCAATCTGGCACCTTGCGATTTTTTTTCCTCAACTCAAAAACGCCTCAGGGGTAATCATTACACCTCGGGCGATGAGGTGAAGGCAGTTGTCTGTCTAGTCCTAGATTCGAGAAAAGAGAGAAGAGTCGAGAATAGTCGGAAGAGTCGAGAAAAGTCGGAATTGAAAAACTTGTTACACGCTCGGAGAAATGTGTTAACGGTGACTATATAGGAAAATGAATATATGATTTTTTACTTAAGAATCGTACTTTAATGTATTATTTGCTCAATCTTGCTATTTGTTTTTGTTCGCGCTGTACATAAATGTGTGCAGTAGTGTTCAGCCTACCCTTGTCTGGTTGGAGTCTAAAGCAGGTACGCTACACAGGTTGACTGTCATTTCAAATTATTCTAATTGTCAGTAAGTTCATACTGTCTACTGCCACAAAACCACTGCTTCTACTGGAGTAATGTCGTTTTCTGTCTAAGGATGGCCGACGTCTCAATAACATTCGCGCACTCTTGCGCTTAAATTTACAGAACCCAAAGTATCATGCATTTTTGTAGCCCATAACAAAGGCAGAGATACGCTGCTATTGACGCCAATGTGGGGCCAGTGTTTGTTCGCGGTTACGTGATGTAATGTGGAGCCTGGGAGACACGCCTCCTCACCGTTTGCCTTCGTCTCCCGAGAATTCGACCAAGGCGTGGAAATGGAGGCGAGTGGAGAAGGACAAGGGCGAATGTGGAGGACGGAGGGGTGAGGGGTGGGGTGGACAAAGGATTGGTGTCCACAAGAGGGATTGGAAGGAGGGAGGGTGGCAAGCGGCTAAAGGGAAGGGGGAAGGGGAAGGAGTCTCCAGCGGGGGGGGGTTGGGGGTGACGAGGGTGAGATGGAAAAGGGAACAGATCGGCGGAGGTGGGTGCACTTCTCTGCTAATCCCCTTTTTTGGTAGGTCCAGGGCCCGTGGAAAATTGGGTGGTCACCATGGGAACCCTTTGCATCTGTCGGGTGTCACTCTGATGCCCCCGCCCTCCTGCCCTCCCCACCTCCTTGTGATTCCGAAACCATCCCCTGCCACCCCCCCCGCCTGTATTTCCGAAACCAACCCCCTCCCACCCCCAACCCTCCGACTCACGCCCCTTACTTTATTTGCATTTCGGATCCCGTTTCCATCGCGCGTGAAGGGGTGCTGACGGAGGGCGACCCTAATGGGAGGCTGCAGGAGGCTCTCCTCGCATCCCGAAATCCCTCCCTTCGCCCTAAGTAATCTAGTTTCCTTTTCCCGCGCTCTCTTCGCCCCCTGCCTCGCCATTAAAAAAAGCATCTACCTCAGACACCAAGCTCTCTGGAAGAAAGTGACATGCCCGTATGCGCTATGGGGGATTTTCTCTCCCTCTCTCTCTCTCTCCCTCGGAATCCGTTGAGAGTCTCGAGTGCTCTCCCGGGTGCGTGAGTTGCGGCACGGTTGTGTGCGTGTGTGGCGAGTGTGTGGGGGTCGTCGATTCGAGTTTTGCTATCGCACCTCTCGACTTCCATTTTCGGGGTTTACTTTCTCCGGGAATTTCTTTGGAGGGCGAGGAAATGGATCGGGTCGACTTTGCCTCTGGTGTGTCATTTTTCTGACAGGTTCATCGATGCCCTGTCGCCCTCCCTCCCACCACCAGCTACCATGTGTGGTGCAGCATCTGCGAGTGGAGCACGTACGCATTCGGAGAGAAAGGTCTGTGCCGCCATCTAGCATCAGCTCGCCAGTGTTCTTATTTTTTCACATCGATATTCTAATCTCTTCCACATTGGTCTATCATTTTCCAGAGAAATAGACTTGTTTCCAAAAAGCTGAGTGCTGAATAAATCAAGAATTATATGCTACCCGGCTCAACTTGATGTAACTTCACGTTGAAATTTGATAACAAAACTCTGTAAATTCCACTGAAATTTATTAAAACGACAGGTTTCGTTGAGCAGTAATCAATTTTAGTGAAACTTGCCAGGTTTTATTTTCCGATTTAATATAAATTCTCGTTTTCCCTTCGTATGACTTACCAACTTAAAAGTTGTAAGTTATGTCCGAAATGATTGTTATCATATGATTATTTACTTCGTAAGCACTTTCGCGGAGCAAATCATTATTTCACCTAAAAATTAAACAAACTCCCTAGATGTCTCTCTTAATTGGCACTCAAATAAATTATAAATGTAATTAGAAATCAAAAAAAAAAGAAAAAAGCAGAACTTGATGAACCAACAAGTTAATGAAATAAATAGGAATATTTATTTCGTTTCTTTGGTTTGTCAAACTGACTTTTAATTATTTTTTCGTAGTCATACAGTATTTTCGAGCCACTAGATAGAGACCCTCGCCGCGAAATTTATGACGAAGCAGAGACCACTGATGAAATAGGAATAATACAATATTCTCTGTTATACGTAGAATATTTTATTACACATTCCATCATATATCAATTACCCATGATATTCATTCATTTATTAAGCAAAAAATATGCCTAAAAGTCACGCCAGATTTTCCTGCTGGTAGCTCACCGAAAAGACATGTAAGGTATAACTTCGTGTATTATATATACACTATCAATTTATGTATATATGTATATCAGTATATGTATATGTGTATATATAGTATATACATATTTATATACATACATACGTACAAGTATGAAATTTGTATATAATTGGAAACATTATGCTAGAATACATCCAGGATGCAAGGATTTATGTTCATAAAATTGTAGGAAATGACGCAATAAAACTTGGTACCATATCGTAGTCACATGAGGTGATGATTTAAGAGAATTTAAGTGAATGAGTGGGGCAGTAGGAAGTCATATCATCAACGCCGAAATCAAATATTGCTCTAGTCTATTGTGTGATCAGTGAGATCACAGTTGTTCAAGAAATTTTGTGTACACCTATCCTACCTTCGACCTATCGATGTTGTCGACCCTTGCCGTCCCTCAATCATAGTTCTACGGATCTTCAGTACGAACATGGATACACACGCCAACCATGTTAATGTTTTAGTGTCTGGGGAAGAACTACATAGTATAGGCACCAAATAATACGTACTAGCCAAATTAATGGAAGTTTGAGGCAAATTCTTTATTTTCGTCGTTTTGCTTTGAACCCTAGTCACATATGAAGCCACTGGCGTCATTTTCGGTTGTATAAACCTGGAAGAATCTTGTAAATGCGAACGCACGGGAGGATGGATAAAACTTTCTGCGGAGAAATTCCAAGAAAGTGCGGGAGATGCCGCAGCAGTAACTTTTAACGGACTCATCCGCCAGAGTGCATGTCAATGCAACATTATAGAGCATAAAAAACATTCGCCTTGACCAGGATTTGAACCTGGATCCCCCCATGTCCAGCAGATTTCTTTATCCGCACCTCGGATCCATCCCAGTCGAGGCAAATGATTTTTACACTCTGAAATTGTTGCGTAGACATTTCTTCGGAGATTTGAACTATCCCTTCCCTAGTCGCTACCCCCAAAATGGAATGCGTTAAACAATCATTAAAAGGTCTCTTTGGGATAACATTGTCGCTATCCCTGAACATTTGCCAGAAATATGGCAATGGGACACGGTTTCACAGTGTAGTATTTAATGCCTCTTAAGCAAGTACTGGGTGCGTTCCTAAAGTAGAGCAATTATTTTTCTTTAAGTAATTTAGTGAATTGATTTGCACAAATACTTACAATTCTTCAAAGCACTGTGCTTGGGCCTCTACACATTTTGGTCAGCGACTCTGCCATGACCGGTACGCGCCCTGGAAGGCGTCTTCGGGGCCCTCTCGCAAGGTTTTCGTCACGGCTGATTTGATCCCTTCTATGGACGAAAAACGGGTCCCTCTATGTTGCTTCCTTTGAAAAATCACAAATTTATTCCATTTGCAAAATGAATTTGATCAACTTATAGTCTGCTATTGTGGCAACTTAATTAGGACTAATTAAGTGCATAGGTATATTAAGGATTGGGATCTCAGATGAGAATGCTATGATGAGAATAATGAATAATGCTATGAGATGAATAATACCAATATTATTATGTAAATATGTTTCTCGATATCACGCCTTGACAACATAATTGTCCCTACACTTCATAAAAGAGGCGAATATTAAATTTATTTGCCGGTAATAAAATCATGCGCAAATATTTTCAAAGAAATCAATCCCACATGTGGCTATTAGTTACGTTTTCTTTTTTTTCGGCAGAGTTTAACCATCATAAAAAATGATAAAGTGATGCCGTGTTAAACAGCTGGTAAAGTCCTCCCATCAGCCCAAACCAAAGTTTACTTTTTTCATTAATGGCGTCACTATTAAATTACCAAGAGATTCACGTATTTTTGCATATATAGTAGTTCATATCCGTCTATAAATATGGACATTCTATCCTATACTCCATGCATTTTTGTTGGAACCATCTTTGTTTGAGGATGAGTCACACTACTCAATCATATTCATCATCGCTTTCAAATTTTTCATCAAAATCAAATTTTCGTTTGCAGCAGCTCTTCATTATGACATACGCTCTGCAAGAATATTCATTGCATTTAAATGGGTCAGTGTCTACCATGTGTTAGCTCATTTCTTAGCGAACTCGTTTATTTTATTTCACTCTGGCCGTCGTCTTGAGCCTTCTTCTAGTTGATTTTTCATTAGCCTTTTGAAAAGTATGTACTCCATCAAGTCCCATTGCATTTTTCACGCCCAATCTTGACGAACAAACTCTCGCATTTTGCCCGTTAGCAACGAACGCGAATTGAACGTGTGTTTTCATTGCTTTGATGGATCTCCGAATCAATAGTTCATACTATTCTTTATACTTATCATAACTGATCTTCAATTCTAAGCTTTATTTGAAGCAGCCCTTTGTGTAATACTGGAGTTAGCTGACAACTTTGTGCCTATTTTGCTCTCAAATCTGCCAGTTTTTTGTCCAATGTAACTCGTCAGGAGGTTTTCATCCAGTTCTTCCTGTTGAAATTTTCCACCGCGACAACTTGATCATGCGACTTTGTCTTCCACTTACCTGTTAGTTCTTTCGTCCATTGTAACTTCTTTTTCATTGGACTTATTTTATTCAGGTTTGTCATTCAGCTTCTTCATTAGCTTTTCAATTTTATCTTCAATTATGTAGTTCATGTACACGTAGTTCTCTTATTACATTACATTTCCAACGCATCTTGTGTTATAATTTCTATCGTCGTAGTTTTCGATTTCTCATACGCGTACACAATAATGGCTATGCCTGGCTTGGCCAGACCAATGTGTCCGCACTGATATCAATAGACTTAATTCGTATTTGAGGCCAAATCGCCTTTATTGTGCTTGGGTATTTTCCCCAACACGGCGTCCTCTGTGGGCACGCGATTTTGCAGACGTGTTGATCAAACGTGATTACATTTTGCCATACACAATAGCCTCTTAATTCGAAAATACAAAGTGATGCACTTCAAAATTAACTTTCGAAAATAAAATTCGATACCATCGTTTTTTGCAGTGTCGGTTGACCGAAAAAGTATGCCTATAAAAGTTAACTTTTAAAGAAATAATCTGAAGCTGTCGAAATTTGCAGCTGTTTACGTACAGTATACAAATAGTCCGCTTAGCTGAGAGCATGAATCAGTTTGGGAATGGTACAAAAGCTAGATAAAGGATGTTACACTATAACTGTCGATTCTCATTGCAGTGAATTAATTAAAATCTAACTTTTGATTGAAACATGTTCTGTAATCCCCGTGCAAAATATTTATTCTCTCTCAAAAATCTGTTGCTTTGATTTCCCCAAAATTTTCAGTAAAGTATATGGGACTTATCCAATATTAATTTGTGCATTTTACCCCTTTAATGAAAGAAATTAAAAACTATTATGCCCTACCGACTTGGCGTCATATGTTCCCAAGCAAACGTTCAATTTTTATTTTTATATTATTATACAAATATTGGTGAGGTATGTATTTACTGCCATGAAAACATTTATTTTAATATTATTTGCCGCTATCGTTTAACAAATGTATATTCAAGTGATATGTTTAAACGACCTGCTGTCTTCCTCCCAGGCTTATGCTTCCAGCTCCAATTAATTGTTTTCATCTGGTAGATCCCTGTATTTACCTGAAATATTCTAATAATTACGCCTTGAGTTCTTCTTTAATAATATTTTCCTTCTATATTCTTCCGTTTCTGCGTAACGTGATTCCTAATTGAAATATTACTCGCCTATTTCTCGTAACTTTTTTGAGCACCTCTCCTGTCTTCCTCACTTCCGCCTCACAGCAAAGTCTTTATTTTCCCCAATCCCTGACCTTTCACGCTCAGGAGTTGGCTTCGTTCTGTTAACACCGAGACAAGATCGCTAAATGAGTGACGGCTGCACAATCACATCTTTTTGCTAATGGCTTCATAAGGTTTGCTTTTGGTGGCGACAACTTCAATTCAAGCATCCTTACGTAAAAATACAATTACGTGAGCTCTTCGACACTTAACGAGACGCAAGTGACGTCTTATCTGGGACAGTGTGCAAATCGACGAGTCACCAATCCTATTGCGACACACTTCCCTTAAATCAACGTCTTTCTCTGATCGTAGCTCAAGGTGAGGAAATGAAAAATTTCTAAACCCTGAGTTACTTTTTTTTCGTTAAAGCCTTATAAGTCGTTCCTGAGTCTTACAGGTACAATGAAATGCGTTGCGTGCCGTCACATCCCAGCTCAGGGCGAAAGAACAAAGTCCTGCTTATAAGGCAAAATATCTTCTAATTTGAAAGATTTGCGTCTGCATATGCCAGGGGGAAATGTTGAGAAATTACATTGAAATTATTTCAAGTTTGGTATTTAGGTGGATTAGGGAATTCTGTTGATTTGAAAATGACAGCAACTAGCAATTTGGCACTGTGCTGTGTTTTACTAAACGGACGTTTGAGTGAAAGCTTTTATACATAATTTATCATTTGGCTCACTTCAAGTGATCGAATTTTTTAAAATTACCCGCTTTTTTGCAGTTTAAATTGCCTGCTGCCATGGAGCATCTTCTTACTAAATGTCGAAGTTATAGCTTTATAAATTGGAGTTCAATCTCTTATATGTCTAATAACTATTGTCTCAATAGACTCCAAATGTATTTCAATCCCTCGGAAGAAAGAAAGTGGGGGCATCGTGTCACACACCGTATTCCCAAGATGAATTTTCACCTTCGATTCACAGTCCGTAGAAATATTCGTGTGATTCAGCCCCAGCTAGACATTTGACTCGCACGTTAATGAATTGGGACTTTTGTAGTAATTTATTGCCACTTACATGGCTCGGATGAACTAATATATTTCTAATTCTATTCTGAGGTGGATCTAGGGCCGATGTAGGTAAGATAAGAGAGATAGACTCCAGTACAGATAGGCACAAATACCCACATTAGATTTGGAACAAGAGCAATCGAATATAGTATGATATCATGGAAAGCATCTCGGAAAGAGAGGAGGATGTATGTCATATGTTGCTCCATAGCTTGTATCCACCACTTTTTTAATTATATTTAATAAGATTTAATCATCTTTGTTAAACATTTTCTCAGAAGTATTCTTCATGCGAATGTAGCCTTTAGCTTGACACCAGACAGCATTAACGTTGGTGAAAATAAGTTTCTGTTTGCGGCAAAATTTTGGTTTCATATATTATACTAAAAGACAAGCCTAATATGCTTACCCTTCATTATATTTTCTGGATTCGGAATGAATTCGTGGAATCTTGTTTCAATTTGAAATCCGGCAATTTAATCGTGAACTGTGTTGAAAAATAATGTATCCGTTATTTTTTCTCTTTTCGCAATGAAGTTAATTTTGTATGGTTGCCTATTGCTAAAATTTATTTATTTTTCTGTATCTGACTCAGCCCAAAACGACGCATATACATTAATTGAAGTAATAAAAATGCATAGAAAATGTAAAGTAAACAGTATCAATAATATACACAATAATTAAAAGTAATAAAAATTGAATATCTGCAGCATTGTTAGACAGCAGGAGAGAACTATACAACAAAATAGACATGTTAGAGTAGAATGCGGAAAGAATCACCAGAATGTTGTCTCACTTCGAAGTCTCCGTTCCAATTCTTATATACTATATAGAAAATAGCCTCTAGTGGAATGCCGGTCTGAAAATGATGGCGTTAGCATTTGAAAAATACGCACGTAAATGGAAAGTTGCAAATAAAATCATACGATTGTAATTCTCATTGTCTCTGAGTTTATAATGCGTACAAGATGTTTAGATAATGTCCTAGAGATCTCTGAATATGTTGGAAAAATAAAAAGTTAAATAAAAATGAAAAAATTTGTACATTTTCATTTTTTTTAATTACACGTATATAACCTCAGCGTTTGTAAAAAAATCTTTATTAAAATGGTTTCTATTTGTAGATTTTACTTACATAAATATCACAAACAAATTTTAATATTTCCAATATCTTATTGTTCATATTTAATTGATCATTTACCACGTTCGAAGCTCAAAGGTTAGGGCATGCTGTCTCCAATGCCTCTGAATCATTTCGTTTATTGTGGCTGTTCTTCCTTGCTCTTTAGCCTACGATCCCGTAACTAGGAAACTCCAGCCGGGGAGGGGGTGGAGGAGATTCCCGTCGCACGTGTCACACGCAAGCTTGCGACACCCCTCCCCCATTGTTATGGCAGCCTCCTCGATCGCGTTCGTTTTATCCCTTTAGTACCCCGCTTCCACTGGTAAGCCCCCCTCGCGAACACCCTCAACCCCCCAGGGGATATCTTCTCCCCGTCCCTCATGGGGTCACCCGCCGCTTCCCCCCCCCCACTTTTTCCATCCCCTGGGGCCGCACGGATTCACGAGCACGGGCGAAGATCCTTCATCGCCTGGCACTCACGCCCGCTGGCTCTCGCGACTGCGCCAGCGATAGGGGCAGCGTACAATTAAAAAAAAAGATAAATATTATGTGTTCTACAGGTCAAGTTTGATTTTTATGGATCTGGTTTCAAAGTTCTTGCGACCAAATTAATCTAAAATCCAGGTTTTCAATTAGCTATTCTCCGACTCCACAAGCTTATTGCCACCCTTCACTTCCCCCTGCATGTCTTTTCTTTTCCCGCCTCCACTTCGCCCTTTTCCTATCATGCGTCTCACTCTTCTAACTTCCTCCACACTCACGTCCCTTAAGGCTACGATCCAAGTTCCTCCACTTGCTTCCACGACCAAGTTTTTGAGCCATACGGTTCAGCCATTCAAATAATGTTTTCACTAGTTTGTGGTTTTACTTAAAAATAGTACCCAAATTTCCCTAACGAATATTCAAAACAAATAACAGTCCTGACTTCTTAAGTCTTAAGGAAGAAATGCAATGCTCTTGTGTGTTCTAGCGTGCATACATATTTTGCAATTACTGGCAAAATTCAATCGGTAGTCAATGCAGTAAATATTTTAACTGCATATACCGATTTCCAGTATCACTGATTAATATTGAAGTACGATGGAAATGCCTGAGCTGGTAAAAGGAGTTATTTACGTGAAATGTTGGCCTTGAATTTGCATAACATCGCTTTATCAGTATTTCATCTGTTATAAATCCTTATGAATGTTTTCAATTTTTTCCCGAGGTGTGAACTAGAGAAAATATTTTAGGATAGAATAATTTCATATTTCTTAAAAAATTGACGGCGAGTGATTAGCCACGGGAAGTTATGTGCGTATTTCGTAAGTTTTCAAAACGTTAGAAGCAGTATTCAATAATACGTATTATAGTATGACAATAAAAGGAGATATGAAACTCTCTTGTTCCTTAAGTAAAAGAGACACCGACCTTGATAAACTATAAAAATGAATTGTGCCTTGAACCTGTGCTAAACATTTAACCGAACAGAGGTCGCGATGAACGGGGACCGGTAAGCGGTAATTTCGTTTTTCTCCATTCAGTATTCAAAATCGCTCTTGGTGGTCAGTGCTGGCGAGTTTTTCCGAGTAAAACCGGAAATGGCACCCGCTAAGTGCCAAGCAGTGCTATTTTTACCACCCTGGTTCAAATGCTCGATGCTCCTTTGTTCATCTCTCGTGGCCGGCGCCGCCGTGGAGCCACCATCGAGGCTTCATGTCCACACGCACGCACATGGAGGACGACACTCTCACCGCGTCCCCAATTAACGAATTCCCCGAAGTCGGCTCTCCGCGACAAAATCGACGCGCCCCCGCGCCGCTCCGCCAATTCCGCACCCTCTCCACTGGCTCTACTGTTTTTTTTTTAAATTCGAGTGGGCCGCTGTCTCCCTGTCTTTTGACGAGCGCGTGGCGGAGGAGGGGTCTTCTCTCGGGCGGAAGCCGGAGGGTTTTTGGAGATGGTCGGCCGAAGAGGGTATGCGACGGGTGCTCGTTAAAAGGGTGGAAGGTCCACGGAAGCGTGTTTCCGCGGGTGAAGTCGCGTATAAATAGGCAAATGAATGGGCGCCTGTGGGGACGACTGCTCTCACTCACGACACGTAGTTCCGGCGACGATTAAAATTATAAAAATAAGATGGTCCAAGGCGAGTCGTGGGGAAGAATTCTTTTTTGAAGGTGCGCGATGGTTTTAAAAGTTGCCACGACGAGTAGTGCACTTTCTCCATGAGTGACACCCCCTCGGCGAGAACTTCCAGTGTTCTGTAGTCCAATTGCGAGTCATGTCTGAATAGGAAATCGTGAAGCTGATCACCGTGCTTGAAATTGGTACTACCATCCCATCATCAGTGCAAAACATATAATAAATTCATAGTCAAATGGCCATGAATCTTCACGTTGAATTTCTTTTTAATTTGGGGTAAAAAAATGAAATAAAGTGTAACAAAGTGTGTGAAATGTTAACAAAGGTCCATAGTGAGACTGCTTTGAGTAAAAAGAGAGTTTGCAAGTGGTATAAGCGTTTCCAAGATGGCCGTGAAGATGTTGAAGATGACGAACGCTCCCCGGCACATCAACAACCGATGAAAACGTGGAAAAAGTGTAATAAATGATAATATGAATGATCGCCGAATCAGAATCATAGAGAAGTCGCTGATGATATTGGCATGTCGATTGGCTCATGCCATGGGATATTTTCGAATGTTTTGGGTGTGAAACGCGTGAGAGGAAAATTTGTGTTCCAAAATATTTGAATTTTGATTAACAAAAACAGCGGTGAATGGAAGTTGCTCAGGAGTCTGTACTAAATGAGGTCAACGACGATGCAGAATTACTGAAACGTGTTATAACAGGTGACGAAACATGGGTATGACGTCGAAACTAATGGCTTGATCCAAATTCTTTTATCCATTTTTTTTATCGAACGAAAATCGCCGAGCTCATAAGAGCACGTCTTACCTCAGCGGCTGCCATTTGACATAGTAAATAATGAATACAGCGGAAAATTTTATCATACTTTAGGACAATGTGTACCAATATAATAAAAAAATTTGAAAATAAGACTCTCCAAACACGCGAAATTAAAAAATCCCGTTATTTTCTGAACACATCTCGTGTATGACTGTCGTCATTGTTAACTGCTCTCTAAGCATGATTTCAGATAAGCTTATTTATATTTATATGGGTGGATACCCATACTATGCCAGGATGTATTGTGCTGGAACTTTATTCAATCGTTAATTGGCAAAAGGACACATCCTTTCATTAAACTAAATGATGTTACTCTTCCGAAATTAATGGAAAAGGACTTGAGGTTCACAATTACATATGATGTAAGAGATTTATCGCAATGTACACTTGCCATAAAATGTACTTTCATGTTTACGAATACGTCTATACCATTTCATCCCATGATATATTTATTTCTATTTGGATGATGTAAGTTTCTTAAACCGTGGTTTGAAGGGTGGTATGCATAATGAAATAGCTTTCAATGTCAACAGCTCGGAAAAGAATCTTGGAACATAACACCCACATGGAAAACATGCGAAAAATTGTAGTTTATTTCTCAGTTTTCTGTTTTTGGAAATCAGTGGTTATTGATTCTCGTCTCGATACTCGTGTCGATTGATTACGATGTAACCAATCGATACGAGTGTACAATAGACATCAAATACATAAGGTCCGTGTGCCGAAAACTTTTGAGATATAATCAATATTTTGCTACATAAATAAAATATGATTGTGTTTTATGAGATTTCCTCCATTGATAATCAAAAGAGCAAAAAATTTGCGAAAAATAAGATTCAGCGCATCCCGCTTATTCCTAAAAATTCGATATTCGGATCGCATTTGTCCCCTCACAGACTCCGACGACACCATGGCGACAATCCCATCGCCTTGTTTACCTTCTCAAGTCCGTCGGATTCACTCATACGAGGACTGCATAATGCTGAATGCTAATGTCGAAGGTTGACATGGGGGCTTGATTGAAGGGGAATGACAGCACTCGGACGGGCCCCCAGGGGGACCCATGCCCCGAGCCAAGCTGAGGGGTCGAGTGAGAATTTTGGAGTGCAGGAATAGTGGACGGCTGTGAAATCATAAAAATACCGACATTTGAAGTAAAAAGAAGGAACTTTCGTTTTGTTCCCAAGATAGACCGGCTTACTGCCGTCGTATTGCAAAAACCAACAACTTTTTTCACTGGACCATATCCTTTTTTGCACTAACGCAATCTTTAGGACTACCTTATCATTGCAAATAAATTTCATGTAAAAATATCTAAATTAAATGGAGCCCTTATTTATTCCGCCAGTGCTTTCAGTATTAATTTTTCCTATCTTAAAAATTTTATGACGAATTGAATATTTCTTTATTCTTGAACGTTATCTTTACATATATTTTGTTCCCCGTATTTCTGAATGTTAATTTGGCATTGACTACCTGAGATGTTACGATATAAATAAATGTTACCCTAAATTGATTTTGTAATGCATCAAAGTTAATTGGTTCATAATTACAAATTGAGAAGCGAGAAGTAGTTGGAGAAGTGGTACCCCAGTGGGTAGAGCGTTGGATTAGTGACCGGAGGGTCCTGGTTCGATTCCGGATTTCACCCGAGCTGAGTGAGTTCTTCGAGTATCAGTTCTTCCTGGAAAAACATAACCAGCACAGAGTAATGAACCGGCCCCCCTACCCTGCTAATATGTGAATTTCCCTCGCCGTCAAGCCCAGTACTGGGTAAACTCCACCGGCACATATCAAACTGATTTTCAGGTCGATAACGGTTGTTTTTTATAAGTAAGTTGTTTCAATTATTCTTAGTATCCGCCGATAATTAACTAACAGGAAGAATTTTTGCAATACATGGTTACCTGATCAACTTTAATAATTGATCATGGCAATAATTAAATGACGGAGTTGGCTTTCCGTACAGAATATTGTTTTGGACAAATTATGAGGTTTTTTTTGGGCAAAGCAAATATCTTTGGTGGAAATAGAATCTGACGGAAAAATCTACTGCACTGAGGACCCCGGTTCGATACCCTGACAAGCCCTTCTAGGCACCCTCAGCTTCACCCAAGATATTTGTTTTTTCGAGTGCCAGGTCTTCCTGAGAAATCCCAGGTGGCACAGGTAAATGAACTGGACCCCCTTAACACCCAGATGTATATTTCATACACCGTCGTGGTTAGTACTGGGTGAACTCTACCATCACCTACGAAACCGATCCTCGGGCTGATTACTGTTGTTTGTTATATTGTTGCTAAAAGTTGGGGGAGATGGTTTTTATGTAAAAAATACTTATCGAAAATTCTACAAATACATTGATAAAGATGATTTAACTATCCCGTCTAGTTGACTTTGCTCTGTGAAACGTCATTCATCGTTATTATGGATACCGTGGGTTGAGTAGAAATTAGTTCTAAAGCCTACGCCTTATTTTCAGTTGATTTGTGAAATATACACGTTGGTTCTGGGTCTTCAATAATTAACACATCGCGATGACTCGAAACTTAAAAGCGTATCAACGATTAAAAAGAGCATGTGTGAATGAAAAGAGCTAAACCAGCTACTTGTAGCATTACACAAATGCTTAAGTTGCAACTTTTCTCTTATTTACTGTTGATGCCGTAATAGTAAATCAATCTTGATAAATTTGTTAATGGTTTGTGTAATTTTACACAGTTTAATCCATTATCATTTTTAGATCGTCCAACAAACGCTTTGCAACATTTATTTCATCTTAATCACGTATTCAGTCAAGATGCCATTTTCCTCTGGTCGACGAGCAATTTGAATAAATTGAGAGTTTAGGCGCACAACTTTGAAGGTAAAATGGAAAGGCGTAGGAATACATAAATTGTAAAAAAATGAAAATATTACAATAATTAGTAAAGAAAAAGGTCTTTTAAATCATCGAATTTCTAAATACATTTTAAAGTATTTTTTTACCCTAGATAGTATTATCTTCATCAGCATGAGCTCATAAAAACACGTTATAGAGCAGCTCATTTTGTGCGACAAATAATAATGTCTAATTGATGTTTGAAGTGCAGGTATTTGAGCTTCCAATTGATAAAGCTATATTTAGAGAGGCTTTGATGAAATTTTCCTAGAATATATGCCTGCGGAGTTTTTCAACTCGAGAACAGACGCGCCTTAAATCACTGCGTTTTTGCTTTTACGTCCTTTTGATGTCACCCAACGACCTCTTTCCCTCCCTCGACGCTTTCACGGCTATTTCCTTCGCCCACATCAAGCATCCTCTTAAAATAAATGCTCGGATTCTCTTGACTCAAGTGCCAAAGCTTCCAACTAATCTCTGCAAACCTTTGGTGTTATCATCGTTAAAGTACAGTGTTTGTTATAACCCCGGTGGGGCTGGAACGAAGGACCCCGACGTCAACGCAGAGGAATACCAGAGCAACATGGGAACTAACTTGACAATGGTGACTTCAGCTATCCTTAAATGAGCTATCGACTGATCTCGGTCATTAGTCAAAAGAACATATTATATATTTGTTATTTATGACATGAATTGAAGCGTTCTATCGGCTTGATAAATTAAGAAATTTCATGGAAATTCGAAATCATATGAATGTCTCCTGCCATGAATACCTTGTGTAGGAAAGGGTAAAGTTTAAACAGCGATTCAATTAATTGGATGTACGACGTTATATATTTCTATCAATACCTGTACGCAAAACCACAACCATTTCCTTCTCATAGTATTTCATTGGCATCAAAAGGACCAATCTAAACAATAATAATGTTAGTAAGGTACGTCCCAGAGGTATATACGTAGACAAAATTGTTGTAAAAAGTAATATCTCATATTGTGTAAGGGAGGTCGTTCTCGAAATTTCATAAGAAAATGCACACGCATATTCGACTGCTTAAGTGATTCCGTGCAGCCTTACGCTTATATTCCTTAAAATAAAGTCAAAACATACCATTTATCTTTCTACCAAATATTTTATTCGGTACGACTAGTTTAAACGCATCACGGTCATTCTCAGACACCTGAGGATGACGTTGATGACGTAAAAATACCTACAATTATCCACTTTATATTGTTTACATATAGCTATAGAGTGGAGAATTGCAAGAGTTTTTCTCATTTTCTGTCATTATGGATCGATTCCACCGCATCACACTTGAATCTCTATTTTATTCTCGAGAGCAATTATTTTTGGTGTCTTACTTAACATCCACGTATCGGGGTCTTCAATATTAAATGACTTTGTTTCAACAGTTCCTTTCCCTATCTTGATTGCAATTCTTCCAATACTGTTAATCTTTACCGAGCTTTATTTCTTTAAAAACCATCTGAATACATGAAATAACTCTATCTTCAATGTAAAAATCCTAGGTTTCTCTCTCTGTACTTCTCAGGATTAATTCATACAGGAAATGAAAATGTGGGCGATAGCGCTGAATTCTGTCCCAAATCTCTGTGTTATTCCCTCTTCTGATTTTCATCCATTATTTGACGGACGAACTGTATAATTTTCCTAAAGGTTATAAGATGGTCAAACCTGCTGTCTACGCACAACTAATAAATTAATTACTTTTTAAATTTCCCACAGCGCTGAGTCCAATGTGCCCTTTTCGAATCTGTTTTTATTTTTCTACGTAATTTCTTGGTCGCGGGCGATTTTTTGTGTCCTGTTTTTAAGTCGATGCATGCTGCTGCTTTTCTTGTTTTTGGAAAGGCACTACTATTTGGCCCATTACAAGTATATTCTTTTAGGCAATTATGTACTGTAATGCCATCTTCGGTGACTGGAATATTCGCGGTCACGTTTTAATACATTTCCATATTTAGTCAACTTGAAATGAAAGGAGGAAGAAAGTGTACTGAAATGAAGAGAGACTTATATACGATGTTGGTGGTAGGTTACCAATAATAATAATTGAGTCAACTAGTGCAATTTGTTTGTACGAAATCACCTCCTTTATTTTCGGGATTAAGAAAATAATTTTCAGTTGCACTGATTAGTTTTCCCCTACAAATGCGATAGAAAGTAAAACCTTATTCCAGTTCGTGCCTTCGAATCAGTTGTTGGTTATTAATTAAACATCACCCCTGAATTTGATTTAATTTTCGTTACCAAGTAAATAGAGACGCCTATGCCTCACATCCATCTTTTCTTCATCCAAGCAATCATTTATTTCCCAAGTGGAATAAGGTATTCCTAGTAGAGCAAAAAGGTAGGAAGAAGCAACTCATACAATGTCATCAATAGAAGTAACAGCTGAACCAAAGAACTAGCTCATTGTCCCGATTTGTGTCATCATGCAGTCATAGGGAGGAAGAAGAACTCAACAGGGTTCGCGATCAGTGAGAGGATATGTTTGTGGGTGTTCCTGAAGGGAAACCTGTGACAGTTACGGGGTATTGTAACGCGACGTCAGGCAAAGGAAGAGCTGGCGATGAGCTGGAGATTCCGGTTCAGGCACAAGAAATGACTGAGAGGAGAAAGCAATAGAATTTTTCTGGAAACGGGTGAATCATCACCAACCTTTTATTTAGACGCCACAAAAGCCATGCATGAAAAATGTCGTGGGATTCAGGAATATATTAGTTCGACTGTATTATGGTTAGGCCCAGATTTAGGAGTGGCTTGTTAACTTGCATAGCTTCCTGGGAGTGGATACGGATTCAGGTTATGATTTAGTTCCAATGCAGTATGACGTCAGATTCAAAAGGATAAGACAAAAAAGACGGAATAGAAAATGGAGTTTGGAATCGTTTGTAAGAATGTACTCGTAAATAAAGGAGTATAGGCAGGCTGTAGAGAGAATCATGTGTGAAGAACTGAGTACAATAGAAGTGAAATGGGAATAAATCAAAAGCCACAAACTAAACTACTGGAAAAGTAAATAGGGGTAGGCCAAGTGTGCCGTGGATGACGAACAGGACGATTAGGAAACTAGACGAGAGAAGAAAATGGAAGAATATATTAACAGAGTTTGGTAGAAGGAAGTTTAAAGAGTTCAATAATAAAAAGACGAGAAATGACAAGGGCACAAAAAGTGTGTTGGAAGAGGCAGTGCGAGGATACGGAAAGTTTACAGAGAAGGGGTGAAATTGGTGCGCTATAATGTTATGTGTGCTGTCAAAAAGTGACGAGCGAATATTTGAGCAAACAATCGAAGATCATTCAGGAAATGTCTTGATGGAACAAGAGAAAATAAGAAAGAGGAAGAAGGACTATGCAGAAGAACTGCTCGTACGAGTATGTGTTATATAAATTAGGCTAGAAATTTCAGACGTAGAAAGAGAATATGACGCAGATGAGGTTAGTTTAGGTCCATGCATAATCTATGGTGAGATTGAAAGGGCATTAAGGTAATTGAAATCCAATAAGGTCGTGGGGTAAACAAAATAACCATGGACCTTTGAATGTATTTTAATATTATACAATGATTCGAAAATATCACAACAAAAAATATGCGTGATAAATAAATGCAATGATAATGCAGACATTAATATATCACTAGACGTAGCCTACTAGAGTTTTTTAATCTTTAGATTTGAAGAGTAAACCCGCAGTCATTAATCTGTAATTGAATACATCCGATGGCATCATTAATAATTAAGGATAAGTTACCGTCAATAAAATGGAAGGATACTCTTATTTGAGTTCGTGTAACCCGAAAATATAGTGGATCCAACTCATGCAATAAAGTAGAAATGTATGCCTCGTCGAGAATATAATACTTGCAAAAATGGAAGTAGCAAGTAAACAATTGATCAAGATACAATTCCGGGATTTGGATTTCGTATTAATATATTAGGCGCGAGTAGAGAAATAAAGATTAGTTCGCCATGTCATATTTGGAGCCAACATTTAGAGCTCCATGGTAATTCAACAATAAGTCTTTTACTGTATTCTCGATGGGTGCCTAAGGAACTGGAATTTCATAAAACCATATTTTGATATTTCTCGAATGTGCATACCAAAAAATAGTCCCGGCAAACATATTTGCTAGAATAATAGTTAGTGAGGGAAACATAAATAATTTATACAAGGCCAGTTACCATTAGTAATTTTGTGTGTAAAAAGGTTTTCCAATGTACATATTTAAGAAAAGCTTGAATTTGGAAGCATTATTACTGACTTATTAGGTAATCAAATAGTAATCTTCAACATGCTTCAGCTATTAATCTGAATGCTCTCAAAATAAAAAAGAACGTGTGTGGCCGAGGAAATTCTTCGCTGTATAATACACGGAGTAGTATGTGTGCTGGTCGTAGAGCTCTTCAAAAGAAGTCCGGAGAGTATGCATTGTGTACTCCGATGAGTCGCCGTCATCGAAATTATGGTCCCGAAAATTTTTAATCCATCTCCCTGCAAAAAATGAAAGAGGTGGGTGTAATTTACTGTCCCAAAACTGTGGCAACAAATTTCCATCAGAAATATTGAGCAGTAAATGATTATTTTCCCTGGCATCGGCGCAGGGCGTACCGTTAATGAGGTCTGAGTCGCCATATGAACACGTACCGAAAACGGAATGGGAAGGGTTGATGGGACGGCGTGGGAGAGGCGGGAAGGAGGTGGGGCAGATAAATGGAGCGAGGCCACCGAAGAGATTCCCTCGGAGGTGGAAGCGAGGGGGCGTCCGCATGTGCCTCCGTGTGTGCGGAGACCATTTGGGGGTTTCGGCGCTAATAGCGGCGGGGGCAGACGGGGAAGGAGGACAGGGCCATCGGCAACTCGCCCTCTCTTTTTTTTCCCATTCCCTTTGCAAACAACGGCGGAAATTTTTATTTCGAGGACGCCGGAGGGAGAGTTGAGGTAGAGAGAGAGGGAAAGGAGGAAAAGCGGAGAGGGAAAGGCGGAGAGGGAAAGGCGTAGAGAACAGATTGGATGCACATAAATTTCCAGCGGCAGGAGAGGAGAAGGAAAGAAAGGGAGAAGGGGTCGAAAAAATGAGAAATCTCGCGCTCCCATCGCCAGGGCGCCTTCTGCCCGCCAGCGCCATCCCCCGCTCCACTCCTGGACCCCCGACCGAGCCCCCCGTCTCCCCCTGCCACCTTCCCACCTCCAAGTGAAATCACGCAGCTCCCACCCAACATTCGGAATAGCACATATTCTCCTCCTCGCCTCCTCATTTCTCCACGGCTCTCCTTATTTCTCATATTTTTTGCGTCCGGGAACGGCCGCAAAAAACGGAAGGAAGAGGTTTGAGCAAGATGGAGAGAAAGAGGGAATGAAGAGTAGGGGAATGCGCATTCAATATTATAAAAGGGAAATGTGGATACGTATTTATCCTCCTTTATTCTCTTCTCTCCTTCCTCCCCACACGCAACCCAACCCAATTTTTCGAGTTCCCGAGAAAAATATCTTGGCACGGAAAAATACGCCGAAGAAGCGATCGTCAAATTTATTATTATCACTCTCTTTTTTCATTCCCTCTTCCCCTTACCCACCCCATTTTTTTATACGCATCCCCCGGAAGAATTTATTTACTCCGTCTGCTCTCGGGAGGGTGGTCGCCATCCGCGGTGCGGCGTGTGTGTTGGGGGGTTGTGTGGACCTCAGGGGGGGGGCGCATCTCCGGGATGGGACGACGGGAGATTAGCGCGAGAGCGGCGCCAAAGACGCAAGGAAAATACGGGAAGGGAACCCCCCCCCCCCCTGGGAGTTGCGGCGGCGCCCGTGGAGTTAAGAAGACTTCTTATTTCCAAACCGCTAACCACGGAGGAATGGATGCTGTGAGAGGATGAGGTGAGAGCGGGGGGGGGAGGGAGATGGATATGCTCCTCTCGCCCCACTCCACACCCAAACACCCCCCCATTCATCTCTCCCTTTTCTGCGGATGCCGTTGCTAGGAGTTTCCCATCCTCTTTCTTCGGGCTTCGCGGAGGGGAGCCGCCGCCGATGGCGTGAGTAACGTGCCGTCGTTTGCGAGGGAGAGGCGGGGGTAATGTGCTCTTGGGAAGCCGGTGAAACGCTTCCCCTACTTATTCTCCTCCATGTTTAAGGTCCGGAAGGATCCCTTCCCTCACGCACTCCCACTCCTCCCCTCGCCTTCCAACTCACTCTCTTCCCGAACGTATCAATATCTGCTTTTTTTTAAGTGTTGCAAATGGACTGGAGGAGATCCAAAGGGGATGAATGGGCTGAGGCGAACGAGGAGTGAGGCGAAGATAGGGACTCCGCTATCGTTCCCACCGCTTCCTTCCCGCCATCGCGGCGTTGAGGAAATGTTACCACCTCATCGCCGGCACTCCCTTCCATTGATAAAAAATAAACATGTTCCCAATCCTTGAGAATTCCTTTAAAAAAAGCAGTTTTTTCACTGAAAACGGTCCGATTGATATTCGGCAGCAGATGAGTGCGTTTTATAACCAATGAGTCCTTCCATATGGGACTCAGCAGTTGGACGTAAGTTCCCGTGGGAGGAGAAGGAATAATATTTTTATTCACCCAAACGACGTATTCCGTGGTTAGAATACAAACTTTGGCGTGACATTTAATTGCTCTCTATGCTATTCTAATGAAGCAGAAGGTTCATTTTTATGATGTCTCTAATTATCGATGAATATTTTGTGAATATATGTACGATGTTGCGCATGGCATTCAAAGCTCCAGAATTTTCGTTCAGAGTACAAACAGATACGGTCCAGAATTAAGAATGTATGATAATTTTTTTTGCCCCTTCGTAATTTATTTTCTTATTATTGCCTATTTCGTCATTTACGAAGAATTATTTGTCACTTTCAAGTGTGAAACAAGTTTATAGCCTATTTTATAAGGTAATAATGTAATTTTATTTGGAATATGACCTTTGAGAAAGACATCTATTACTCGGAGCGGCTATTTTCATGATTCCAATTACAAGATGCACTAATACGTGATAGGTCACGTAACATGCTTGGATCACTTTGCGATTTAACATAAAATATTTATTTGCAAATCACAACATCATATTATAATTTCAGCATAGCTGGGTTGCCTTATTTAGACAAATGCAACAAATACAAAAGATGGGAAGAATGTTTCAACATAAATGCATCAAGTAAAACTACTTTTTTAGCCAAACTATTCTTTCTTCGCTATGGTCGCCATAGTTGAGGCTGAGAGCGGGTGTTAGAGAGCCTCCGTAAGACCTTCGGCCACCCACGTGCCATCGTCCGTGTTTTTCTCCATTCCTTGGCCATATAAACATACTTTTATTCTGTACTATATAAGTTTGGCAATGGACCAAACCATTCAGACTCCGCATATGTTCAATGGCAAAGCCTTACATGCATATTACGAGGGATAAATATCATACCACTTCCAAAATAAAGATTTTGGTCCATTCAGATTCCAATTTGAACATATCTGTCCTTACAACTTCCATTATTAGGAACATAAGAGAGAGAGAGATAAGACACTATGCATAGTATAGACGTAATCAATAGTAATTTGGACGAGACCCAGCGCAACAGGGAGAGTCGGAATATATGAAAATTTCCTTTTCTTTTACCAAAGGCTAGTTAATATGTATAAATTAAAATACTCAAGTTAGCCAACGATGATGAAAGCAAAAAAAGAAGCATCTAGGTCTAGTATTTAATATCAGGATGATTCACAACATATCTTTGATGGCACGAAGAATATTCCCGAAAATGATGAATAAAAGACAGCGGTGAAACGTCACAGATATTGCCTTTATTTGCACAGTTTTGCTGATTTCGAAACATTTCATTGAAGTAATATTTACATTCAGTTCCTCAAAGGCTGTGGTCCTTCCGAATTTTCCGAAATTCCTTCATAGTAGCCTCGTAGGCAAGGTCGTCTTTTGGACAAGATCCAGCGCATTAATGATGTCGCAGCGCCGTGGTTGGTAACGAAATAATGAAGCGTTACGAAACTGGCTGG
Source organism: Hetaerina titia (assembly GCA_037158775.1). Classification (NCBI taxonomy): domain Eukaryota; kingdom Metazoa; phylum Arthropoda; class Insecta; order Odonata; family Calopterygidae; genus Hetaerina; species Hetaerina titia. The sequence goes on along the minus strand of CM073774.1, from coordinate 102,024,001 downwards.
TTGATGAAAGAGACTTATGGATGGAAATGAGAATCGTACTTTTCCCGCATGTACAAGGGTTAACCACTCTGTTGTACTGTCGCACATAAAAAAATTATAGCAAAGCAATGAGTTGACTAACGGAACAATAAGGATGTATATACTTTTATTTTAGATTTTGTTGAAAATTAGTGAATGATGGATCATTTTCCACCCTGAAAAAACAAATTCAAAAATTAAGCGTAATACTGCATGCAATACGGTGAAATGACATAGCTCTCACATTTTCCTTTTTTGCTCAGTCACCTGCCGTTCCCAAGATGGATTGTATATTTCTCGTCGTTCTCTTGTTTTCCCTTCCCTCAAAAAGTTCTTTTGCTGACGGCTTTGGTGATGCATTTAGCCTCGGTCGTCCAGATGTGCCAATGCCCTACCCAGTTCCAATCCGAGCCGATGGCTCTCTGCAAGGAGAATAGCTTTACCTCCGCCCCCTTCCCTCCCTCCCCCCTTTCGTTTCCGATTGGGCGTGGGGTGGCGACGATTATATTGAGGCCTCTCGTCCCTGGAGCAAGATAGCCTGGGTCGGGAGGATTGCCCCCGGGGCGCCTGGGGGTTCGTGTGGCGCCAATTTCTCACCCAACTCTGTTCAACCACCCGCAGGAAATCCCACCGGGAAATTCGATTGTCCTTTGTTTTTTCCACCTCTCCCTCTCCCCCTTTTTTATACAAAACTGCGGTTTTAACGAGGAAACAGCCCCGGATGCCTTCAGGGTTGAACGTGCTCAATTCGCTTCATTAAACTCCAATCGCCCACCTACGCTCCTGCATAATCCCGCAAGGCTTTCATTCCGTTACCCAAGTGATTCAGTGCCCATTAAAAAATCCCTGGCATTTTTGTTTCGAGAGCTTCATTTGTTTGAGGTCAGCCAATGTCACCTAATACTATCCTTCATTGGCGTGTGAAATTGACCATTTCGTTAATCAACGGTTACATTTGTGTGTGACGTGTCTTTGGTTATTTGAAGTGACTACCGTTTCGAATTACATGGTTTCAAGCCCCGTCATTTTCTGTGGTAACGTATTATTGCCCAGGGAACTTCGTGTATTTTATGATGTTTCTTTAGTCTGCAAGTGCTCTTATTTGCCATTGCCCAATTTATGAACTATGGCTGATATGTAAAGGAATTCATCAATGAGTGATGCACCAACGTAATAATTTCAAAATATTGCCATTTTAGAGGTAAAAATCTCGAATTTTCTTGGTGATTTAATTTAAATTTGAACATACATTTAATGATATTGTTTGTTTGAGTAACATTACGTTGATAAAAACACAAAATGACAAAAAATGGCAACAGAAGAAACTTCAGACGGGGAATACGACTGCTGACTGATGATGAGTCTATTTACCCTTTTGTCTCTTTGAGTGTGTTATCGACGATGGAAACAAGCCTGTTGAAAATATAAATGTTTTACTGATTACTGTGTGCTGTCAATTTTAACTATTTAAGGGTTAACTAGGCATGCCAGGATCCTTTTGATAGATCAGGGATATCACAATGTCACAGCATATATAAGCCAAAAAAACCATAAACACAGTAATCAACCCAAAGGTCGGTTTAGTAGGTGATGATAGAGCTCACCCATGTACCAAGCCCTATACGGCCTGTGAATATTCACAGCACACAAGCATATTGAACGGAATGAATAGGGATACAAGAAGTTGTTGAAGTTGAAAAGGACGGAGTTGAAGAAGGGTGTGTTGTTGTGTGGAGTAAGATTGCCCTTTCGGAGACACTAGTAAATAAAGGGATGTTAAGATTTTCAGGGAGCAGATGTGGACTCGGATTGCAATTTATTTGTCACGAAGTGTAATTGTAATTTTAAGAGAATGAGAGAGGGTAGGAGAGGGTTAAGGAAATTAATTGTGGGAGACAAATAGGGCGAATATGAAAAAGTGCGAGGAGGGAGTTGAGAACAATATTGAGGGAGAAGGGATGAGAAGAACCGCTATAGTCAAGGGTGGCTGGGAATGTAAGGAACGAAACAATAGCAACGGAAATTGAAACTAACGAATGAAAGACGTGGATTGAAAAAGACATGATTAGCAAGACGGATGAAAGAAGACTATAGGAGAGCGTACACTCAAAACTATGGAGAAGGCAAAACGTAGAAGGCGTAATAGGGAAAAGGATTCGTGGTGGCGAAAGTGACATAAGAATGTGCCGGCCCCAGTGGCGACGGGCCAACGAACTCGTCTAACAATCCAGAGGCCACGGGTTCGATTCCAGCTGAGGTGGGTTTTTCCACCGAGGATTTAGGTTTTTGTGATTGTTTATATTGTTATATTTTACACATATACATTATTATTATTAGGTTATCTGCTGGTTAAGGTAGGTTTTGTACATTATATATATATTATTATTATTAGGTAATCTACCGTTTGAGGTAGGTTTTTGGATGGACACAACTATCAAATAAACATTTTGTGACTCCCCACCTAGCAAACTAATCTATATCAGATCCCTCTTCATCTCGGTGTACTTCTTTCTTCCCTTCATCCCGTCCAACATCCCTATCCTGTTCCTGCCCTTACCTCGCTTGCCCAACATTCTCCCCTCTATTACCCTCTTCAACATTCCACTACCGCTCAATACGCCTTTCACTCATTTTTCCTGCCTCCATAGGATTTCTCTCAACAAACCCCTCTCCTCCCCCACCATTTCTAGTACTTCCTTATTTGTTTTCCTTTCGGTCCATTTCACCTTCTCCATTCTTCTCCACACCCAAATTTCAAAAGCCTCCAATCTACGTCTATCCTCCTGCTTTAGTGACCACGTTTCCGCGCCGTACATAGCTACGCTCCATATCAGAGTTTTTACGAGTCTTGTCTTAACATCCCTACTCAACGTCCCCGTTATCAACTCCCTCCTCCTTGAGAAAGCCTCCTTGCCTAGCGCAATTCTTCTCCTTACGTCCCTACCACTTTGACCGTATTAGTCCAAAACACTTCCGAGATATGTAACTTGCTCTACCTGCTCTATTTTTTCCCCGACTATTTTAATATTTAGCTCAGCCTTTTTCTTTCTGGAAAATCGCATAACCTTTGCTTTATTAATGTTGATTCTCATCCCATATTTATCGCACTGAACCTCCAACTCACTGAGCAATGCTTGCAACCCCTTGGCTGACTGAGCAACTAATGCTCCGTCATCAGCAAACCTAACCGATTTTACGAATTCCCCTCCGACTTTCATTCCTACCTCCAGTTCTTCCCATGCCTCTTTAATCATTTCTTCCACATATACGTTGAACAGCACCGGTGACAATGGGCAACCCTGCCTTACCCCTCTTCTTAACACTGCCCATCCGGACTCTCCGTTCCCCACTCGCACCTGAGCAGTCTGAGACATGTGCAGGTTGCGGTTCAGTCTCCTGTCCCTCCAATCCATTCCTATTTTCTGCAATACACGCATTGATTTTTCCCAACTCACTCTATCAAACGCTTTTTCTAAATCTACAAAACTGGCAAAAACGTCCTGGTTGTATTCTATATTCCTCTGGATTAGTGATCTCATTACTGCAATGGCATCACGCGTACTTCTTCCCTTCCTAAATCCAAACTGATCATCCCCTAAGTAATCATTTGCCTTACTCTCTATCCTTTTGTTGATGATCCTGAGAATAACTTTTGCTGCGTGGATATCAAACTTATTGTTCTGTAATCCTCACATGATATAGCCTTTGTCTTTTTTGGAATCGGAACTAACGCCGATCTCACAAAATCTTCCGGCCAGATTCCTTCTTCATAGATACTACGAATCAGTCCATATAGGGCCTTCTTCTCGCATTTTCCTAAACATTTTACAGTTCTACAGGTATGTTGTCCACTCCCACGGCCTTATTTGCTTTCATCTCCTTTAATGCCCTTTCTATTTCATCGTCGAGTATGCCTGGACCTAAGCTATCTTTTTCTACGTCATGTTCCTTTTCTATGTCTAACCTTGTCGGCCTAAGTTCTTTACCATACAGTGTTTCTATATATTCCTTCCATGTCTCTTGGATTTTTCCTAGTTCAACTATTATCTTAACCCATTTATCTTTAACTGTCAGCACAGATCCTGCCTTCTTACTTCCCGACAATAACTTAACCTTGCTGTATAAAGCAGCAATTTCATCCTTCTTCTGTAAACTTTCCATATCCCCGCATTGCGTTTTCCATCATTCTTCTTTTGCTTTATTTGTGGCCCTTCTCAATTTATTGTTTAACTCTTTGTACTTTATTTTGCCTAACTCTGTGTTTACATTCTTCCATCTTCTTCTCTCATCCGTCTTTGCAATCATCTCATCCGTGACCCATGGTTTCCTTATTCTTTTTCCGTTAATGGTTCATATAGTGTCTTTTGCTGCTTCCGATATCCCTTGCTTGATACATTCCTATTTTTCTTCGATTGTACTCAGTTCTTTACCGTCATTCATTATTTTCTCTACAGCCTGCTGATACTTCTTCCTCGTTAATCCACTTAATGCTTCTACGTTCCATTTCCGAACCCGCCGCCCTTGCCTTATCTTCTAGAAACGAACGTTACATTTCATAACAACTAAATTGTGGTCAGAGTCCGCATCCGCTCCTTGGAAACTGTGCGAATTTATCACACTGTTCCTAAACCTGTGCCTAACCATAATATAATCTAACTGATACCTTTCTGAGTCACCTGGCATTTTCCATGTATACCTACGCCTTTTGCGATGTCCAAACCATGCGTTGGTGATGACTAACCCCTGTCTCTTGCAGAATTCAATCGCTTTCTCCCCGCGTTCATTCCTCGTGCCTAACCCATAGTCCCCCACCTCACCACCCTCTCTTCCTTCGCCTACCGTCGCATTCCAATCCCCAATCACTATCAAATGTTTCCCTGCAGGAACACTCGCGATGATATCCCCTAACTCATCGTACATCCTATCGATTTCTTCCTCCTTGTGGTTGCTCGGTGGCATGTATACCTGAACAATGACCTAGTTCGTCGGCTCTGCTTTAATCTCTACGAGCAAAATTCTATCTGTCGCTTGCTCTATGTTGACTACGCTTCTTCCTACCCCCTTATTTAAAATTACGGCAATCCGTCGTTGGCTCTCGTCCCCGCCGCTGTATATCACTCTATAATTGTCACTCCAGTAATTCCCGCTATCCTTCCATCTCACCTCGCAGAGACCTAAAACATCTATATTACCTCTTTCCATCTCTCGCTTAATATTTTCTAATTTTCCTGTCCTCAACATTGTCCTAACGTTCCATGTTCCTATTCTAACTACTTTCGTCTTCTTCTGCGTCTTCTGCCCTGCTGCTGTTATTTCTCCCCCGCAAGGATTTCGTGGGATGACGACCGCAGAAGCCTTGCCTCCCCCGCTGCCGGGCAAGACACACGGCCCCTTGGGCCGAGTCCCGCAGTTGCCAGGACTCCATTACTGTTTTGTGTCCATCATATTTTCTTCGAAATGATAATTGAGGTGGTTTCCCGTGGCCTACCTCAATAGTGTTTTTAACGTGACACCATCACTAAATGGCCGCCCCACTGGGGTCAGACGGCTTTGCAGCCGCCTCACTGAGGAACAGACGCTCCGTGGACTACCTTTCGTCTGGCTCCTAACCTTCGACCTATCTGTCATGGGTGACCCTACCAGGAGCAATTTTATTTACTCCTGCCAGCACTGCTCTAGGGGTCATCGGAACACACAAGCCCTTCCACCACGACAAGGTTGTAGTCCATGGGAGGGTATATATATATATATATATATATATTAATACATATATATATGTACAAAACCTACCTTGTATACCATATATATGAATATAAATTCACTGATAGTCATAACAAACACATAAACCAAAACACCCGAGAGGAGGGCCCGAAAGCAGTCCTGACTGACTACTTTCGGGCCCTCCTCTGCCTCAGTTCTCTTCCTAATTCCTCTTGAGAAAGGTGGTTGGACCACCGAAAATTCGAGAACCAGTGAGTCCCTCTTTTGTGTGTTTTGGTTTCTGTGTTTGTTATGACTATCAGTGAGTTTACATTACACGTTTGTGAGTTTTTCCAAAAAAGTGTATATATATATATATGTATATATATATATATATATATATATGTATATATATATATATATATATATATATATATATATATATATATATATATAAAGGGTCACGGTAGTCCAGGGAGTAGAGAGTTGGACAACTGACCGGGGGGTCCCGGGTTCCATTCCCGGGCAAGGCACTTTGGGCATCTGCAGCTCCACCCAAGCTATGTGATTTTTCGGGTTCCAGATTTTCCTGGGAAACCATAACTTGCACAGGGAAAGGAATTGGCCCCCCCCCTACTCTGTTGTGTGAATATCCACACACCGTCGAGCTTAGTACTAGGTGAACTCTGCCGTCACCTACCAAACCGACCTTCGGGTTGAATACTGTGTTTATGGTTTTAAGAAACTTCAATGGACGAAAATGAAGACAAATCATTTAGTTCTAAGGGTGGTGAGAAAGTTGTTTGTAGAAAATGAAAGAAAACCCGAGTGGATGGAGGAGATGGTGAGAGACAGTAGGGGGGGGTGGAAGTTGTATTACGAGTCGACGGGAGACTGCATGGAAAGAGGTGAGAGGGAGGAAATGAATAGGCGTTTTAGAATTAAGGGGGGAAGCAGAGGTAAATAATGAATTGTTGAATATGTATTATGGAATATGAGGGTATTTTGGTTTCTGCTAGAGGGCTTTCGAGTATAGCAGAGTGTGGTACCGAAGTTCACCGAAAATCCACTCAAAGCTGGTAGACTAGAGCTAAGGCATCAGCCACTTCCAATGAAATCCACTCCCCCCTGAATTTCGTGTGTAATGTGTGCTTGAGCGTGGTGTAGCTACCTTCTGTTTCTCTCCCATTCCTGTTCTTTTTGCCATGGCATGTGTGTTATTGGGAAATCAACCAGCAAATAGTTTTATGTTCACATGATGCTGGTAGATTTGTTGAAAACATAGAAGAAAATAAAATATTCGTTTTTGGATTCCACGTAATTTCGGTGGCCTCGACAAATGTGCAGAGCGATGCGCTCAAAGATTATTATTATTATACGCTTTAACTATATTCCGATCTTTACCAAAGCAGATCTGAAAATGAACGAAAAATATTGTTTATAAGTCCTGCAAGGTAATGTTGTTGTATATCTAATACTGTATACGTTTCGAAGAGCTGAAGAGCAATATTTTACACGCAACGTTGAAAAAACATAAGACGTTCTGACTGATAGAGGGATTGGAACTTAAACAAAGTGAAACGAGGGATAACACCGACAAATGTACACGACGTGTTTGGCGTATTAATCAAATTTCTTACAATGGTAATTGTTCCTAATTGTGTTATGTTTTTGATTTTGACACTAGGGTTTATTTCATGGCTAATATTTATATAACAGGTAAATAAAAAATGGTACAACCAACACGTATTGTGTTCGCAAAAATTTGCTGAGAGTGAAGATTTAAAGAGAGTTTGTCGAAAATATAACTTAGTTAAATTGCATTGAACTGAATATGCTATGCCTTGAGCGCTGCCCATAATCTATTGAACAAAACAATGTGGTATTTGTGCAGCTGTTGCGCGTGAGCGGAGACGTGCAGTGAGCACAAAAGGGATCGGAGAAACCGGAGATCCGTCCGTCCATCACTCCATGATGCATAAAATGAACCGGAGAAACGGTAAATTCGCCCCCCCCCCCTTCGCCCACTCCTGCCCCGACGGTGGCCGACCCCTCTCCCCCCGCTGTGCAGCGCGTGCATCGGTCTCTCATCAAGCCTCGCCGACGTCGTCGTACCCCCCCCCCCCCGGTTTCCCCTTTTCAAACCCCTTCCGGCGGCTCGCGTCACGGGACACCCTCACGCACGTCCTTCCCTTCCGTCCCCCCAGGGGGAGCGGGGGACAAGGGCGTATCGCCTGCGGGGCTCTCTGGGTGCCGCGCTTCCAAATTGTGCCAATTACTCTCCTCGGACGCCCCTCCACGGGCCTTTCGCACGCCCGCTCCCGGCCTCCCCCCTCTCTCTCTCCCCCCCACTCCTTCGATCTCCCCCCCGTCTTCTTATTCCTACACATTTACCCGCTTACTCATGCTTCTCTTCCTTCCTTGAGAATGGCCGCTGGAACGTGCGGCAAGTGGGTTTTAGTACCCCATCCTTTTTCGTTTGATATTTTTCGATTATATTCCTTGGGCTGATTAACCTTCGTTTTGATGTGATCCCGAGTTTTGTTAGAAGAACGAGCAATCAGCATAGCATTGATTTATTTGATTCGTCTTGTGGTGTCAGCCGAATGAATATACGGTGTCTTCATTATTCCGTGTTTCCGTTCCACTTAAATCTCTTCAATCCTAGTACATTCTCTGTCCTCTCTTTCTTTTGACTTTGACCATTCCCTCCAGGGCGTTCACTATTAAACCTTTTTGTCTCCATGGGCGTTCTCCCCAATTTCTCGGTTTTCTATAATCTATAATATAGTTTCCGGGTGGCTAACCCCATTCATTACTTTCTCATTAACCAGCCGTACCAAATGACTAATCTTTACCAATCACCTTCATATCCACATTTCAAATGATTTTGTTTCTCATTGTTTGTGTGTTCATATTTCCATCCCATTTAATACCACGCTTCAAATAAAATATTTGTTCATAAATCCTTTTTATAGCCTGCCGCTATATCTTCCTTCTTCTAAATTCCTAGTAACTTGGTGTTACATTTTCCACTTTATTCTACCATGTCTTAATTTTTGTTGTTGTTCCTAATTATATTCATTCCGTGTGTAGGATCATGCTTTCTGTATGCTTTCAATTAATTCTCATACCCAAGTATTGGAAATATTTCGTACAAGGTTATGGAGCATACAGTTGCTAGTTTGATCGTGAGACACCTCGATTGTCAGGAGTTATTAATGGATGAAGTCAGCTCAAATGCATTGGAAGTTACTTCAGGTGTTCCCCAGGGAAGAGTTATCGGACCTCATTTATTCCTACTTTACGTTAACGACATTGACTCCATAGTCACAAGTAAGGTACGTTTATTTGCCGACGATGCAGTGGTTTACCGTGATATCCGTTGTTCTGAAGACACAACAGCTTTGTCAGATGACCTTAATGCTATACAACGCTGGTGCGACACTTGGCATTTATAATTAAACTTAAAAAAGTGCGTAGTCATAAATTTTTGGAAAAAGAGCAATTCCCACCCGAACACCTACTGCATTGGGAACACCGAAATGGCATGTGTAGATTCAATTAAATACCTAGGCGTTACCCTCACCCACGATCTCTCCTAGGGGTTAAACACATACGAGGAATATGTGGAATAGCTAACAAAAAAATTAGAATTATTAGAAGAGCACCTGGTAAATGTAATGAAAAGGTCAAAGGAATTTTTTTTTAATCGCTGGTTAGGTCTCATATAGAATATTCTGCAAGTATATGGGATCCTCACGAAGTTGGATTGATTGCCGAATGGAATCACGTGCAACGTAGAGGAGCTAGATTTGTAAAACGCTGTTATGATAAACTTAGTAGCGTGCCATCAAAATTACAAGAGCAGCTAGGTTGGGAATCAATCACGGAGCGAATTTTAAATTACAGATTAAATCTCTTGCATAAATTGGAAGGGCGTCTCTTTAGTAGTGATAATGAAAATGTATAGTTTCTCCCCATCGCACTACGGTAGGAGACATCATGCAAGTAAAATTATTGAGATGAAGTGTAGAACAGATAGATTTAAGATGTTATTTTTTCCACGAACGTTAGGGGATCATAGTAATATTGTTTTACCGCGGTAGGGTCGGTTAAAATTATCCTGGTGTGTATTCACTTCCTGCCATACACCCTGGCGGTGGCTTGCAGGGTTTATAAAGATAAATAAATCTCTTGTTTCCATTCTCCCGATACATTTTAACTGCGTGATGTGGATGAATGCTGTGACTATATGCATTGAGGAATAATTGTGTTTTAAGGTGTAGCCTACGGAATGAGAGTGGAAGACCAAACGGGAACCTGCTTTTAGTTAAGCGTACTCCAATAGGATGGCATTGTATTCATACTATATAACGCCTCCTCTGTCTAAGTGTGTGCTCTCTGCTTATCATTTTATGTGTAGACAGCCCAGTGTGATGGTCAATCCTACTCCCACCGAGAATCATGCGCGAATTTTATAAATTGGAAATGGGGGTGGAATTTATAAAGCCATTTCCCTGACTTAGTGGAGTTCACACCCCCCCCCCCCGCTTCTATACAACTATCACCCCTCCCCCTGCTTTGCGTCGGCATGCGATCAAAGAGTCCTGATTTCAAATCTTGATAATGTATCGAAAGATGCACGGCAAAATCAGGGCCGCAACCAAGCCGTGTCACAGAAACGTCATTGGTTTGCCGTATTCTCTCCAGGGTTCTCAGAAGTACCTACTTTGTAAGTACGTGAGAGAACGGCGCAGTAATCCCTACTCGAACCGCTTTGGTCTTGTTTTTTCATTCGACGCCATTACCAGCTTCTTCTTCAAATTTATCGAAATACCCCGACGTATTTTCTCTCTGATAATAAGGACTGAGAATGCCTGGATTTTATCCTCTTCCGTAAAACTTGTTTGGTTCAAGAGAGTTGACTAATATTCATACTCCGAATTCATTACTTCACGGAGTGCATGGAGCCATTCATTCATCAGTTCACCACCATTTGTGGCGAACTGATACTGAGTCGAGTCGACGCTTCCCTTCATCCTTTCTAAGCTTTCATTTTAATTGTTACGTTTCCTATGTAATCGCAGGTTGAGCACAAGCCCCTGGATGACGTTCGTGCGTCCTCACATTTTACATTACGAAAACGTATCACGTGAAGGGCGTCGTGCTCCGTCGCGACGATAGGTCCGTCGGTCTTCATTTTTTTTCACGGCCGCATCCCGCGGCGCATCTACTCGCACGCCAGGTGCCATGGCGCCATCTGGTTGGCCGTTTGGTGGCGCAATCTTCTACTTGTGCAATCGTGTGGGATCATGGAAAGTTTGAAAATGAGTAACCGAAGAAAAAAACGTCTTTATGTTAAATCTGTAGGATTCAGGTAGGCAGACCCCTGATTTTAATTTGATAGCGAATCATGCGAGAGTAGAAAGAGTGTTTAAGATCAAACTTCGTAAATGATTTCCTCATGATTGTCTATTAATGCATTGTGTGGATGAGATCCCACTAATTCCTTCTTTGGCGTCAAAAATAAACTCGTAACCCTAAATATGTTTTTAAAAAGGTTTTAGTCACTTGATCACTTAGTGCCTAAAGAGGCTTTCGCCCTAGTTTTATATTCTTACCCCTATATCACTCGTTTTTTCACATAAGTAAGTATATATCACACAGTTATAACGAATCACCTCTCAATATTTTTCGGTCTTCAGGTTATATGTACCACTAATTGATTCGATACGCCAGAAATCCTTCCACCGTGTTCGAAATATATCGTAACTGATGCGAACCTATCCTATACCATTTCATCTACAATCAGTATCTCTTCCTTCCCTCATTCTCTCACATACCACAGCCTCTCCCTTCCCCTACCAGCCTCCAATTCCTACAATAAAGGGCTTGAATGAAAAAGGCTCGCCCCTTGATTTTTCCGAACCAACCCCCATTTGAGGTCTTTCCTTCAACCAGCCCTCACACCCCCCGTTCGCTTAACGCCCCAATCCCCCTCCCCTTCTCCCCCCTCCCCTTCTCCCCCCTCCCCTCTCCATCCCCCGCCCCCTCAGAGCGCCACCCGACGAGAAGCACCAACCAACCAACCCTCCCACGCATCCCTTTTATGCCATTTTAATCCGGCTGCGCCTTTGTCTCCTCCTCAGCCTCTCCACATATTATTAAAGCGACAACTCTCTCCCCCGCCCCCATCCTCAAACCATGGATACGAGATAGAGACACCCCTCCGAGAGCACTACCCCCATCTCCGACCCTCAAACCCACCCCCCCTGATATTCAGAGCACTCTGTGCCACCACCGCCCGCCCCTCCTCCCGCCAAACAGCACGCATCCCTCCCGCCCGGACCGAATCTCCCTCCCTCCCCCGAATCTCCTCTCTTCATCCCCTGCGAACAACTCTCCATCCCTCCCCATCACGCACCCCTAACGGCTCAAATCCTCCCCTTTCCCCCGCCCCCACCTCACCGCCTGCTCGAAGCGTTGGCGAAGCGAGGAGTAGCAGCGTCTGGCAGTCAAAAGGGACGAGATCTTGGGTCTTGGGGGTCGGGAGAAGTGGGGGTGGGTGGGCAGGAGTGCCCCTCCCACTGCCTTGCGTCGAGGGACTATAGAACGGGGTCTTAAGTGGGAAATGAAAGTGGTTTCGGCTGCATTATTATGGATATATTATACAATGGAGGGAGGGAAACGGGGAGAGTTCCTCCCGCAGTTGGAAGGGAAGGACGCCGGTGACGAGGGGCGAGCGTGAAGTTTTACAGGTATTGTCTTCGGAAGCCTTGTGGAATCGGAATAACACTGCGCAAGGCTCGCGGAACATACACAAAATCATGCATAAAATAAAAATGAATTAAATTTGATACTCTAGAATACAAGAGCAGACAAAAACAGTGCGTACAAATAAGCGCGGTATGGGAAAATTGGGAACCGCTAACCATTGCTCAGGGACTGATTCTATGCATTATGGCCAAAATAGCCAGAAACGGCGAAAACATCGATTTCAATCATTTATGGAAGAAACAAAAATTCGTAATTGATTTATTTCACCCGTTTTCGAGTCAAGATCGCATTATTTAAATTGCTGGGCAACCTTTTCGCTGGTATTCCGTTAACGTATTCAGAGGTGATCTATCGTCTCGGGGAGCAGTATCATAAGCAATTGAAGAAATGAGGAATAAATAATTAACGCACAGTGTGTCCATCAAAATAAATATCATATGGACTACTACTGCGATACGAAATAAGATTTAGAGTGAGAGACATGCCTATGTTTCTGGACACTTGTTCAACTGTGTTTGTAGAGTTCGATTAAATAATTTAGAGGCCTGTAAACACGTAGTAAATGACAATCCTCGACACGATAATGGTGTCAAGAGAGGACGTTAAGGTACACTGCATATTGATAACCGTAATACAATGGTCATCTGCGAGGGAGTTCTTACGGGGAGCACCGTCGACGGAGTGCAAACAATGGCTTGTAGACATTGCATGTAATAACTTGAGAAAAGATAGAGGAGCATTGAAGCATTGATTGGCACGAGTGATATTTCGTCACATTCTACATCCCATTTTTTATTTCATCACCCTAAGCAAGTTAAAAATGTTGTTTATTCTTTTATTTTGTTTTAGACCGGAAGCAGAACTTCGGTTTTTACGTCGTACTTTTAACAATGGAAGTAATTACAAACAACCAAGCCCTAGATGGAGAAAAATGCAACTAGGCGGGAATGGAAGCCGCAACCTATGGCTTGGCAGACGTAGACGTTACCCCGCCGCCAACGGGACCCAAAAAGTGACATTTTAAGTAACGTGCCAATCGAATACTATCTCGTGCCATCATAGTGAATAATAGACGTCTCATATGCCTAGATCGAGTAAATCGGCCTATTGGGATAGGTAACGGCTTGTTTCTTTATAATCAGTAAGTTACGTAGTGCGCAGGAACGTACATTTTGGCGCGTTTTACGTCCACCTAATATATGTAATTATAATTTGCATAGCAAAACCATTACAACTATTTACTTAGTGAATCTATTTCTCTCTCTATTCTTCACGAGCTAACTGGAGGGAAGATTACGGAAGTGTGTTTGTTCCAAATTAAAATACGTAAGATCGTTTAAAAAGGAGTAGTTTCAGGATACGGTCGATATAAGGGAAGATACATTATATTATTTTACTTTTTAAAATCTCTAAATGACTAAAACCCTTAATGAAGGATGATTTATCATAACGCTTTCAAAATTTCATAAGAAACCAAATTAGTAATCCTATATGTTTGATTTATTCTTATAATTTTATTGCACTAATAATTTAGAAATTGTTTTCTTACCATTTTATACATTTACATTGATCTCAATCGAGTTCCAAAATCGGAATGACAGTTATATGCAACTATTAACTTACACGACTTTTGTTTCCAGTGGCTTCACAAATATAAATTGAGCAAGCAAGCACAAAATTAATCAATTTCTGTTTTAACAGGATGAATGACCTGGCGAAATTTGGAAATACGCCGTGCAGTCGGCTTTCTGGCTGGAGCTTTCTCGTGCGGAGCGCGAAAATCGTTTGTTTTGTCTTCCGTTGAGTGATTCCTAGGGGCGCTTCTAACGGCTCCCGGAATAAAGTGAGGAATGTTGATATGTGGGGGATGATGGTACGATAGGGGGGTGAGCGAGCATTGCGATGGCGTCGTTGGGGGATCTCGTGAGAGGGAGAGGGATCGTCTTCCTCGTCTCTTTTTCCCAAAGACCCTCCCTCTCTCCGTCGCGCTGGTTCCGGGGGTGGCAGGGAAGGATCACACAGGGAGATAGAAAATGGACCGCAATCAAACCCTCGTGCGTCTGTCAGCCGAGATCTTTTGTGCGTGGATATTTTTTGCTCCGACGAACGCATTTTCATCTTTCTCTCTCTCACTCTCTTTTCATCCCCCCACCCCTCCCCCATTTCGCCCCCCCCCTACCCTCTTCCATTTTGTACTCCTTCCTCTCTCTTTCTCCGACCCCCCCTCCCTCTTGCCCTCTCTTCTTTTGGAAAGAAACAACAAACGAGCAATGGAGTCCTTCCATCGCTTTTTTTATTCGTTTGCCCTTCTTATTCGACAACGCGAGTATTTTCCTTCTTCGATTCCTCGCTTCGATATTCCTGCGGCGGGGGTTGTGGGGACGCGGCGGCGCTGAGTCTCGCATTGTTTCCCTCTTCTCGAGGGGAAGGATGCGTCATCCGCGGAGAAATGTACCAATTTGGGAGAAGTGTGCGAGCTCGTGTGCCGCCCACGAATTTCATTTTCCCAAATTTGAGGGTTTGATCAGAATTTGAATGCTCAAGGGGGAGATTATACCCAAATCCTCGACTCCATACTCCTGGTCATGAGTACGTCACCAACATTTCTTAGCATTCTGCATATGACAAGAATGTCCCGGTGCACTTTTTAATGGTCTTGCGTGTTTGGATTATTTGAATCAATGACTTGAGGGGACTCTGTGCCCTCCAAGGTGACTTTTTTACATGACACACGCATTAAAGCACGCTACCTTAATGTGACCTTTTGTGTTGGGTTATGAGAAAATGCAATAGAAATTACCAGGAAATTTTCTAATTCAAAGAGACTGTGGGAGATGCCGCAACATTAACTTTTCGACGGAGTCATCTGCTAATACGCATTTCAAAACAACAATATCAGATTGTAAAAATTCCAGTCAATGCGAATGATTTTTTTATCGGAGTATAAGAGAACGCCTCGATAGCTTAACTGGTGAAAGCTGGTTAAGGTATCGAGTTTAAGCTCACTCGGCTAGACGTCGAGGGATACGGGTTTGAATCCTGGTCAGGGCGAATGATTTTTACACTCTAAAATTGTTGCATTGAAATTTTCTAATTACCGTTGAACCAGCCAAATATACATTGTGAATCAATAATTTAAAAGTAATTTTAGAGTTATGCTTAAGGAAACACAGGACGACGACCCAAGAGAATTGCAGTTTGTGAAATATCGCCTCTGAAATTTATGAAAAGGGTTTCTCACACACTATTGCTAATCTACCAGGATGGAAAATGTATCATCTTATCGAAATCATTATCTTAGCCATGTTTCTCGCCGACGCAGAAATCACAGTAAAATTATGAGCAAAGATTTCAACATTTGTGATTGAAAAAGCTTGCTGGCAGCTTATAATCTCTGAAACGCTCGCTTCAAAATCCCTCAAAAACGCAGTAATAAAGGTTAGACGCCATGAGAACACCTAACAGGCGTCCTTCGGCGACTCGACTGGATGCAGTTTATTCAAAAGAGATTGTTACTGGTTAATGAGGCATTATCGTCCCTTCTCGTCGGGTACGACGATTAGGAGATTAATTTTATGGGCTCTGATTATTATTTACATTTAAAGTCCAGATTCTGGAAAAATGTGCTGTCTTAAATATTATCCTTACCACAGTTTTTGCATAATACATAGCAACGTAAAAACTATATATATGTATATACACACACACACATATATATATATATATATATGTGTGTGTATACTATAAAACTATATATACATATATATAGTTTTATAGTATAGTATATATATATATTCATTCAAACATAGAAATAGGTATAAGGAAAGGGGATAGGAAAACACAAAAGGCGAACACAGGACATGTGGGGAAGGCGGTTTTTGAGCAGATCACGAAAGTAAAAATATTTCCTTATCCGGGATTTGAATCACGGGCCTTCCACTTGCCGGGCGGATGCTCTACCACCTAAGCTAATAAGGAAACCTGATTTACCTTGAGATCTGCGATCTTATAAAGCGCCAAAGTGCTCCGATACATATTGCCCGAGAGATGGCGTTATGGAGCTGTTTCACCCATCAAAGGAGAAATAGACGGGACACATGAAGGGGAAAGGATAGTAGAAAAGCATTCATACGATCTTATAAAGGATAGGAACGGTGCGTTTAATGGCACGCATAGCCAGAAGAAGAGACGAGCCACATTGGCTAAAATTTTAAGCTGTATTCGCATGAAGAGAACAAGTTTATGGTTTATATTTTTGTCGTAGGAGGAGCTCACTAAGCCACTGCAATTTGGAGTCGCCTCTTGGTGATCTGGTCTAGGAATATTTAGCTTTGAGGGATAGGTAACGTTAGTAGTACGTAATCAAGTTAACTCTCTGAAAATGTTAAGGGCTCTCTCGTCCTCTTTTAACATTGGAACATGCGGAGAAATGTAAGTAAGAAGGAAGAAACTTGCGTATGTAGGTTCAAATACTGAATCAATATCCAAGAATGCAAAGGGACCTTCCGGGCTAGATAGGAGAGCGTGGATTTGTTTGAGGAAGCGAAGTCCGATGGGCGTTATTTGGTCGAAGAAAAGAAGTAATTCAGAATGCCGATAACATAGACTTCTGCAAGTCTTCAGGAAATGAGAGAAAGGAAAAACTCGCAGTCTTAAGATGAGAAAAGGAGTATTTTTTACATCTCCAGCAGAACTAATTCATCCGTAGGGCTCTGATTTGACTCATTGGGCCAATTTGGCACAATCCACGGAAATGAGCAGATTCGGGGGTAATTGGGAGGAAGGGGTTGGGGAAGGGAGGAGGGGCGAGGCGGGTGGGGTGGAGGTGAGGGTTGGGTCTTGAGGGGGTTGAAGAGGGATAATGAGGGAGAGCGGTTCGCCTCGTGTGATTGCCCCGTGATGGCTGGATGTTTGCTGAGATTGGCAAATCACGGAGCGGAGGTGAGGATCGGCAGAGTCACTGCGGATGGGTCAGAGGAGAGGAAGGGCGGTTCTCGACGGGGAGAGAGGGGGTGTGTTTACGGGCTGGCAGGGAAGCGGTTGATTTGGGTCGGACGGGTTGAGGGTTTCCGGAGGACGACGATATTTGGCCAGCGAAACGTGCCTCTTAGCGGAAAGACGGGACGAATTTCGGAATGAGTCAGTTAGGCGTCAGATGAGTCAGTGGGGTTGAATCTCTTGAAACATTTTTGATGAAGCTAACTTGAGCAAGCGTCGACTCTGTCTCGTGAGTTAGTCATAAACTCGTTATATTTAAGGAATATGCTCACTATGCGACTATATGCTACCACCCGTTGTATGTATACATACGAGGTCTGTTCGAAAAGTATCGCCAATTTTTTTAATTTCCGCCGGTTACGTATATTTGATTTTCGATCTTTTTGTGGCGTTATATGGGTACTTATATCTCTCACTTATGCCGAAAAGTTCGGTCATTTTGAATTTTCAGTTAATTTTTGGCAGCTGTTTTGCTTGGACGTGTTTTTGCTTGTCTTCGATTTTTGCCTGTTGCAAAAAATGGATCTTTCCATTCCGGAATGGATGGGCATGAGCAAAGCGTGCCCGAAGTTGGTGCCGCGAGTGCTCCCGGACGAACAAAAGTAAACTCGCACGCGGATCTGCCAAGAGCTTATCCGCCATGCCTCAGACTCCCTGCAGCCCTGACGTTGCCCCAACACACCTCTTCCTCTTCCCACGCCTCAAAATCGTTCTGAAAGGAAGTCACCAGGGCTCGGTGGAAACTTTACAACAGGCAGTAATGACGGAGCATAGCAGCATTTTGGGAGCCGCCTTCCAGAAGGTGTAGAAAACGCGCTGTCAGCGGTGTGTGGACGCGCATGGGTACTACTTCGAAGATTTTAGCGAATGAATCAGTCCTGGCAATAAATTGTGCTTGATCGACTCATCCTACTACTTTTATGGTAGACCCTGCAATTTACTTCGCTTCTCTTTTACCTATTTGCCATTCAAGCATTCACTTTTCGTATTCTCCAGCCCAGCACTCTTATAATCTTTTTAGATGCACGTTACCGCAATTCCTAGTTGAAGATATCTCGTATCAATAGAAATATAACCTGCGGATTGGGAAACCCATATGAGTGCGGTTTCCTTGCAAATCCCCAGGATCAGTACTCGAGACCAATCAAAGGAAAGGGCGGTTTGAATATCGAGTTCTTAAACAAATTGCTTCCTCGGCGCTTGGGTCAACTGATTAGTTCAAACGCCTCTCCGACCCACCATCGCTCCCCCCCCCCCCCGCAATCACAATCCAAAATCGTGCACGTGCTTGCCGTTGGTGGAAGTTGGCGAGTGTTTTATTGCGACCGGACGTATGAATGGACGGACAGACGGGCATTCCGAGCGAGAGGGTCTCGCCGGATAAGTTGGGGGCCGCGCGTGGGTGGTGGGGCCCTCTCCTCGGTCCCCCTCCCACCCCCAGTGGGGCATGTTCGCCGTCCCGAGGCGAACGAAGAGGGAAATACGGTGTCGGCGGGGTCGAGTTAGGCACGTGATGATCGCGATGCCATCTGGCGGGGAGATCGGGAGGGTGGCCATGAAAGAAAGGAGCATCACGAGGAGGGGTTTGAAACAATAGGTCGGGGGCCGTGGGAGGGTGGGGGAAGAGTGCATTGTAATTAGGGGAGGGAGGACACGGCCGAACCAATGTAGTGTGCCTCGATTCAAGCATTGCTGTCTGCCCTTTCCCCCTTTCAAGGTTACATATTCTTTATTTTTGAGTTTACGACGGCAGATCGCTGTTTGTAAGTCATGCAACTTCAATTTGAACCTTGTCCGGTTCTCGTGTAAATCACAATTTTCGCTCTACCGCACTCGAATTCAATTGAAAGTGTTGGTACTACCGTGAGCAGCAGTTTTTCTAAAACAAAAGGGAAGATAATCAAAATCTTCGTTTACATTTGGCTTCGTTTACATAGATAATAAATTATAAATTAATACGAATTTTCTGGCTGAAATTCTCATGAGCAGTGCATGGTGTGATGTATTTCGACCCTTGGCATATTTATAAATTATCCACTTTCAATGCCCCCCTCCTTATGATCTAATCTGGACCGGTTTCAACAATAACTCATAACCATCGAGAGCAAGAACAGAAGAACAATGTAATCGTAGAACTTCCTTTTATAGTAGGTCTTCCTTTTTAGATGTTTTTCCGAGGGACTCATTGATATACCCATTTGAATACTACTTTTAGACGCTCTTGAAGCAAATATTTATGAAATTTAATAAGTGTTCTATATTTTGGCTTATTCTTTAAAACTTTGGCTTTATTCAATGAAATCTTTTGGAAATTTAATTGTTAGGTAATAAATCCCGACAACGCTTCAACGCTCTTGCCTCATTTGATTTCTTCCAAAAAGAATCCCCAATTTTGAGTATGATATTGAAAATGCGTTATTAGCCCCATCGTACTACGGTAGGAGAGGATGCAACGTTGCCCGACCGCGTTAGGAGGGAAAAGTATTCGGGTCAAAATTAGTCTGATGTGTAATCACCCCCTGCCACGCATAGTCACCTGCAAACCATCTAGTGATGGCTTGCAGGTGACTATGTAAAGTACATTCAAATGTATGCGATCATGTTCATCGCATAAGCTAAACTACAGTGTATGTAGTTAATATGTGGAACTTTACAGTGAAATAATCTAACTCCACCAGAATTCTTTCCTAGGTTTCCCTGCTGCAAATAACCTTGGGGTTATAACGGGGGAACTTTCTGGTTAAATATTTAATACCTAGATGCCGTTTGACATTGATCCATGAACTTAATAAAATTACAATTTTAATTTGTTCATGTTTCTTAAATCATTCGTTTTAAATGTTTCCATTTGTCCTCACGATTTTGAAACTCCTGGCTTTTTTTTGCAAATGTTGCATCAAGTTTAATAAAACGAAGTAGTTACACCTAGATGGGTCGTATTGCACTCACAATTAGTACATTATATTACGGTAAACATTTATTGGATCGTAGATTTTTGCGGCGTTCAGGTGAATGACTCTCCATTCTCGGTAAACTTTAATTAGTTAAGTAAAACCGTTTTGTAAATTACATTGTCTTTGTCGTCTTATATGCCGAGAAGAAAGAAAGGGTGTTCGTGAAGCTGTAATTTCGGAAGCAGCGGGAAATGTGAGAGGAGGGCCAGAATGGATGGTTCCCGGCGTAGAATATTCGTCTCAAGTGGATGTGTGTTGGAGTTTTTTCTAGAAATGGTGGTTGAGTAATTTTTAGAAATTGATGTAACTGATCGGGGATGCACGTCGGAGGGCCGTTCTGTGCTGGGCACTTCCTCGCTCTGAAATCCCCATGCAACCCCTCAAATAATACGATCCAATCTGCATTTAGTACGCTTAATGAAAATTAGCAGCAATCAACTTACTAGCAATTTACTATCAGTGGCCTTCCAATTTACCTTCTACAATAATGGAATGATTCACTTTAAAATGAGCAATCTTTAGGGAGAAATAAAATAATTCAGACAATGTAATCTTTACTCTCAATCTCATTCTTATTATAAATGATAAAGCGTTTGTTTAGACAACGAGATTCAGTTATATCGCCAATGTTATTGCTTATAAATTTTCTTATATTGCCATTACATATAATGAAATATGGACTAATATTCTGACCAGTTAGAGGCCTGTTGGATGGTAGTTTTAACTAGAGCCAGGAATTTTAGCTATCTATAACTTATATAAATTACAGAATCAGGTGTGATGTGGTGGAACTGTTCCTCAATGGCAGAGACGAAGACTATTACAGATTTCCACTTAATAATATTATTACTGAGTGGTAAATTGTAATAGTCTTCGTCTTTGTTGTTATCTATAATTTTATTTACATACCTCAGATCATCCATTGAAAGAGATGACTTATGACGCAGGGGAAAAATGATAGTTGTCAATAGTGAAACATATAGTATTCTTCTCTGTTCATTCAGTGCCGTGGTACATGCCAGGTCTGAGCAAGATCTGCGTTAACTAACGGCGGACTATATGCGACAGTGTAATAGGCATACGACATAATAATCTCATTATCTAATTCAACAAATGCTGGTTTTTTAATATTCCACATATATTATTACTGTGGCTTTACTAATTCCGTTATAAATATATTTTGGGTACGGTAAAAATGAGCATGAAACATTACAAATTGATTAATTTACGACGTTGTAATTTCACAACATTGAGCGCCCACGATCTTCTTCGGTGGTGTTACCAAATGCGTTACAAGTGCCAGGATAATTTGAAGAGAATGTTAAGACAGCTACAACATGATTTCTAAATGTTGTTGCTTCGTCTAATATTCACCTTACGCAACTTAGTAACTTAGCGTGGAAAATAAAGTGACGTGGAGAATTGTTTCGAGTGAACACCCATCCGCTTAGTAAATAATTCCATTGATGAACACTGAATTGCTTCCCTCTCTAATGTTTAAGCGCACCTGCGTTTTGTTTACCGAAACTTATTCTATTTGCTGGTAGGAATGAGATAGTGGAAATGAAGGGGTGACGAGGAAGGGCGCACTTCGAATGGAAGTGGGGTGGGTGGAAGGCTTGGGAAGGTGGGAGCCCTCTCTGAATGGAGAAGAGGCGGGGAAGAGGGTTGCAGGATAGAAATGGACAATGGGGCCCGGGATGTGTGGGGAGGAGGAAGGTGCTTTGTGGCCGGTGGAGAGGGAAAGTAATTTAGGTCGGCATGCAGACCTTCCGGCCTGTATTTGCATACGCCCCAGGGGGGAGGGATGGCGGTGGTCCTTTAGACTTTAGGCCGCGAAGGCGGGTGCATAGTCTAGTGCATATATATATATATATATATATATATATATATATATATATATATATATATATAATATACACACACATATACACACACAGCCAAGACTCGGGATTTCCCATTTATTGCGTCTCGAGATTCAATTATCTCCACATATTCCTCAAATGAATGCTAACAAAACATCCATGAAATATCTAACGAGTCGGCGGTTGAAGAGGGAACCGTCATGCCACGGTTTGTTTTGTTGGTGTGGGATAAATAATGTTGATTGCGAAGTTGCGGATTAATTAGTAAAGTGACGTCTGCCTCTGCAGAGTACGCCGCAGTCGACCACTCGGGAGGGTCTCCATGAAAGGTTGTGGCGCTGCTAACGACAGTCTTCAACGTTGAGTGAAATCCATTACTAGATGAGAATTGAAAACGGTCCTTTTTTATTCAATATTTCATCTTTTTGCGTTTTAATTTGATTTGTGAAAGTTAGTATAAAGATTGGGGAAATTCTCAAAAAAAAAGAATTCGAAAACTACGAGACATCTCATACATATATAGTGAATCAGACTAATTTGAGCTCAATTTTTCACGATTTCTAAAAACAATGTGTGTATTAAAACATATATACTGAAGTATGATGACTTAATTTAGTTTTTATTATTGAAACCATAGTAAGCACACTCTTACGGAATGGGAAAAATTATTATCAGATGAATATCAGAGCTTTTAGGAATGAAGATTTTTAAGACCCAAAATTGTTTTAGTTATTCACATTGATCATACCTCTTCCTAAACATGTATATGAAAAAAATATCAGTTATAATTATAAATTTTTTACTATAAGTAAATTTGATTTACGTAAATTCTTCACTTTATGTTTCGCTTGTTTGTTTGTTGTTAGCTGCTAGCTCATTTTTCGATGACGTTTTCCGATTAGCTGATCCTCGTAATTCTTCCTTGTTCTTCATCTGAAAGTCGGGTCGCTTTACAAGTCCCTCAATTGTAAACTTCATCAAATCATGGTGACTCGTGAAGTGACCAATTAGTCAGTAAGGTTTCTTCAACTGGTAGGACTGCGTCGTTGATAAATAGTTTTAAAAGTATAGTGTGAACAATAGCAATGCTACATAGTCCGTAGGAGAATAGTATATGTGCAATACGCAAAGACTGATCTCTAATAAAGCTTACATAATGGAAATATTTTAAAATAAATTCACGATGAATAAGAATATTCATGCTGATAAAGGGCTCAAAAAAACGGGTCAGTTCTTTAAAGGAATTCTTGGCCACGAATCTGAATGTTGTCCTAGTTAAATAGGTTTGCTTACTTTGTCACTTATATGAGGGAATTAGGAGTGCTATCTGTTTAGATTACTCCTTACGAAAAGCCTAGTTTTTGTATTACGCAATGTATTTCAACTACCTATAGGAAATATGATTTGCTGCTGTTTCCTACGTAGCTCTCTGATTTCATGCAACGACTACCTTAACACTGGAACAGATGGAGTTAGCGCCCCTTCTGTCGTCGAAGGTAACACACCTCAAATGTGAAATGCACGAGGTTAGACTTAATCAACTTAAATTGGAGTCTATTCAGCTTAATCATATTATCTAATTTTTCTTGAAAATCTAGTTATTTCATGTGTGAACAAGCATACATTAACAATATTTAGGCGACAGGAGATTTACTTATATTTTGATTCTTATTAGACCCATAGGGAAGAGAGTGCAGAGATATAATTGAGCTAATCGTGTGAAGTTGACGCAACGGGCTGTGCAAACTGAGGTTTCCTGAGAAGATGCAAAACCTGAAAAATCACCCAGCTTGTTTGAAGCTGAGGGTGCCCGGAGGCGTCACAGGGAATCGAACCCGGGGCCTGTAATGTTGTCATCTTCCTACTGGACTGCCACGGTTTTTCCCTCGGTGTAACAAGAAAATTACTCCAGAAAGAGTTATGTAACGTGGTATCCCTAGAATACCTCAGTTGGTCCAGTAGGTTGCATGCCGTGCCTCGAGACAAAAGGTCATCTCAAGATTAATATTTATGGCCAACTTTGGCCTCATATTATCGAAAAGATACTTAAATTTTTCTCCCCAGGATTGAAAAATGTCATCACGGTTATTTCCAAACTCGGTCATATGCCCTGAAGACGTTCATTGCGGTTCTAGCTTCTATGAAAACCCATGGTATGAAAGTTCAATATATTTAAGCATCTTATTTTTAACAGGCGAAGTTTGAATAATGCCAAGGAAAAGGGAAACATTTCATTTTTTGGCATCGCAACTCAATCCTCAGAATAGACGGGACTGACATTTGGCATTGCAGCTATAACACGACTCCTCTGGAGTCACAAAGTCACCGCAATGTAGCAAAATAAGACGGAGGAGAGTGGAAGACTCCGGAGTAGCAGTATTAAAACCTGAAAAACCCCCATTCAAGAGTTGTTGCCCTTTTTCATTCTCCGCGTACGGAGCGAGTCGGCCTTGCGAGGGAGGGGTCGTATTTAAAGAGAAAAAGAAAACACTTAAAGATGCGCAGTTCCAAAATCCCCGCCCATCGTTTGTCAAGAACGCAGGGACGTGGCTGTCGGCACGGACGTTTAGTCGGGGATCCGGAGGGAAGAGGGTCGCCTTTCATAACAGAGCCTCAGGGAGGGGGGGGTGGAGAGAGGGAAACAAGGAGCTCGGCGTGCGACGAGGGGTGTGGGGGGAGATTCTTCCGTCTTTGCGGAGAGTTCCGAGGGAAGGAGGCGGGGGAAGCGGGTGGCTGGAAGGGGAGGGGGTTTGTCCGTGGGCGCGGAGCGGGCAAGGAAGTCCCGGCGAAACAATGGGAACGGAGCGGCGGCCGCGGTGCCCTCCCCCCCCCCCCCTATGAAGCACAAGTATCAACAATGGGGCGCGCTCTCTCTCTCTCTCTCTCTTTCTCCGTGGCTCCTCCCAACAATCTTGCCCCAGCAGCCTCCCGGCACCCGCAACCCCTCCCCGCCCCCCCCAACCCTCCACTCCGACTTCTTCTTCTTCCTCCTTTTTCCCCTCCCTTCTTCCTCCCTCTCTTCCTCCCTTATCTTCTTGTGCTCGTGTCAACATAGAATATTTTCACCCAGTCATCATTCAAAGATCATGCATATGCAACGCAATCATGAATAACGACCCCCTCTCGACCGGCGATTGTTGAAAATACTGCAAAGTAAATTGTGCGACAAAATATGACGCATATTTCCACCATAATTATCACTTGATTTATGAAAGATGATTTGGCCAAGGCTAATATAAATCCCGTCTCAAAATAAGGCAATTAAAATACTACTTTTCCGATGAATTTCATTTATTTTATTATAAGGTGAGCACATAGAAGAAAACGACGTGTGCGAAGATAGGAATAGGCTATGCTGTAAAAAAGTGTCAAGAAGGAAATGAATACTAATTCAAGGTTGGACAATGTGAGGAAAGTCATAAACAAGTTGAAGGAGTGGATTGCGCATGGAGAGACCAGTAGTGGGCTTGCGATTCGAAAAATGTGAACTATGAACTCGGGGAATATGGCACTCATCATTTTACTTGGATGCTCGACATCACTTCTGCACTCAATGCTAAATGACCGTTCTCATAGCTAATAACCTTCACCAGTTGTAAAGTGTTGCATTCTCTAATTAAACGTCCAGGAAATATGTTAATGCTGAAGAGATTGCGACACTTGGGAATTATAGGTAATCTCCGTGAATTATTATGTTGTCACACGCTGGAGAATGTATTTCAAACCTTATCTAAATATATTATCTGAAATATAGAGTAGTGTCCTCTCGAGAAAGTAAGGAAATCCCGTTTCTTGATTGTAATGGAGTTTGGTAAAATCTTTTGAATTAAAAGTTTTGTTAAAAAATGGAAAATAGCCCTTGTGAGGTTGTAAGGGCCTAAGCAGGAATACTATGTGTGAGACGAATTTCACCAGGCTTGTTGCTAACGGCGTGCTTATTCATTCAAAATATCGTGCTGTTTTCGTTACACTTTTGGAATCATATGAATTTTTGAGTGATGAAGAGAAGGTATGCATGAAACATTCTCGAGGAAAATGCGGCAAATGATTGTTTTTCTTGAACTGGAGAAGCGATGAAATGATTTAATATCTACGTTCTACTTCGAAGAAATAGCAATTACTCTCTTACGGATGAGATTTTTTTCCGTCATCTGAATTACTTCGCCCTGCTTCCATTTAGAAATACCTCTCTCTTAGTATTAATCCATTCGGTTGGAATGTTTTCCTGGCATATAAAGAGATAAAGGCCTAATGTAAACATTGGAAGGGGCTCATTGTGGAAAAAGGGAATGAGATAGAGGAGAGGGTGCCTCTCTCCCATCGCCCACTCCTTGCGTCCCACGGCTTTTCCCGAGGCTCGGGCGAAGAGGGCGGGAAGGGATGGAGAGCGAGTCTCAGCTGTCTTTATTCCTTTGTTTTTACGCCTTCGTCCCTCGAGGGGAGAAAAACTCGAGGAAATTAATTTAATCCGGAAATCGGCCGAAGTAATCTCCCCTCCCACCTCCCCTCGTCATAAGAGCGGCACATGCGCCGAGTTTCTCCCACCGCGGATGGAGGCCGACTCTCCCCGGCACTTCCTCCCACGCCCCCCGTCCACCCCAAATCCACTTTCTGGGGCTCCTCCCCCCCATCCTCTCCCCGCGCACCCCCGCACACAATCCTGCAGCACCCCTCGCCGTGACCACCGACCCCTCCTCTCCCCTTCTCGTTCCCTTCCCTTCCTGCCTCCAAACAAAAGCCCCGAAAACTCCGAAGGAGATAATAAAAAGATTTACCCTCCAACTCCCGTGTATAACGAAAGCGTTACATAAAGCCTTTTTTTGGGCCATTACGGACTAGTTTTTAACATGACCGTTGTATATCCATAGCGTTTTGGTTCCTTTGCAAGGTCATGTTTACTTAGGTCTTTGGGTCAACAAAGAAATAATGTATTTGCTATATTTACGTTTTAGATGGTGGAGAATCTCGTAGATGGGTGAGTTACTTCAGGATGAAGATCGCCTTCCAGCATGATGCAGAACACCTCGAGTGATGCCTTGATTCATCAACTGTTAGTTAAACACCATTGCTGCCTTATCTTTGGGCGATCGTGATATTTCTTCTAATAGAATGGCCAACTCTGGTCATTCCCTAAAAGAGAGTTTCATAGAATAAAAATAGAAAAACTGTCCCCCGGGAACCGGGATGGTGCGATGGCCAACATACTGTCTTCACACCCGGAGGGTACGGGTTCGATTTTTTGAGATGGCTTGATTTTTCAGCGACGCCCCGTTACCTAAGCGGGCCCTTTTCTTGGAGCTCGGCACTTCACGTGGAGTACGCAATCCATCGGATTGCGGACGTTAAATTGCGTGTGACCCCTTGGCACCTTTCGTGGAGATCAGGCTAATGCCGACGCCACCTTTCTCCCCACCCTTCCTCCATCCCCTGAAAATCCTACCCTTACCGCGTTAGCCACCCATCTCTTCTGGCGCAAATGACCCTGACTGTCGGTCTCTTCCCCCGATAACTACTAGTACGTACCTTTCCTCCGTGCCGCCGCCCTGGTTTTACCGTTTGAAAAAGTAATGTTTATAATTCCTATATTCGGCTCATTTCTCTGCCTCATCTTGTGAAAAACGGTCATCAATAATCCTTTCCGTATTGTCTACTAGCATTGATAGTTGTTTCTCTCTCGAAGCGGCTGAAAACTTCGATTCCGACGGGGTAGATCGATGAAGCTAGCCCTTCTTTAGCAGACATCTTCTTCTCCGGAGGAGAGAGAGCAATGCAGAGGGTGGGGCGCTCGCTCCTTGGCCAGGGCCGCACGCTTTATTCGTCCATTCTGTTCCCCTCCATTTCCCCCCAGTCTATCGCCTCTCCCTTCCCTGAAACTGCTAAATCATCTTTCCTCACCGCAAACGGATTTCTCGTCATCTTCACCCCTCATTCTCGCCCTCACTCCACACCAAACTCCTCTCTGGAATATTATACTTCCACACGCCGCCCCCTCTTCAGAATGGAGGCGGCGGCAGTGGGAACCTCGGGGAGGAGGCATCGATTCACCCCTTCTTCCCTTCCACCCCATCCTCTCCAAATGCCCACCCTTCCCTCAAAAACAGGAGGGAGAGTGTTCCATGGGGAACATCCCCACCTTGTTACCATCCCCGGAGCCCCTTCCCATCTCCTAAAACACCCGCGCGTGCATATATCCGCAAATCAACGTGTTCCCCGACTCGCCATGGTTTCTTCGCGTTTTCATCTCTCGAATATCTCGAATCGGAGCATGTAGTGGAATCGAACACGTTTCGGGCCGCTCGTTGAAAATACAATTTCAAATACTATGAATCGGGATGTCTAATCGCCTGCTTATCGTACGTCTCCACGGGTGTGGGACATGGGACAGTGGAAGAGGAAAAATGTTACGTTTTTTGATCGATGGAAAAGGCGTTTGATGCGGTAGAGTGCTGTCGATTTTCGATAGAGCAAGTGAGAAACAATCGGTGAGCAAAGAAAAGAGTATATCTTAAACGAAAAAAGGGGCTGAGAGATTGAGTCATCCGAAAGTTTTGAAGAAAGATTGTCGGCCAAATAAAATCATGTAATTGAAAGCAAAGCCATTGAATGTAAATGAAAAGACTCTGGATGCAAAATATGAAAGAGGTAACGAAAGCGTGAAATGGAAAAAAAGAGGAGGCATGATTAGATTTGTAGTTAGGGAGTCGGTTGGTGAGCTGCTTCGAACCAATCCATGGAGTGGTAATTGATGTTTAATGATGAAATTTATTCATTGTATTCGGCGCTGTGTCTCTGCCGATTTTCTTTGGGCATGGAATCTCACGAGACGAAATGTCATGAGTGGTACCAGATGACTTATTCGTAAGAGAATTTACTCCTTACTTCTACTAAGTATTAGCCCTCAGACAAATTAACAAGCTCTATCGCTTTGTGAAACAAAATTTTGTAATAAACTCGATGGTTTCAGGCTTCACTTTGTGGAAATCCATTCTAATAAATCAAAAGAGAGATGGTACTTTTTTCCACACTTTATTATTTAAAGTTGACCGGTTTCGTCGCATAGGCGACATCATCAGGTTACCTGATGATGTCACCTCGGAAACCTGATGATGTCGCCTATGCGACGAAACCGGTCGACTTTAAATAATAAAGTGTGGAAAAAAGTACCATCTCTCTTTTGATTTATTAAAATTTTGTAAGTCATCGAAACTTAATCGTAAAGGATTTCGTAAAAGGGAGGGTGTGAAAGCACAAATAGTGCATTTGTTCAAATATACGTTTGCAACATGAATGTACATTTCCTCATTCATACAGAGATGAAGAGGGACCTGATGTAGAGTAGGTTGCTGGGTTGTGTTTTGTTTGGAGTTTCAAAATATTTATTTGATAGTTGTGTCCATCCAAAAACCTACCTTAACAGGTAGATTACCTTGTAAAAAAAACATGTCCATACATTATGCAACATTCATACATTATATGAAGCAATAAATAATGATTTTGTCGACATTATTAAATTTTCGTGTTTGAGTGAAACTATTCCAGTGCTCGCGTTCGATTTTCTTTGGAATGTATATATCGTCCGAGGGAGAAGTGTTTGTCTGTCGGTGACAGCGTTGATCTTTCTAAAATTCTTATGTCTTGCCTGCTCTCTTCTGGAGTCACGGGATTCCCAACTTAATTCCACTAGAATATCCTACACTTAGTCTCCTTTCGCTGTAGTTTTTTTTCAAATTTAGCGGATTTTCTTCGTACTTTTTTCATTTCTTAGTAAAATCTTTTTCTACGGTGTCTTCATAAGGATGAATACGCTCATTAGATGAATGTTCATTGTATTTTCAGAAGCGGTCTCCGCGAATATCAATTGCTTCAATCAAACGTTTTCCGCACTGTTTACATGTCACACAATAGATTTAGTTGCCTTAAAAAGCTAAATTAATTTTATGTTTCTCACATGTTATCTTCCCTCAAATTTGAATTGACCATTTAAACTTCATATTCCTTGAGAAGAAGTCTTTGGGACTTCATTATGTAGAGGATATACGATACTGCTCGTCTTTTAAGGATGTCTCCTTTCTGAGAAAAACAAATTTGCACTTTTCCATCGATATCAATCTTCAAACGAACGAACTTCCTCAACATCTTGTCTGAACATGTTGAATATATCTCTCCATTCCATATTATTCTTGGTTTTTTCTCAGGCAATATGCTTTGCTTTGCACTATGCTTTAGACAAAGGACTGATTGAAAAAGCCACGATTGTGAATGACTCGCACTGATATCTCTTATGTGTTAAAAAATGTCGCCTTCAGCTAAACAATGCTCCCTTTAGAAATGAAAAAGGAATGCCGAATCATATGATAATGTACACCCAATGCACTCCGGCTCCGACACATCTTTCTGTTTGCCTGACGCCCCTCGTAAGATTCGCCCCAAAGGCCTTCCATTCCGACTTCTTTCATTCGGAGAACACCCTCCACCTCGACGAGTAGTGAGTGCACCCCTCCCCCCACTCACAGCCTTTTCTTCTTTCGAGCTCCCCCTCCCGCCATCCCTTAGGGCCACCCACCCGCCCTCCCTCCGCCAAGCGTCGTCTCTTCATAGGGGGGACCCCTTGTTTCCATCACCCAGCTGTAAACACCAGGCTTTCCCCCGCCTTCGCGTCTTCCCCACTCCACCCCCTCTCCCGCCTCGTGAGACTCCCTCCCGAAGTCACTGCATCCCTGGAGTTGACCCTGACACACACTCCGCCCTCAGCGTTCCACCCTGTGCGGGATGGGGGCACCCGGACTCCTCGTCTCGAAAACTTTTGTCTCGGGAAGAGACGCTCCGTAGTGACGTCAACCTTTACCGTGTGTTCCTCGAGGTGGTTTCATGGTGGGCCGAAGGCGCGTCTCAGTTCTCTTTGCCGCTCCATTTCTCAGTTCACCCTCATTGGAAATTCATTCCTTTAGTTTCATAGCAGATTTCTTTATATATTCCCAATCCCACGGCTAAGATGCATTCCCTCGGAAAAGTTCAAGTAAGACGAGGGCTGGCCGTAAAGTACCTTACGTTTCGGTCTATCGTGGCGGTGGTTATAGGGCTACAGCCACCATCTTGGTGTCTAAACGTCCCTACACTCAGTGCACGTATCCTGCTGTGGTAGTGTGGGCAGACTGGTTCCTCTACTTTGTTCACACTCCGAACTCTTAAAATTTGCGCTCATGCAAAAAATCCCCCGAGTTGTGAAGTGCGATCTGTAAATAGGTTTTTATCGGCAACACAATAAATAAATCTTGAAGTAATATAAATCTTAAAGGAACATTCGGAAAGAGAGCATTAAACGCTATATTTTCCCGAAGTGTTTAGAAATAAGTCGTTAAAAATTAATATTTTAAATAGGAACTATGCTTTGTTGTCTCAGGCGTAACTTTATGGAATTTGCATGACATATTGAAATGAAATTTTTGACTCTGAAATTCCACACACTTTATTTAAAAAACACGGCCCAGGTGACGACAATGAACGTCATCACCACCTGATGATGACGTTCAACGCCGAAACCTGGGTCGTGGTTTTTGAATAAAGTGTGTGGAATTTCAGAGTCAAAAATTTCATTTCATTGCAATGTATTAGGAATTATGATGGTTTAAAATGCGCGTTACAGGATCCATAGGTTGATTTTAAGAATGTTAACAAGCACGGGGTAAGTCTCTTCCTCGACATAACAAGCACAAAATTTAGAAAGTCCTTTCCAAGTGAAGTGATGAAGGATAACGCGGAATCTAGACGGTACCACGCGGAAGGTTTAAAGATTGTTAAGGCGTCAGCGGCTA
Organism: Hetaerina titia; assembly: GCA_037158775.1. Lineage (NCBI taxonomy): Eukaryota > Metazoa > Arthropoda > Insecta > Odonata > Calopterygidae > Hetaerina > Hetaerina titia. Next base: position 101,991,874 of record CM073774.1, on the reverse strand, counting down.
TACCAACACAAGATGATAGTTCACGTTTGAATAATGTTTCTGGCGACAGTGGACTGAATGATGTTATTCGTGATTATAAGATAGATATCTTAGGTCAATGCCGAGAGAGTATTTCGGAAAATTGTAGAGCGGATTCAAACGAAATAAATTAACTGAAAATATAAATGATAAGCTTAAAGTATATTGGTTCAAAAAGCAAGGGTTTCAAGGAACTAGGTCAAAAGGTAACTGACTCAAAAATCATAAAAGTCGGAAGAGTAACTAGCAATTACGAATGAGCCAGATTATCCAATTCCACGTTTAAAAGTGCTTTCAACAAGATCTGATGGACTGTCTCCCGTTGCTAAACTAATCAGTTCATAAAATTGAAGTTCACCAAGCGGAATGGGAGAAGCCTCAGAAAAGCATAAACCCAAATAAATCCTCGATGGCCAATCAAATCCCATTTTACAATCTTAATTAAATCTGTATTTCCGGAACTATCGTCGGAAATGACGCCCTATCTGGAAATTTAATTGAAAAGATCCTTGCAGATCACGTGGTTCCAAATGACTAAACAAATAGCCAATATAACACCTAAATTTAAAAGTGAGGAAAGTAATTACAGAGCTATAACCGTTGCTTCCAAGTAACTCAAGTCCGTGGAACATATGAATGTCAGTTTGATAATTAAGCGCTAGCTGATAACCAGCATTTTGATAAATAATCACCCCAGTTTCCACACTGGTAGGTTCTGCGAAATGCAAGTTATGCTTTTTGGTCATTATGCTTTGCATTGGGAGAATTAAGTATTCCGGTTTCCATGGAGTTCCGAGGAAAGTTGGAGTGGGTTCGTGAATGTGCTCGAGATGAGGAGGGGCTTACGAGAAGTACGTATTGGCGGAAGGTTAGGGCAGTGTGATGTGGAATCGTGAAAGAGGATCGTTTTTGTAAGCCATGAACCTGCATGAAACCATGACAGAAGTCAAAGAAATTTCTTTTCTTCAGTCTCCTGAGATTTTTATATGAGTGGAAGGAGAAGTAAGATTTCTCAAAAGCAACGTTCAAGGGAGTAATTAATACACGACATCATTGGGTTCAGAGAGCTCTTTCCTCATTTTTGTTTCAGATGAGTTAAGCATATCATGCTTGATTTTCGTCATCCTTATGGCATATAGGATAATGCACATAATAATAATAATAACAATGACAAAGTGTATGGAGCAAGTACTGCTTATATCCTGCCTCCAATTACCATTCAAGGCGTCTAGTTCGAGACTGTTTTGAAAGTACAGCCGGAAATTGGAATCCAAAAAGGTACCAGTCAATTGAAGATCTGCCATAGTCTTGATAATTAATTAAAATATCGTAATTATTATTATTGTTTGCTTGGACTAAGGATTATTTTTTAAAAAAAAAAGTAAAAATTAGGTTTTATTTACTGTGCTTAGCAAATTCGTGTGCTCGTGCTATGCAATATTAGAGACTTTAAAAACTCTGGGATAGCCTCGGCTGGCGCTTTTCATTTTCTTTTTTTATTATGATGTTATGGCTGGGGTAATTCTTTCATTGACCGAAAATATACTTGATGGTATCCCGTTTTTGCAGCTCTTCCTTCGGCGGTGATATACGCTTCGGAGCCCTCTGCCGTCAGCCTCCGCTCCCTCATCTTCCGCCCCTTCAGATTGATTCTCCCCCTTCCGCACTCTCCGCTCCTCCCGCTTTATATTGTTTTAACGACTTGAGGAGGGCACGGGGAGGGGATTCGATGGCTGAGCGGACGGGAGGGGCGGCCGACTCCCCGGCGGGTGCAGGCGGGGTGCGGAGCGGCCTCCCCCATCCGCCTCTTTCTTATTTCAACTTTATCGCCCGACCATCGCAACCGTTACTCTGGATGCCCCCCCCACACTCCCTTTATTTCTTCACCTTCTCACCACGTCCTTCTTCCTCGACACCCCTGCGATATCCTCCCACCCACCCCGACTCCTACCCTTAAACCCTGCCTCCAACTCCCGCCCCCTCCGTAGGTACTCCGTCATGATGGAAATCGCGGGTGGGGGCAGGGGGAAGTCGGGGGGGGGGGGGAGCGAAGGGGAACTCCTCCCGATGGTAATGCTGCTATCTTTCTACTCCGATGAGTTTTTCCTTTTTATTTTAACCTCCGAGAGAAACTTCCGATGGTTAAATGCGTCGTACGAAAGGGCGGTGCACAGGGGGGAGGGGGAGGGGGTTGGTCCTTCCGCGAGGGGAAGGGGCGGGGTGTGTCGATAAACGCCTCAGTGGCGGGAAATATCGGAACTTTTTTTATTTGCTGGCACATGGCGCGGAGTGCCATTAGTCCTCGTGGGTGTCGGCGAGGGAAATAGGTTAGAATTAATGCGTAGTTTCACGGGAAACGCGAGTGAAAGGATCAGAGAAGGAAGGCTCTCTCTCGGTTGAGGAAAGAGATCGGGTCAATCTTGGGTCAATCACGTTCTCGGGTCTCGGGTCAATCTTGGGACAATCTTGGGTTCTAGGTTCGATTCCCGACCGCATTCTATCCTCGGTGAGATGTTTTACCCCATTAAGGAAGCGTCGCATTTTATGAATTTGTGTGTGTGTGGGTGGGCGTGTTTCAAATGACGCCACGGTCTAAACCCCGGCTCGTGGTGCTTGAACTTGAAATATGAAGTTGTCAGCATCAACGGTGTCGCCTCTTCTTCCCCTGTGACATTATTAAATTGACAGGGGAGTAAAATTGTGCTTCCAGAGATTGAGCGCGCTAAATGAAGTATAGTATGTACACGCTTTTGCCTGACCATTATCTTAAGCGTCCAGCTTTAATTACACTCGTTCGTGAACGAGAATTGTCCGTCATCCTCGATGCATAAACTGTTTACTCTTTGACACGTGCGGTATTGCTCGCGCAAAACTTTGTGAGCGCATTGAATCACAGAGGAAAGTGAAAAGCATGATTCCTGAAGGATGCATGGCTTTCCCCACGCTGCACTCACCGGCATTAAGGCTTATGTATTCATGCATTCATTTTCACATTCAAGTTCAAGCCAGGTGTGCCAGGAAGCTGTTGAATTCGTCATGAATTGTGTAGAGAAATAATTCATTTCATTTGCGAAAAATACTCTGTTTACTAGGCTTACTTTGTTGTAGTCTCTCTGGGCTATCGGCATAGTGCAACGGGTCTAAGTATTCGCCTGTTAAGTCAAAGGATGGGTTTTCGCGTCTATGCGATGGATACTGCGTAAACTGTGCGTATTGAATCCATAAAGAACATGTTTGCGTGCTAACCTTAAATTGTAATGTCACTGGTATAGCAGTCAAAACAAGAAGAAAATTCGGGCCCCAATTATCGATTAAACGAATGATCAATATATACAACACTGACCATTCCGACTTTTAATTATCAAACCACTTTACTTTTCCACATAAACTTTTTAATTTTCATTTTTTCATTGTTTTTCACTGTGAAAATTAAAAAGTTTATGTGAAAAAGTGAAGTGGTTTGATTATTAGAAGCCAGTATGAAGATTTTCCACCAAGTTACGCCAGAAACTGTTTTATTTTACTGACCATTCCATTGAACTGAGAGTAAATGATGGATTTGAAAAATTAGGGCAGGTCATTGAAATTATTTAATTGTTATTTCATGGTGTCATACGTCATTATAAGTCTATTACACTATCATTATTTTCCCAAGTTGTTTTTTTCTGATTTACCAGGGAAGTCTTTTATAAAATTTATGAACTTCCCATTTTCTTCCGTTGAGATTAAGTTCCAGATATTAGCGACTCGTCTTCAACGTTCACCCAAATTTTTTTTCATCCTCAAATTGGAGAGTCTCCAGGGATTACCTTTTTTTCATCCAAAGCGATGCTTGGTGGCTCATCGCAGAAGTTCCCGCCGTTCTTCGTTCCATTCCAAATGTCGTTAGTACTCTGTTTTCCCCCGTTTAAAAGCACCATTTTCCTATATGGAATAGTAAGTTTGTGAGCATGAAGTCCTTTTAGTCCTTAGACGAACTAATCGGATGGCCGCTGGTTCTCAAATGTCATTCGTTCTCCTCTACTTAAAAAATCAACACACTCAGCAGCTCTTCTTGCTTAGCATGAACATGGGCACGTGATTCATCACTGGAATAAGCCGATCCCGATTCACTCTAACATGACGTGAGGACTTCCATATTTGTTGCAGCGGGTACCTACGCTGCGTTCAAAAAGCATTCACCATAAAACTCCACATTCCAAATTTTATAATTCGATTATCCTTTTTCAATATTTCACTGGTTTTGATGCATAGCAAGTAAAGTCCTGCCAGCCTCGTGGGCATTTCAATAAATGCTGCGGGATGTTGAACCTGTGACGTTACACATGCCGTGACGGAATTGAATGTACTTTGGAAAGATTTTTTTTTATTTTCAAATAATTTAAAAGATACTGATTCCATGGCCATGACGTTCAACCTCAATTAATACGCTACTGCAGAGGTAGCATAATTCAATGTTTGACAATTTTTAATTTAATGAAAAAATGTGAAAATTCATCTGATTCCATCGGTTATTTAGTTGAATTATTTGTATTTCTGTTGTGATAACTTAATTTAAGTGTCTACTTATACGTCATAATACTCTTAAAATGTTTATTGTTACATTAAATCATACTCTATTCGTGATATTTATTCCTGCACAGGGTACATTATCGATCCAATGAAGTTTTATTTTGATTGATATCAATTTTTATAACAAATACGGCGTACTTCTGTATATTATTTTGCAATGTGGCCATCATATTTTTGATTAATCAAAATTTAGTTGAGCTCTCTAATATCCATCTCCGAGAAATTTTGAGACACAAGATATAGGTCCAATTTTATCGAACGAAATAAAATACAAGACTTAGTAGTTGGAATTCGTGTAGGTATGTCGTATTTTATTCTCCGGTAAATATTATTTGGGTTAAAAGATAGGCATTTTGCTATCAAGAGGTCTTTCAAGCTTGACAACATTTTCGTAAATAAACTCTCGTTTTATCAAATGCCGATTGCGGTGGCTGAGCAGCACGGACAGACGGAATGTCCCCTGAGCAGACGGACTGCCTCCCACGCATCGCCGCCTCTTCACGAATTCAGATTAATCAACGTTTTTCCTCGCCCGCACTCCAACCCGTCGCTGTCCTGCCGCCGCCCACTCTTCTCCACCAACCTTACTCCAGCGCCCATTGCATCGAATGCTCACCCCCAGCGAGAGTCCTATCTTGAATGACACAGTTTCGTCATTCTTGCTATCAGATATTATATGAAAAAAAAAGATGAGACTCCCGATCCGATAGATAAAAATTCATACTTTAATTTTCAATGACTGAAACAAGGCTAATCGCGCCAACAAAATAGTTCTTTTATGCTAACAATTTTCTTGAACAAACCTCTCTTTCCCTTGCCTCTTTAATTGCAAAAACAAATACATTTGCCTTTTAGCATTCATAAAGTGAGATCTATCTCTCTGAACTCCAGTATAAGTTTTACACGGGTTCTTCTTCTACGCAAGCAATACCGATGGGTATTTTTCCCTTGTTATCTTAACTTATAAAATTAGCTTGCCTTTATTGTACACGAGAACGTAATTCATCCACCATTTTCCCCAGCCGGCATCTCCGGGTGTCGCTTCACAGCAAGCCCACGCCACGCCTAGTTCTCTCCCTACACCCACCCACTCAATGTCAGAACTCAGCGTCAAAAAGTCATGTGGGAAGACGGCCCAGTAGCCACATTCGCATTTTCACCGCTTTGGTGAAACAGTTTGCTAAATTGGACTGTGCGATGGTGCGTAGTAATTTTGATAGAGTTTAAGTATTTATCTTCTGATGATTTGGGATGGGGAGCAATGCTATACTTTCTGTGGAAAATTAGGATGAGATGAAGTCGCAAAAGATAGTACTCTATTTTCTCACACTGACTCAAGTTCTAATGGATCAAACACAGGACCCAATGTTACAATTTCATTCTTACGAAATTGCACTGACAACTAACTGGAAATGCTAACTGAAATGCTAGCTGATCGATCAGGAATGAATGTTAATGCAAATCACTTCAGTCGTCGTGAAGGAAAGCGTTGATACAATTTAGAAGCATTTGCCCCCTTTTTAAATGATCCAATTTTTATGACTATTTCACTTTATTTATTTCTATTTCAATACATAATTGTTCGACATTGATAAGTTAGTGCCGAAAGAAGTGATAAAGTATTCCATTAGTTACACCTCTCATCATCCCTCCACTCTCCCCGTTCTCACTGGCTTATGGTTGCCGCATTTGCTTTTAATGTCGTCTTGCCATCAATGCGTTCATATCATTCATCGCATTCATTTAAAACTTGAACCATTGCATCTCAAGAGCACTCAGAGCCGCCCATTACCCTCGAGAATTCAAATCCTTTATTTATAGATTTCCTCTTCCACTTCTTTTATATCTCAATCTCTGTCCCTAAAAGTTCGCCACCAGAAATATGGTCGAAATATCTCATGGGGAAGTGTGATAAATAAACAGCTGATTCTTCTTGGTGTGCTATAATCTGAGAGTCTAGTTTAGAGCGCAACTGCAATTGAACCGCCAATGTGATATTTTATGGTCGGCCAAGGTCAAAGGAAACGTTGCCCGTAGCAGAGAATGGAGCATATATAGTATTAATACCATTGCGTATCTGGGACCGAGGTATGTAAGAGGTGGTCTATTGCATCGTCGCGGCACTGTTCCTTTACAAAATGAAGGCTGATATGGATTTACGGGATACTTTCCTCGAAAAATGTTAGAATTCCCAAAACATTGGAGAAAATAAAATTGGATTTGAAAGCTTTTAATTTCAAGAATTATAGATTTCGCATGGGAAGAGGTGAATGTCTTCTCTGTTCTTCTATCCAATGTCTCAATCATTATCTCACTTCCTTCCATGATGCAGTATAAATGAGATAAATAAAGTTCATGTATAGCAACGGAGAGGGAAAAGGAAAATAAATGAGGTCATTGGAAGGAATTAATGACGAGAATGAATATGGAGTGTGAACCCAATGAATGAATTTATAAAGCCATGAAAAGCAAAGGTCTGCTATGTACTTAAGGTTTTGTATTTAACTGTATTTTTATAATTTGTCCTTTCTACTTGGTAGATAGTTTAGTATAGTTTTAGTATAATTTATTATTTCGTATACTTAGTAAATAGTATAGATAGTCGGAGAAACTGCTTATGTATGTTAATAAATCTAAGAAGTGAAGAAAATTATAAAAACTTTTACCAAAATTTATGATAAAAGCTGTAACAGGATTTGATATTGCTCGTACTTAAGCCAAAATTGTAACGGGAAACGATAGGCGAAGAGAGGCACAGTACTCACAGAAATTGGAGTTTTGGATAATAAGCTCGAATACTGAGTCTCCACTTGAACTACGACTCCATGGGTATAACACCAAATAAGATTTAAAAGTAAAAGAAACAGAATATCGGAGCTCATTGTGTTTCCACTTAGATACGTAATACTCTTGATTTATCATTCTTGCGCATGATTGGTGTGTTGGGTGGATGGACAATTTCACAGCTATAATGTAAAAATATTTTCCGAAATTAAAGCACCCTCACAAATACTTTTCGCTAAAATTGCATCCAAAACCGAAAAAAAATAATTTTTGAAAGTGTTATCGCAACATATAATAACTGCCGAGATCCAAAATGATATGTCGTTATCTTCCTTCCCCCAATAATTTCCTTTGTACAGAAATATGAGTCGACATGAAAAACGATAATGCACGTAACATGTATTGCGTGTGCCCTGGAATTTGACCTTACAGTCATTTATTCACGCTTCCCACTACTTTATGTAAAGTGAAATAATCTCAACGTTTTGAATTGACTCTAGGAAAGTGAATTTTACTTTCCGCTCAAGAAACCACGTTTTACCACGCAATTTACACGGGCTAGTCCAACTAGAGCCCTGAGGGCACGAGACCGGTTATGACGTAAGGATGATCCGTCATCCACCCTTGAAAAATTCAACACTTCCGAAAACTAGGATTCGGAAATGAGGGACAAAATGGAGAATGCAAAAATTCGCCATTTCATTGTTCAAGATCAATAGAAAGCAGTGAAGGAGCGTATTATTGCCTGTGGCTCTGCCGATGAGCACCACGTCAGTTGGCAAGGTTCTAAAGGGAATGATGGCGCGTGTGACCGGCGTAATTGAGTGCCCCCTCGAGCAGAACATCCGCGTTCTCGCCTCCATCTGGCGCGCGATGAGTTGGCGGGGTGCAAAAGGTGCGAGCGGCCCTGGATCCGCAAGAGGCCTCCTCCGCAAATCCTCGCTTGAGCTGGGCCTTCCAAGGGCGAGAGCGCACCATCGCGGCGGGCAAGGGGTGGGCGAGGGGGGAGGAGGGGCTTTTCGGGGCGGCGGGAAAAGCGAGAGGGAGCCGATATTGTGGGCCCTTCGGGTGAATGGGGTGGATCCTCCCTTCGGGGGGCGGGAGGGCCAAAAATCGGGCAGTTAGCCGAAGCCGTTATTGACTTCCTGGAAGCTTCAGCCGAGATTTCGGATTGCCAAGGAGAGAAGGGGGGATTATGGGAAATATGGGGGCGGGTGGCGGAGTGGGGGGGGCCTCTTCTGCTCTGGGAGGTGCGAGGGGGAGGGAGGAAGAGGAGGGTGCAGTGATTGAGGGGCGGATAAGAGAGGAGATTGGCGCCGGGCGGATTGAATGGAGTCGAGGACCGTGCTCGCATATATGGCTTTAGAAGAGGAACGGGGATGGTACAGTTAGGACGCAGTGTTAGCGAAGATATAACAACCTGAAGTATTTGAGCAGTTTTGCTGAAACTATGAACGGATGCTATTCCATTTCGTCCATAAGGAGTTGATACTCATAAACCATTTTTTCCGATTACCAGCCCACGAAAAGGTAATATATTCATTTTTGGGAAAAATAATGTGAATGGCAACTATTTCGCGCATTTCGTGAAATGGGATAAAGTCTCAATAATATGTTTCACAAAATACAATCGTAATCGATGGGTAAAATAACAGCTCTCCCTTAATGACGAGCGCAATTGAAAAATTCCATTCCCACTATAATGTTAACTGAAACCGTCTGTAGGCATCGCTTGAATTTGGACCGAAGCCCTTTTAATCATCGGCCAAACGATCTGGGCAGCAGACTATAACATCTCCTGAGGAATGTCCATTGTGTTGAAATTGATGAGTGAGGCTCATGAATTACCTCTAGTTATATATTTTTCTTCTATCATTAGGTTTAATTTCGCAAAATTATTGCAATCTTTATTGTTTTAATCTTATATATTTGCAATTTAAGAAAATGAAAAACTAAATCGATTTCTCCAGGTATGCTTTACGTATACCTGGAGTACTGCTACCTATACGTATTGCTTTGGGTGGTTATTGAACTTTAAATTCAGGATTATATCACAGAGTTGATTTAATTGGCTAATAGCGGATCAATTCAGTAATTTACCTATATTATGTAACTCGTGATCTTTTTGAGAGTCCTTTCAAAGTAATTATATAAGCTAGAGATAGTCGATGATGACTTAATAATTTTAATTTGCGTCATTATTAAGACCATAAATAATATTCTTGCCATCTAGTTGTTCATTAGTACCTCTCAAAAGAGTTGAAAACAGGTAAACGTATTTAAATGTAAAATATCACCAGGTAGTTGGGAGAAACACGGTACACTCTGATATATTACCGGAGTATGTGGCAAAGCGACGATACCTGGGTCTTGCGGATGTGGATAACTAAGTTTTTATTTAATTTAGAAAACTGAGATTTAATTGAAGAAATCGTTCAACTCGAAGCAAAATGTGGGTTCGATTATTTGTTGTATTGTTGAAATATGTTGTGTGCGCCGTTATGTTCAGAAAGTTGAGGGTGTAGTGCTTAAAATGCGTTACATTTAGGATGATTAATATTTTCGTACGCATTTTCTTAGGATGATTCACAAATAGAAAATAATATTGACATTGTAATAAATATTGTTTTACGAGTTCTTACACTTGGAAAATGGAAGCAATCGATTGCCTAATCCTAGTCAAGATTGGAAAGTAGATGTAATCAATCAATAGGAAATGTTGTCTGACAGGTGAGTGCGTTAGCGGAAAATATCTATGGTAGACTCGATTTTTTAAAAGTAGTTAGTCCTCCAATTGTTTTGCTGCAGGAGAATAGGTAGTAGAAAGTGAAGGGGCGAGATATAATTTTCCTTCCTTGGGGAGTTAGTGACTGCAGCTCGGGAGGAAATCAGAGAGAAGAGGAGAGAAATATTTGGGAGAGAGAGAAAGAGGAGGATTTGCGACTTGGGGATTGAGGCCAGGCGGGTCTTTAGCGGGATTGCAGGTTAAGAAGAAGAGAGCGAGGGATATTGGCGAGGGAGGAAGGGTGGAGAGCGGCTTAAGGACGCGGGAGGCGGGGAGTTGGTTGCTCTGGTGTGCCGTCTTGGGAGCGGCGAGATGAGTGAGGGGGGTGGGTGGTGGAGGTGAGGGACCGACCGCGTCGTCTCTTGAGAAATCAGCCGGAGGGGCGAGCGGGATGGGGGCAGGTAGAGGAACCCGTTCGGGGGGAGGACACAGGCGATGATTTCTTCTCCGCTCCACAAAGGCCGATTGCTGGGTGTAATTTGTGCGCCATTCAATCAGGCAGCGCTTTCATCATCCCCATCGTTTGCGGACGAAACACGGGAGATTTGAAAGGATGAAGGGAGGGATAATAACGATACGTATGCACGCGAAAGTATGGGAGGGAAATATCCAAAAAAGAGAGGCAAAGCGCTGATACAGAAATATATATATATATATATATATATATATATATATGTATACGTTTCTTTATTCCCTTATTTTTTTCCAGGAAGGCTCTCTGACGTCTCTGGATTTCAGTCTCGGTCGTTCTCTCGCTCTCATCCTTTTGAAGATTCCATGGGGATTAGCGGATGGCGGATCTCCGCAAGGAGGGGAGGCCCTGCTTGTATTTTGCTTGTTTATGCTGCTCAAGGTGAGTTAAGTCTTATAGAAACTTGGCAGGCATATCAATCAATGTAGCGTCAGCTACGGGAGGTATGTTGATTATATTAACTTTGATATTTAAGAATTGGCAGTCGAATCATACCAGATGGTATTCATGTATCTTAAGTCGTCAAAATATTATGATAACAGTAGCATTTATTTAGTAATGGATGTTGTAATTTTAGGGAATTAGAGAGAAAGAAAAGAAAGCGAAAAGACAAATTACTCATGGCAATGCAACACTCGCAGTAAATCTCTTACAGCCTGACTTGTGTTATGTTGAAATAGTTTTGCAATCAACTTTCCGCTTACGAATACGAATGCTATTATTTTAATTCCAGTGTAGTGGTTTTTGATTTAATGTGTTGCATGAGGTGTTATTGTTGCATAAAATACTTAAATAAGAATGCAAGAGTAAGGACTGAAAAGGTTCAAACCCTCTGTAGGAAAATATTGATATTAGTTTTTTTTACATAGTTCTCGAAGTAATTATAGTTATATAAAACGACAAACACAGTAAACAACCCGAAGGTCGGTTTGGTAGAGTTCATCCAGTGCTAGGCCCGACGGCGTGTGAAATTCGCACATCAGGGTAGGGGGACCAGTTCCTTTCCCTGTGCCGGGTATGGTTTAATGGATCTTCCCAGGAAGATCTGGTACCCGGAAAATTACATAGCTTGGGTGGAGCTGCAGGTGCTCAGAGTACCTTTCCCGGTAATCGAACCCGGGACCCTTCGGTCAGTAGTCCATTGGTGTGAGAGATTATTTGATTTGGAAATAAATCGAATAATCTTAGCTGTGATGTAACACGAAAGTGCTGATGTAATAATTGCAAATAACCTTCATTTGATGCATAAAATAATGCATATTCTACTAAAATCTACTTTAGTAGATATATTATTCGCATTTTATGTTCTGAGATGATGCTGATTGTACAAGGAATGTACCGGTGTAATACTACCTAGAGGGTTGGATTTTCCAATTTTACTCAGAAAACCTAAAAAATATCTTCAATTGAATTTTAACTTGGTACACAGTTTGCTGATATGGTTGTTTTTCTCGTATTTGATTGATAGTAAATGAAATCAAAAGATTTCACCATTTAGTTCTACCTCCCGTCGAAGCGCTGGGAAATGAATTAATGGAAGTTTATTAAAAGAGAACTTTCACTCTATAATGATAACACAGTACTCACTTTACTTGACCGAATGAATTTAGGCTAATCTATTGCTGTCATTCGTCGATTATGGGATATTTTACTGCATATAAGTAGCCAAGCACGTCCAAAAGATAGTGTACTTGGTGGATTGAGTACGATTTGCGCGGTGCTTTAATCATTAGTATGGTACCATAGTTGACAAAGCGTTCGGTGACTGACGAGAGGGCATTGGTTCAAATCCGGGTAACTATGTACACCCTCAGTCTCTTTAACCAAGAGTTTTAATGGATCAGCTACGTATATTCCTGACGTACTACGAGTGGCTCATGTGCTGCACTTCCCCAGGGTATCGAAATCACTCGCCTTGGAATTAATGCGAGGTGAACACTACCCTCAATTATTGGATCAAACATTTGGTCAAATACTTTGAGTGTGTTAGTGGGTGGTGGTATATTTATGTATAAATTAAACCGTTCGTATTTATGGAAAGCACAGTACCTTTTTCGGTTTCACTGGGCGAATCACTTATTTACGATTTAATACTTATTAGGAAAAAATGCATGAGGAAGTAACAAGCGCACGTGCAAGAAATGTGATGAAAACGGTGAAGTATTTTATATAAAGTGTAACAGCCGTGCTTGGCAATTCATGAACTGAATTAACAAGAAATAAGATTTGAATAAGCATCAACAAAATATGTAATCATAATTTTCCTTGTGAGGTGGTTTGAATATTTACATTAACGCACATTTTAATATTTTTATAATGGTTACCAATGGTTAAATTTATCTTTGAATCCCATTGACTTTGTTAAAAAATTGATTCCAGTGAGTGAATGAAAAACGCCGTGAAGCGACCTTGTGGTGGCATAAAACGTCGATAACATTTTAATGGAACTAGGAGGATTGCGTATTGTAACAATCACAATATATTCTTCAATATTATCGCCTCAGTAAAGCGTAATCACAAATTATCAATAAAGGTAAATATTTTCAGGATATAGAAAATTGGCACGGAAAGGTATTTACTGGAATTAGCGACACAAATCTGTTAACGGGTGATTTTCTATAGGTAACTACTCTAAGAACTTTAGAAGTGTCTGCCTACCTTTTTGTGAGAGGCACATTTTATCTGAATCCTTAGTCAACGCATAATTTAATCATGTCCACCTTAAAGGAAAGCAATTAAATTTCCACTCAAGTTTGGGAGATTTCAACGCTCAACAAAATGTTGAAAAGTAAAGCTTAATATCCATTTATTTGGGTTTATTGCAGTTCAATTTGCCTTTCTTAGCATACTTGTACGTTAAAGACAAGACCGTCACTCATTAATTAGATTCGATACAGAATCGCGGAAGTGAATTCAAAAAAACAAGACTAATGACTGAACAAACCGATATAAATTAGTCGTCTTTGTTCCCATAGCAGATGCTAGGTTCTAGGTTTTCCTAAGGTCTAATATCGAATTTTTCTCGCAGTGAATGTGTAGTGAAGTATTATCTTCGATGCTTCATGTCTTTTATTTAACCTTTCTGATTTCTATACTAATTTTTCCAGAGTAGTCTGTTCGTGTGGCATCTTTGTGAAATTGTATTGCCATTATATTCAAACACAGTGTTTTTTATCTTTTACGTATGATAAAAAATCGTGTTGATTGAAAAGTTTTTAAAGCGAAATAGAGACTGGGATCTAAATAGGAAAATGTCCAATTTTACTTAATTTATGTCGTAAATTTCGGTGAAAATGAAAATGTTTTTGGATGAAAAGGGAGGATTTTTTCCCATATATTTCTTGATAAGGTTTCTTATGACCTTTGCATATGGTAAATTTGTTCGAAGGTTTTCCATTACAGCTGGGTCATCATGAAGGAATACTCGTATTTGCTAGACATTGGGCAAAATGTCAGTTCCTCATAAAACGAGGTGCAAATGTGTATTTAATGTAGTGGGATAGCCGTATCAGTGATTCTATAACGTCAAAATAATAATGAGGAAAGCAACGAAAACAAATATTTGTTCTCAAAAAATTATTTTGGAACCAAATGGGAAAATTGGTCACTTCCATCGGTGGTGAGCGTTGTACACAGCAGCTGAGGAGGCATGCGCGGTCGTCATCACGCCAAATAATTGATTCGGCGAAAGAAATACGTCAGAAGAGAAGGCACATAAGAGGATTGGCACATTAAGAACAGTGGCATGGAATGTGAGAACGATTCTAAGCACAGTAAAGTTAGAAAACCATCATGCGAGTGATTAAGAGAGGAAATACGTGTATTCTTACTCAGATGTGATAGACCTGTACAAGGTGAGATAGAACGATGGAGAGGATTATTGACCGATAGTCGACAGGGAAATACACTTTTAGCGGGGTGGTGGTGCGTAAAGCCAACAGCAACCACGTTACGGAATGGGAACCTCGGCAAAATGGTATCCTATTAATAGTAGAAGTAAGAGCTCACCTGGTCAGTGTAGTAGTAACCTAGGCATACATTTCATCTAGCAGGCATAAGGAGAATTATTTCTCGTTGATTATCATTCCATTATTAATTATTATTCCCCACCAATCTACGGACTACAACGCTGACGAAGATGACTAACTCGAAGAATAGGTTTTAAGTACCATAATTTTGACCTATCCCTTATCGGAGAAGATCAGATCAACCGAAACAATAAGAAATTGTTGCATTCAGAGCAAGGAAAGCAACTCTTGTGCCCTTGGTCTCCATAATAGGTCTTATTTCCCAAAAATTTCGCATTGAGAGCTGAATTAGAGTTGTTCACAGGGTTCACAAGGATTTTCGGCCCAGGAATTTCGGTCAGTAGACAAATGATCAGCGAACATCACGCAGAATCATCAAAAAAATAAATTATAAACCTTAATGATCAGTGAAAGTAATCATAATGATTAAAACGGATTACTGGATTTTGCCAAATGGCTCTTCCATCTCCGTGAATCGAGCGTGGGAATTTAGCTCATGCAGTCGGGGGGTTCTTATCATCAAGTTCATCTCCGTATTAATCCATTGCTTTTCGTAATGAGATTGATTGAGGAACCTTTATAAAAGGAGCGGCGGGGGACGAGATAACGGAGAAGGTGGGGAAAAAATGGCAGATTTTTGGAGGAAAGATTGGCGAAAAGGTTGGGGTTAGAGGATATTATGGAGAAGCGATGAGGGAAGAGGGTGGAAAAAGAGCATCGAAAGAAGAGGGTGCGATAAGGGGTGGAAGAAAATGAGGAGTGAGGGAAGGGGGGACGGAGGGAGGGTGGGTGGTGAGGGCTAAAGGAGAAAGCGATGATGACGTAATAATGGCGCTGCATCAGCATCCAGAAACAAAAGGTTCGAAGCTTAATGGAGTGAAGGAAGAGTTGTATGATTTTTTTCTTCGAAGGAGAGCTGAGGAGGAGAGGCGATAATGGAGGGAGTTGTAGTTTGAGGTGGGGAGAGGAGTCTTCTTGCTGGCTCAGTAATTGCTTGGTGGCCACTCACGGAAAAATATCGGAGGGGAAGTTGTCGAGGAAAGAAGTTTATTGGATTGAGATATCCCTTAATATGTATGGCTTGAATGGGCGATTGCTCGCTAAAAAGACCTACTCCAGTAATTCCCAAATTCTACTTTTCATTGTCTTCAAGATGAAGTACCAAGCTCTTTCATTCCGCTTTAATTTTTTTTGTAATAAAAACTTGGATTCCTAATGTAATTAGTCCACTCAGATGTGGCCCAAACGAAATGTAAAATAATTTTAACTGATGAAATCTCCATAAGAAATACCTAATAATTTTAGAAAACTACTTATTCACATACGTGTGTGTAGCAACTAACTCTTCAGCAAAGGAATTCCTGTCCAATGTAAGATAAGGGTCATTTTCAGACTTTCTGTGTAAAACCGTTAACGCGAAAACACACTGTGATAATTACAGTTGGCACGAAATAAAATTCTTAGATATTAGATACTTTAGTGCCCTGCGAGCCACCAATAGGGAGTGTGGAATGAGTTGAATACACAACAGACCCACAACAGAATAATTTTACCCCCACCGCGGTCGGACAATGCCATTCTGATCCCTTGTTATTCGTGGAAAAAAATGGCATCTTAAGTCTATCTGTTCTACACTTAATTTTTCTAATTTTATTGGCATGATCTGGCCTATCTTAGTACGATGGAGGTAATAATACATATTCAACATCACTGCTAAAGAGGCCTCCTTCCAATTTATGCAAGAGCTTCAATTTGTATTTTAACCTTCGCTCCGTGAGTGACTCCCAGCCTAGCTGCTCTAATATTTTCCATACGCTACTAAATTTATCATAACAAAGTTTTACAAATCTAGCTCTTCTACGCTCCACTCGATCCTATTTGGCAATCAAGCCAACGTCGTGGGGATCCCATATACTAGCAGAATATTCTAAATGAGGCTTAAAAGATATGAGGCTTGAAAGATAACGTTTCTCTGTGACATTTTCTTTGGCGGCATCAATGCGTAACCTCGGTGGCTTCAATGAATTTTCGAACGTATTTGTGATATCAGAGGAAAACGGTTGGCTCAGTTAATATAACGTCGTTGAACAATATTAATTTCCGATTCATAAGGAAAATATCAAGAGAAATAAAGAGCTCTAATAATGACACTCATTTCTTAAACAGGCTCACCACCAAAATTCCACAAGTGTGGCCCTGAATGCGTTTTTCTCAAGGTAATCACTGGTGGTGTTTTCCGGTCATGCAGTATTACTATTTTAAATATTTAATTCGTGTAAAATATTCGATTTTCCAAGACCTTAGGTTAGCATGGAATTTCCTTAAAAGGATAAAGCTATTTATGCATTCAAATTCAGCGTTGCCCTATCTTTAAGTGTAACTCCTAACATATAACCAGGAGTTTCGAATAAATTCCGTCGATTTAAATGACTATATTTTAGATATTTATTCCCTTTAGTCATTTGTTTTATTTGTACAAACTAATTTTTAACCATGGTATTTTTATTTCTCGTAATATCAATTTTGATATTTACTTGGATATTCTTTTGGCTCGAATGCCATCGAATAATTCCATTATGGCGGACCTGTACTTGAAATAAAGTTGAAAAAAAGGTAAAAGAAACCGTTAAGGAGGGTTAATTTGGGAATTCGTGGCGAGAGTTTCGTAGTGCACGCTGAGAAACCTGGTCTGGGAAAAAAGTAGACTCCACCAACGCCCGTGTTTACATCTAACGGTAAGACGGGCGGAACAATCACGCATGTTGGAGTAGGTAGAAGGTCTTAAATCGCGATGCTGCTAAAATATGCAGATAATAAATTATTTTTCAAGCTATAGCGGTCTCTGCTGTTGCCGTAAGATTTAAACTTCGATCACTCAGCCCTGTTCCAGGCCTTCCACAACTAAGCGATATACGTCTGGGGTTGGACTTTGGGCACTAGCTGCTCGAGTTTGGCATAATGCAGTAACTTCTCCCCTTTGGGGAAGAATATTCCGTTGAAACATTCCCTCACCTCTTACGGGTTGTTTCCCTCTTTAAAACTATGAGTACGCTTTCCCTCCACCCTCTTGGGAGACCTCGGCGATGGACTGCGCTCCCACTACCCTTAATACATACATTTCATCCACCACCCGTGTTCCCCACGACCTGGGCCCCTCCACCCCCGCTTTCCATTCTGTAGAGGTTCCGGAAGAGGGCGGAAAGGAGTGGGCTGAGGAAGGGGGGGGGGAGGGTCTCTCGGATTTGGACAACCTGCAGAATCAGCGACTCAATCTCTGCGTTGAAACGGGGGTGCGGAGATGCGAGAGGGAATATTTTTTGCGCGGGGTCCGGGAGGGGCGGATCGGGGTGGAGATAGGGGGAAGGGCTCGGAGAGGGGGTGGTTGGAAACGAGAGAGAAGATGGATACAGTCCCCCTTTTTTGCTTTGCGGCGAGCGCCGGAAGTTACGGGGAGGGAGCGAATAGAGGAAGGGTTACGGGGATGAGTTTGCGTCCGTGGGTGGGTAAGTCCGTAGGGATTCGCAAAAGGGTTGTATAAAAACGGACCCTAGGGCTTCGGCGAGGAGGCATAAGTGATAATAAGTCTTGCGGTCGGGGGTGGAGGAAGGGGTGGGGGTTGAAATAGGAGGAAAAGGGTTCGGGGAAGGGTTTAAAACGGAAGAGCACGTCGGCGGACATTGTGGGCGTGTCCGTGGGTGATTTGGGTGAGCGCGAGGTTCCGTTTTTTTTGGATTCATCTTTTAATTAAGATAGCGGAAAGGAAGGAAGCCATTTGAATCACCGGGGATATCAATGCAGCCTACGAGGAAGACAACTGCTTTTTTCTGGGAAGTGTTCATCTTGCATTAAAAAGGTGGTTTTTAATAGTTATCTCGTATGCTGAAAACATCTGGCAGATGAGTAATGGTTAAGGCTTCCAATTTTTTTCACCAGTAACTACTTGCGACTTTGATGCAGATTCAAAGAATATATACTTTTGGAACAATAAACCCTGAAACTCATATTGTTCATATTCAGTGCAGGTAGGCTCTGGCATATCAAACGGTCACAAACAAGCATTCCATAGTAAGTGAAGAATTTACGTTCGGAAGAATGTAAATGAGGAATATGAAAAAGACAAGTCAGTCAGTTGTCAATATTTTAGAATTTATGACTTTGAGAGATGGGTAAATACTAGGATTGATTAAATCATAAAATTTCTCTGTACATACGTTTCGTAAAAGACATTGAGATTATTTGTTTACGGTTTAATTAGTTTCAATACAAGTTGGCGTCTTCAGGTAGTTTAGACAGGTAATGTCTTAAGTTAACAATTAAGTAAACGTTATAATTATTTCGGAAATATTTACCAAGGGATAATTTAACAAGGTCTGATTTATTTTAGTATATTTAGGGCCTATTGAAGCAAAACGCTTGTATAGTTGGAAAATGGAACTTTCAGGAATGCTAAAGGGGATATTGTTGCCTTTACCAACTGAAATGAATGTGAACTCGTCAATTTTAATTTTAAAAAATCTAAAGAAAAAATATTCAACTTTTGCACTGAAACCACTTGAACAACTTTAAGTTCGACACTTCCAAATATTTGCCAGCATCCCGCGACATAACGACAATCGAGTTGCTCCTCCTGCTCTTGCCCTCTCCTTCCACGTGACAGACTTTTATGAAACTCTAATCCTTTCTTATTATTCTCATAAAATAATTGATCGTGGGGACTACGGGGGCGCTGTCATTGTGCGTGAGATTCCATTCAGGCGACTTGTGCGCGGGCAAAGTCGACTTCGATGAAAGAAGATGTAAAAGGGAGAACGGGGCAATGCGCGGCCCACGGGTATTAGGGGTAATATAGTTTCGGTCATCCCTTTGTGGGGATTTGGGCAATATTCCCTCTTTTTCGGAGAATATTTATTTTCAGGATCAGGCCAGGATGGAAATAAAGCGAGTGGCTCGGGCAGAGAGGGGACAGGGGATTTGGGGTTTGGAGGGGACTGTGGCTAGGATCGGTGGCAGGGGGCGGATGAGGGGCAGATGGTAGACTTTTGACAGGCGGGGAATATGGTGTAGAGTTTACGTGCTTAAATCTGCATATCATACGGGGAACCACTTTCCTCAACGTTATCCTCGGTGCTATTTTAATAATCTCTTTCTGGTCCGTGAACTTTTTTACGATCGGTCCCAAGTTATTTTATATTTCACGGTTCATCCTAGAAGGTATAAGAAGTAGAAATATTTGGTTGATGGTAATTGTTTAGTAAGTGATACGTCAGAGCAATCAGCATCTTGCCTTCCGCTAAAATCGTCCCATCCTCATTTTTTTGTAGCCCTCGGATATTATTATATATTATCTCGCATTCGTCATCATAATGTGTACATATACGTATTTCACGCACATAGCTATTCCAAATTCTCGATTGTGGTACAGTTGTGGTACTCCATGTTAATTCCATTACTACAATCTTTATTGTAGCCTAGGTTAATTATTTTATCTCATTCTGGGCCCCATAATTAGCCAAAAAATACGGCGGACGTCACAATAGGAAAACTAAAATATTGTATTCCCAATATATTCGACAGATATTCAACTGAAGCGCGTTGTACGGTATCAACAGATCCCTGGGAAAGTGCACATTTGTTTTTTTCACATTTTATGCCCTATGATAGGGCATGTCAGATCGTCAAAGGCTTTTATATAAGACCGAGCGAAAGAGAAAAATATGCGCTTTGCTGTGGTGAAGACGGAATTATTTGAAAGCTTCAGAAGCAATTTTTTAACTTTTTGGTACAAGTACGTATCAAGAGGGGATGTGTGGAAGGCAGATTGAGCGAGAAGCTCTTGTCGGTCAAACATCTCTGGTCTAGATAGTCTAAATACCTTATCTTCTTATCTAAGGAATTGAGTTCGTATGAAATCCCAAATTCATGGTGTTGGTTATTAAAGTTAACCAAAGTACTAACGTTATAGTTATTATTTGATTTATATGGCAGTTGCACCGAGTTTATTTTTTTGCAGCAAACTTCCTATGCAGAGAATCGAAATATCTTAAAGGAATATATCTTCACGTATTTTTTCGAATAGATTGAATTGGCTCCTCCCCGTTCAGGAGTTTCGCTTGATTTACGTGATGAAGATGAATGAACCTGAACTCTTCCGCAATCCACTGCTCCTGTCGTCGATTCAATTGAAGAAGTACGAATGTGCGACGGGTGACTCGAGGGCACTGATCATTCAGGACGTAGTACGAGAGTGGTCTCAACGATTCGCTATTTTTCTATGCAGATTTTTTGATGCGTTCTTCAACTCAGTCTTCCGGCGAAAATTCGTCTGCCATTTTTCTTTTCCGATATCACTCTAGCAGTGCCGCGAGATCGTTTGCATTCACACTCCCGATTCCAGTTTTGTATACGTGGCATGTGCGTATTCACAGATAGGATGAATCCTGTGCTGTGTTCGAGATCAGCGTCGGAAGAACAGACATCACGAGGAAAAAGGGGCAAGTTATCATCATTAGTGGTTGTCAATCCAAGTATCGGATTGGCACATTTCCCAACTTGACTCTCCTATCCACTAATCCCAAGTCCTCATATTTTTCACTTTCACGCCGTTTGCTACATTTTTCATGTCTTACCCAAGGCCTCTCTCTCTTTACTTCCTTTCATTCACTTTCACAACTTTCTTCAGCAAAATACCGCAATTCGTTTTATACCCGGTTTCTCCCTTTCCCGCACTTTTTATGGGCTTTTTCTTTCACTCACTCTCGGTGGGTATTCGCTCGATATACACGTATATACAAGTATCTTGATGAAGTGTTCTTTTATTTTCTAACTATATATATATATATATATATATATATATATTTCTATAAATGTATTATGGGATGTGATCAGACAACTTGCAAAGAGCATCCTTAGTAAGTTTTTTTTATTTTATTTGAAAAATAATTCTCGTTCACATCTATAAACCTCTTGACTGCCCGATTTAATCGAAATTCCGGATGTACCTATCTATCTATCCCATCACAATTAGTTATTGAATAAAACGAATCTTTTTTTTTCCACCAGTACTCACCATATTTCTTTCCTTATGTCTCTATAATGCATGCTTATAAATCCTTCGAAATCATCTTCATCTCATTATTCCCCGGGGAAAAATTATATTGATTACACAAACCTCTCCTACCAATAATGTCCGCGTTGCACGTCTGTGATATCGAATTAACCTTCGAGTGCTATTTGGGATGAAGCCACGAGAAGTTGCATTAACCACCCTTGCTAGGATTGATGAAAGACCAAACGAGAGCAAATCTCTAAAATTATTGACCTAATAGGTAATGACACTGGCGACTCGACCAAATGGATCTAATATCCATAAACTAGCTGAACTCGCAGTGTGGTATTAAATCGCCTAAATGAACCGCGAGCGTCATTAAGAACGAGTGCTGTAGTCATCCGAAAAATTACGAGCTCAGAGAATCTCAGGCGAAGGGCAGAGGGAGAATCGCGATGGGAGACGTAGGTGGTGGCCGGGTCGGCTTCGCTGCGGCGGCGAGGAGGAGCAGCGTCGGGGTGCCCTCAAATATCCGCTAATTACTCTCCTCGCGGCATTGAAGTGCAAATGAACACCCTTTAATGAAGTGTAGGAGAGAGAGAGTTTGTGTGAGTGGGGGGAGTGGATAGGTTTATGTTACTGGGGTTAGGTGTGCTCATTTCAAATTTCATTCAAAATTTGGGGGGGGGGGGTAGGGTGAGGGGGTGGGGGGTTTAGGGCGGAATTACCCTTAATCGCTGAGGTGCTCTTCCTTGTGCTTACTCTAAAGCTTCGGCAGGCAATTAAGAGGCGGGGTGGATCGGTGTTGCGGGCCGACGGAAAGCAAGTGCGGGAAGACAAAAGCTGCTTTTTAATGCACGGCAATCCTTTTGTGTTGAGGTAGGGCGCGTAATCGATGGAGACGGCGGCTCGCGGGAGGGATTGGAGCCGGGAGGGGGTTGGCCTTCGGATAAGAGTGGAGATATCGCATTCCGAGTCAGGAGAGGGTCGTTCTTTTTTGTTTCGCTCCACGAAATTTTTTTCCCTTGTGGTTTTTAATTCGAGCGGAGGATGATTCGTCTTCTTTTAATTCCCGTTTTATAGTATTGCTGCCATTTCTCCCTGGTTTTATTATTCCGGATTTCAATTCCTTTCCCCTTTCATTATTTCTGATGTCAATGCACGGCGGAGACTGTGTACGTTTAGAAATATCGTTTGAGTCAAGATAACATTATAATTTAAATTCGGAAAGAAATAATTATTGTTCTCAAGTTATGTTCAAGTTAAAGTATGATTTCGATGGCATATTGAAAATTCACGCGGAGGGAATAGCTCAAGGATTCAGAATCCGCGGCGGCGTTTAAGATTTATCTCTGTTCGAGATGTTCAGGTTAGATCACCCGTAGTGTAACGGAAAAATTTTCTTCTCGATTTTACATCATCATTTTGGAGCCACTCATAAAATTATGGACATCAAATATCGTCCATAGTTTTCAAATTTGGGCTATCTGAGGCGAACAACTCTCTCATTTAAGTATTCATTAAATTTTCTGGCAATCCGCTAAATGAAGCTAAAAAACGGGTCACACTCTGTGGTCCCGCTTGAGAGAAAGAACGCTAAGGCCGAGATGGCGGGGTCATTTGAGCAGAGAAGCGCTGTTTCCTAGTTTATCCTTCATAACGCTCTTTCAAATCCAAGGCCTCAAGCTCTGTGTCCGAACCCCTCATTATCCTCGACTAGCTTTCCGAAACGCCCTCCCGTTTCTTCGGAAGATCTCACCTCCTCGACCACCGGTTCTCGCCGAACCATGGGACCCTCATCCTACACTCAAGCGAAATCCAGCTAGCCCGTCACACGTGATCCGAGATGGCCTCACTAAGTTTTCCCTTATCCTCTGTCTGTCTCCACCACCCTTTGACGAAAGTCCCCAAGGAAACTACCCTTATCGCAGGCCTAGGCGCTCCACTTGTCCAGGCGTATAAAGGACGCCCTCTCCTTTCTCCGTGGAAAAGGAGGAAAAGAATGATTCTATATTCGATGTATTCAGGATTGACTCTGTGGAAATCCATATTCACTGGAGTAAAAAAACAAAGCAATTTATCTTTCCAAAAAACATTTTCAAATTCGAAGAGAGAGAAATAGAGTGAAAATTGAGATCGTCCTTTGGCTTCTTCTATGCCATTCACGTAAAATATATGCTTTCCCAAATGAATGGAACTGGGTGAATTAATATTTAGTCTGGCTATGACTCCATCTGTATGGATATTCGTTCAACTTATATAAATTTCCCAAAATTGCTACAAACTCATGGGTCTATAGGGCGTAACGACGTCTCTTAACTTTTATGTAAATAGGAAAATAAACTAGTGCAAGTTTGGTTACTGACGGACCAATTTGATGTTCTATAATGAAAATCAAAGAAGATGGTGCCCAATAATGCGTAATGAACGAAGATGCCAATCGCCACTTGCCGATCCAACATAAAATGAACGTCGCTGTTACGTGAGGCCTCTGAGCCATGATCCATTCACGTCGAAGAGGTATTTAGGGATGTCCATGTTCTGCAAAGTTCGCCCTACTCCCCCTTTAAACGCCCATTTAAATGCTTATAGCAGAAGGTTAGATTTTTGAACTTCAGCATTTATAATGTTGTTTTTAGGAGCTTCAAGGAGATGACGGTATATCGAAGAACCACACGCTGCCACACACCCTAACGGCCGGGTGCAAGATACCAGGCAGATGTATTTATTAGTTGCACAAACTATCACCAATTAAAACCTATAATATATTTCATTTTATGGAAGATTTAATAGTGCTACACATTCAATCCCGCTTTGAAGTTCCCATTGAAATAACTTTTGGTTGAAAGAGTAATTCTGTATACGTAAGGCATCGAGAGGGAGGTGCAGCAGTGTATTCAATAAAAATTCGTCAATCTGCCCGAGAGCGAAAAGGTCCATGAAATAACTAAATGATTGGAAAAGATCAGAAGATTCTGCCAAAAATAGAGCAGCGTATAAATTGAAGGTCCAGGTAATCCGGGCTCTCCCAATTATCCCGTTACATATTAAAAGGAAGTGGGGAGAATGAGAGAGCGAGAGGGCTCACCTTCATTAAATGGATTCACGCCTCGAAGGAAATCTCAGCATCGGAGGCTCCTGGTGCTCCGGGCGCTTCCCTTTCACTACCCGCCAAAACTCCATGGAAAAATCTTCAGAGTATGCATCCTTCTCTTCATGTATTATACTTCTCTTTCCATCCCCAATCTCCTTCGGAACACGTGCAACATGGCAAGCCTCCCCCTCTCCTCGCCCTCGCCTGGAATTAGGTCTGGCTCCCTGGCTCCCTGCTTAGTTCCCCCGTGCTCTTCCATCTTCTTAGCCTTCCATTCCCTGCGCCTCCCCCCGCCCCCACCCTCCCCTCGACGTCAACTTCGAGCACCCTCTTCCTCCCCCAATCCATTATACTGAATACCCTCCTTCTTTCCTTTTCTCGATTTACAGCAACTTATGAATCAGCAGGAATGGGATTACATTGATGAAATAACGCATTTGAATATGAGAAAACATGTTTCAATACTTTTGATTGGTTTTTCTCTGAGCGATAATTCGAGTGCATTCACCGCACGATTACTAGTACTAATTATTTTGACCCTAGACTAATATTAGGTAATCTACCGGTTAAGGTAGGTTCTTCGGATGGACACAACTATCAAACAAACACTTAGCAACTCCAAACAAAACCCAGTCCAGAAACCTAATCTACATCAGGTCCCTCTTCATCTCTGTGTACTTCTTTCCTCCATTCATCCCTTCCAACATCCCCGTCCTGTTCCTGCCCTTTCCTCGCTTCCCCTCTATTACCTTCTTCAACATTCCACTACCGCTCAATTCGCCTTTCATCCATTTTTCCTGCCTCCATAGGATTTCTCTCAACAAACCCCTCTCCTCACCCACCATCTCCAGTACTTCCTCATTTGTTTTCCTTTCGGTCCATTTCACCTTCTCCATTCTTCTCCGCACCCACATTTCAAAAGCCCTAGACTAATATATATTAGGCAATATTCCTTAGGAATATTTAATGAGGAACTCACACAGAAGTCTGCCCATTGTGAACTGGTTGAACTTCAAGAACTGAGCTTTCTGAGGTATCTATGGTAATGGTATCCACGGAAGCTA
The DNA here is from genome assembly GCA_037158775.1 of Hetaerina titia. Classification (NCBI taxonomy): domain Eukaryota; kingdom Metazoa; phylum Arthropoda; class Insecta; order Odonata; family Calopterygidae; genus Hetaerina; species Hetaerina titia. The sequence goes on along the minus strand of CM073774.1, from coordinate 101,966,012 downwards.
CTGATTCTTGGACCATTGTTGCCACGTGCCATGTTTTGATGCAACACTTAACCTAAACTAAAACTACATACGTAGATGCTAATAATTACGTTATCTTTAGAACGCTATCTACGCCTAGAAATATGGTGTTCTCACATTCTCCTGCCTAGAGGTAATTTTTAATGTATTTTTCCTCTAAGTACGATGTATGAAAACTGCTTGGGATTTGTCAAAGGTCAAAAAGTGTTCAAAGTTGGCTTTAAATAACTCGTGGACTGTGGCGTGTCGACTACGAATGCGTGTCGCTTTGTATTTACGGTATTTTGTCACAACATCTTGTTCCTTTCAAAGCCCCCAAAATCACTTTGTGTTGGAGGATACCTTGATAGCTTAACTGCCCTAAGCACGCGGCCGGACCGGGTTCGAATCCCGGTCAAAGCGAATGATTTTCACACTCTGAAATTGTTTCATTTTAAACTTTTGCTTACGTGTACCCACGAAATGCATATCTCTCGTTTGAAAATGTTCTAAACTCGAAATCGCCAGATCCAAAATTATTACTGCGTACTATGACGTTTAGCCTGCACTTACGCGTAAAACTTAACCCACTCCCCATCACTGTCTTCCCCTCTCTCTAGTCACGTCTTCGGCCAAGTTAACGCGAACGAACAATACATCTGTCCAAGAGTGGATGCCGTCGGGTCGGACAGCCGGCCGAGAGAGAGGGAGGGGGCGGGGGGTTTGGGGGGGCTAGGCAAAGCGGTCGGGCCGGCAATGGACGGAACAGGAAGGGCATGCCGTCGGTGGGAGGGGAAATTGCCGTTCCGCGATAACAAGGTTACTTCCGGCGGCGGCGTTCGCGGTTCCCGAGGCGGGGGGAGGAGGCTCTGGGCGGGGGCCGAGGGGATCGTGGCGCGCATTGTGCGTCTTGTGTGTGAGGCGAAGGGTGGAATGGGGGAGGACGGGGGGAGGGTAAGAGAGGGGCGTGCCGCCCTCGTGTGTGGCGGCTGGCGGGATGGAAGTGGTTGTTAAGTGGGCGGAGATGTTCGGTGGGCGGGGTCGGGCAAGGGATGGGAGGGCGCGCTACGTCTACGTCGCCGTGAATAAGGAGTGTGTGTTGCCGTTGCGAGGGTCAGAGATGAGCGTAGCATTCACCCCTTGTCCCTGAAGTTACAAATGGGTTAGAGCAGACCAGTCGTGCTACCTTATCGCGAACAACTAGAGACCGGAGAATGCTAAATACTCGTTACTTAGTTGTTCGTTACTTGCTCGAATCCTACTACGGTCGGAGAGATCATGCCTATAAAATCAGAGAGATTAAGAGTAGAACAGATAGATTTAAGATGTCGTTATTTCCGCGAACGATGAGGGATCAGAATAACATTTTCCGACCGCATAGGGGAAAAATATTCGGGTCAAAATTAGTCTGTAGTGTATTCGTCCCCTGCCGCGATCGCTTGCCGGGTACTAAAATATGTAATAGATTCTTTCATCACTGTTCCGTTTCATATTCTATCTGGAAATGTTTTAATGTCCCTATTTTGGAACAGGACACTCTAGACACATCATGGACACATTTTAAGGCAATATGGGTTTATTGGAAGCATAATAGAAGGGATAATCGAAGGGAAGAACACGCGAAGAGGACCAAGGGAAGACAATAGGAACCAACTTTATTTGAATTGGATGCTTTTGAGTTTTGAGTGTGGAGTAGAATGGAGAATATAAAATGGATGGAATGGGAAACAAACGATGACTTTCAAGGTACGGCAGGGGAAGAGAGAGGGTCGTTGAGAGAATCCCAAGAAGGCTGCACAAGTGGGCGGAAGAGATGCTGATTGTGAGGAGCAATGGGATGCTTAAGACGGTTATTATAAAGGGTACAATGTTCGCAGAGGGAGGGAGCTTAAGAAAAGGCATTTTGAATGTAAATAATGGAGGTATAAAATATGCAGAGCTAAAGGATTAATATTTTGCAGTGTGGGGTTATAGGATATTTTATGTAATGTTGCCTAATAGAATTGAGAATGTTAGAGGCTCTTAGTCACCGATTCATTGTAAAAACGAAAACTCTCATAAATATGCAAAAATTGAATTGGGAATTATTACAAAGAGATTTCATAGTAACGTATTTTAAATTATTTTGAGCGGTTGGTTCATTATGCACGTACCATTAATTAATAAGTGAAGTTAATAGTTTTTAGCCTAACCGTATTTTTTTAACGGGGAAAGGCAAGAAGTTACAACTAAGGTGTCAAAAGCAATGGGTTCACGGAGTAATTTTTTCTCTTTAACAACATCTTTGTTTAAAATCTACGCTTTCCACTCCAAATCAACAACTCTTTAATTTGTTCCTCTTTTCATTTCCCAGATCCCTTTCCAATGTTGATTGCACCCCTAGCAATAGGCTACAAGCTGGCTTGCAAGATGCGTGTTGAGTTGGGGCTCCTCTCACCTCCATGCTCTTCGACCTAATGCCGTCAGGTCGAAACATACCGTTGATCTTCAGAACTTGCCTCGAGTGCGGGAGTTGATGGGCTCTGATTTCTTTTTATATTCTACGCAGTGTGTTTCCCAAGCTATTTTTATTTCTCAGTGCGGTGAACTGTGTTACCGAATTCCATCTTGGAAATATTAGGGGACGCGGAATGATGCCAAATTTACACCGCATGCCTTGGTAAGTAAATATATTATTATTAGGACCCTATAATGTCGTTATTGAAATTTTGTAACCCCAGTTTTACAGATTAAAAGTAACGTCCCCCTACCTTAAACACAGAAAGAAAGACGTGCTATGGCTGGACTTGGAAAAAAACACATTTGCTCGACTAAAAGCAATTAAGTGCATCCGGGCTATCATCTTGGATAGCACCTTGGTGTTTCTCGGTGTTCAGTCCACTACACATAACCAGTTCTTTTTTTTGATTCCTTTAATAGCTCTTTTACGATCAAAGATGAGACTTAAGTCATCGCGGTGAGATGCATTCCTTCGATAAGTGTGGGTGGTTTAGGGCACAATCCCCTTTACTCTAGGGAGTAGTCGTAAATTCGTCCCTTCCAACATTCCTAACGGAAGATGCCCGTGGAGAAGCCGTGGGTTTTAGTTGCCGAAGCCAACGTTTAAGTTTCCGCCAAGTAGCGGCTGCGATTTCTTTTACTGCTTTCAAGCTCGATATGCGTAGTAGCTCTGAGGTCCCGGAGTCGGAACTCGAGCATTTAGAACTTTGAGACGCACTTGTGATCTCCCTCACCGTTGAGTCATCCTTTTCATTTCCGGGAGCGTCCCAAATGCCAATGGTGACCCCGAAAATACACGTATGATTTATCCACTCGTGTCGAGCGAGCGTGGAGGCATTTCTTCTGCGGCGGCGAGGAGTGAAGTAGGAGGTTAAATGCTTTTGGGTGCTTTCCGAATCGGCTGGAAACACAAAAAATATGTTTTTGTAACACTCGACGATTGAAACGTGAAATTATCTTGTTCAAATGAAGGGCAGTAGTGCAGACAACTGCTGCTAAATATGGAGCATATTTGGCAGCAGTTTTCTGGAGCATTAGCAGCTGCAGTTGACATTTCCTTAAAGAATGGAATTTACTCAGTTCATCAAAGGTTATATATTTTTCCTCATTTTTGCCGTATATCGTCATATCAGTCATCCAGGTCAATCAGGTCATCCTAACTTCAAGCTGCGTCCATACTGTCTAAAATACTATTCTCGTCCGTCGTCAAACTCCATTTCCGAACATTAAATCTTCTATCACAGGATTTCACTTCCTATTATTTCTTAATATTTCCAAAAAGCAATTTTGGCCATTTTGGTAATTCTCCTAACAGCGTGCTCCCTCTTCGTCCACTATACGTATTAGCGTCACTTCTCTCTACGTAACTTATTTTATCCCCTCCTATCCCTATCCGAATCTCAAACATATCTTTTCTCCACCTCTTTCCTCCTAGACCTGGGCATCCCACTACATATTATGGTCTTAGGTTCCATACTGTGCTTGTCATCACGTGTCTTCTAATTAATTCTTATTTCGTCGCAATTTTTCTCCTTATGTCTCCACGATTACGAGTTATAATTTATTCTCCCTTTACGCCTTACAAACCAAGAACTTTTGGAATTGTCTTCCTCCTTTTTCTCTCCCCATCGGTATAACATCATCATTAATGTTCTTCAGTGACATTCATGTAGGTAATTCATTAATCTGCTTCCATAATTTTCTTCGGAAACATCCTCTAACCTCATTTTCCCTCTCCTTTCTGTTACACTACCTTGTGTTTTTTCCCGCTTCCAGGCAGTCCACGTCTTCCAAATACTTTCTTCAAAGAGAGTAAACCATTTCCTCAAACTCTTTCCCAAACCAACTCCACATTTTACGCTCATTTTGAATCATTTAATTCAATTTTTTGTATTATTGATTTGAAGGCATATCATTCCTAATGCGTTTAGCAGAAATCCGGTCGTCTGCTCCATCCTATTTATAAAGTCATCGTTTTGTCAACGCGATTATTCCTCCAACGATATTACTTCTCGGATCATCTTTTCACATGATACTACTCAACATTTATGGAAATTGTTACGTCTATTTTATTTTACGATCACCAAAATGAATATCTTCAAATACAGTGAAATTATCAATACCTCCATAGGGCATCACGAGTTACGTGAATCATCTGTAATACGTAACTTTTCCTCCAATTTCTAATTCACTAGAAATGCGTGTAGTGCGTGCCTTATTGGCGATCACTCTCCGGCACAAAGCCTAAGAATGTCCCACGGGGACAGGTTAATTGCAAAACCCCATTACGTCAATAAATGAACTTGCAGACAAGGTTGCTGTAGCATTTGGCGCGGGTGCGCCTTTAAACATGCGATCCACTGCACTGGTCGGCTGGTACCGCCAGCGATGCGTTGCTGCGTGTTTGGGCGTGGGAGGGCGTGGCATGGATCGGGTTCTCCTTCTCATTCTTCCGGGAAGGGGGATCATTTAGAGGGGGTGGAGATAAAGAGGGGGGGGAGTCATTGTTTTCAAACAGAGGATTACGTGGAAGGAGTGGAGAGGGCGGGGAGTAATTGACCTTCCTTAAGATAACCAGGCACACGTGAGTGGAGGGTGATGGCCGCTGGCTTGAAAGGAGTTTGGAGGGGTTGGTGCGAATGGGTGCTGGTGGAGCGCCCTTCAGGGGTGGCAACTCACTATCCTCACGAGCATACAAAGAGACGACCCCTTTCGCGATTGATCAAAACTCTTCGAGAGAAGGAAATTCAGCTTCATAACCTTCTCCTGTTGCTTTTGTCTTGTAGTCCGTTTCTCGACTCACATTAAGGGCAGAACAGAGGTCATTTTTCCAAAAATGGATCAAAATAACATTGTCTGACCGCGTTAGAGTCATGCATGTATACGGGTCAAAATTAGTCTGGCGTGTATTCACCCCCTGCCGCACACACTAGCGGTGGCTTGAAGGGAACTACAATATCACATATCAAATCTCATCATATCAAAGTTAACAGAAGTTGTTTTATGAGACTTTCTCCGAAGACAATGATGTAGATAAAATTAAAAAACTATTTCTAAAAAATTGGTTTAGAATAATAATTTTATTTTGCAATCACGCAAAAGTAACAGTTTCTTGAAAACATATTTTGTAAATCTGGCAACGGTCTGTTTTTTTGCTAAGG